>CM070623.1:37950691-38341248 GCA_036346255.1 Ampelocalamus luodianensis
GTGAGCTCATGCTTCACAGATCACGAGCAATCGATAGCACTTGTCATCGTCGACAAGAGAGAGAGTCGATGTAGTGACGAAACACTAAAATCCTCAAGTAACTACCGTAGCTAATCTCTGTGTCAAGAGAGTCATAGCACGCAACTCAGCCTCTGCACTCGAACGAGATACTGCAGTCTGTTTCTTCGTCTTCCAGGCAATGAGATAACCACAAAAAAACAAGATGCGAGAGATAGACCGCGATCGGAGGATCGCCGCCCAAGTAGCATCCGAATAAGCTCAAGTCAGAACGAAATGGAGCGTGGAAAGAAAAGACGACGAGAGATAGTCCCACGAAGGTATCACAAAACTCGAAGAAGGTGACTGTAGTGGACCTGAGTGGGAGCAGAGACAAATTGACTCAGAATGTGGACTGGATAAGTGATATCCGGACGAGTAACAGCAAGGTAGACAAGACTCCCAACAAAATGACGATAGCGAGTCGGATCAGAAAGAGGCTCACCATCAGAGAGTCGGAGGTGAACGTTGAGCTCCATAGGAGTCTCAACAGTGCACTGATTAGTGAGAGAGGCGCGATCAAGAAAATCCTGAATATACTTCTCTTGGGACATAAAGAAACCATCTGGAGTGGAAGTAACCTCAATCCCAAGGAAGTAACGAAGAGGACCAAGATCCGATATAAGGAACTGCTCACTAAGACGAGCTTTGACAAAGGCAATGTACTCAGAATCATCCACTGTAATGATCATATCATCAACATACAGAAGAAGAAGAGTTCGACCACGAGACGAAGTGTGGACAAAGAGCGTAGGATCATGATCACTAGCTGAGAAGTCAGCAGCAGTGACCACAGAGGAGAAGCGCTCAAACCAAACACAAGGGGCTTGCTTAAGGCCATAGAGAGAGCGATGAATGCGACAAACCATGCCCTCAAGAAAAGAATACCCGGTGGCGGAAGCATGTAGACCTCCTCACGCAACTCGCCATTAAGAAAGACATTCTTGACATCAAGCTGAGAAACAGACCAGTGACAAACAGACGCCACGGCAAGAAGAGTGCGGGCAGTGGTCATGTGGGCCACAGGAGCAAAAGTCTCGTCGTAGTCACGACCATGCTCCTGCTGGAAGTCACGAGCAACAAGACGCGCCTTATAGCGCTCAAGAGAGCCATCAGAGTGAGTCTTAATCTTATAGACCCACTTACACGTGATGGGACGAGAGTGAGATGGAAAAAAAACAAGATCCCAAGTACCAGTACGCTCGAGGGCAGCAATCTCCTCGGCCATGGCATGCTGCCACTCAGGGTGAGTAACAGCATCCCGGTAGAAGACAGGCTCAAGAGTAACTGCACCAGAAAAACCAAAACGGACAGGGGGCCGAATCGACTGGCGATCGCGGAGAGCGTAGCGATGAGAAGATGACCCATCAGGGGAAGATGGAGCATCAGGAGAAGATGGAACATCAGGAGAAGATGGCTCATCTGGAAGATCCTCAATACGAGGTCGACGAGTGTAGACGAGTGTAGTGGGAGGAGCCTGAGGAGCCGCAGGAGACGAAGCAGGCGGCGACATCGGCGAAGAGGCCACAGGAGAAATGTGTGGAAACTCAGTGGGATGGATGGACGAGAGCAAGACAGATATAGGGGTATCTGAAAAAGTCAAAAAAGACAGAGACTCCACAGAGGAAGCCAAAGGAGAGGCAGGACATGGGTAGAAGGGACGAGACTCGTCGAAAGTCACATCCCGAGAAATCCGCATCCGTCGACCAACAGGATCCCAACACCGATAGCCCTTGTGCTCGGTACTGTATCCCAGAAAGACACACTCAACAGGCTGAGCAGTCAGTTTTGTGCATTCGCGAGGGGCGAGAAGAACATAGCAAACGCAGCCAAACAGACGAAGGGTGGAGTAGTCAGGAAGAAGACCACAGAGACGCTCAACAGGGATCGCACCCTGAAGAGCAGAAGATGGCTGGATGTTGACGAGATAGGTAGCAGTGGAAACGACCTCGGCCCAAAGTGAGGTGGAATAGAGGCGCAATCATCGATTACGAGCCGTCTCAAGGAGGTGACGATGCTTGCGCTCAGCGACACCATTCTGAGCATGAGCACCAGGACAAGAGAACTGAGCGAGAGTGCCCTGCTCAACAAGGAAGCTGCGCACGTAACGAGAGAGATACTCGCCAGCAGAGTCAGCACGAAAGACACAAATAGGAGTGGAGAACTGTGTGCGAACCATAGTGGCAAATTGTTTATAGATAGACAATGCCTCACTACGAGAAGACATAAAATATATCCAAGTATGGCGAGAGAAATCATCTATAAATATGATATAATATCGATGACCCCCTTTCGAAACGAAGGGAGCCGGACCCCAAACATTTGAATGAACAAGATCAAAAGGACGTTGAGACACTGACTCACTATGAGGATAAGAGAGCTGAATCTGTTTACCTAACTTACAGCCCTGACAATCTAAAGACACGTCTCCTGAGACAGACCTTAGAAGACCACGACGAACTAAGGGCGGCGAGGCGAGATCCACAGATGACCAAGACGGTGATGCCACCGCTGAAAGAGCGATGAAGCGGAGTGGCGGCGCGAAGACCGCTCCACCGGATCCGATCGCGAAGAAGCGGCGGCGCGGCGCCGGCTTCGGCGAGGAACCCGAGGCGATGGCGCGCTCGCCGCCGGCGGTCGGTCGACGTAGACGAGCCGATGTCGATGCCCGTCGTCGATGCGGATGGAGAGTTGCGGCGGTCCGCGCTCAAGAAAGGAGATGCGGCTGCCCAGATCGAAGAGGTCGGTGTCGCCTCACGGCGAAAGACGAAGACGGCAGCAGCCCAACGGGAGAGCACAGACGGCGACGAGAGGCCGCCCGGCGGGAGAGCACGGGCGACGACGAGTGGCCGACCCCGAGAGCGAAGATCGGTCCTCCCGGGGGGCAACGCGCAGCGGAGGACGAGCGGAGGCTAGAAGCCGCTGGCGGCGGCTACAGTAACCTTAACCCTAACATTGGCTCTGATACCATGTTATGAATATTGTGTGTATGTATTCAGAGGACCAATGGACAATATATATAAAGTACAAAGAGATACAAGTCTAAACCCTAATACAATAAAAAATACCGCTAATACTCTTGTATCCTTAACATCAACTAGTTTTAGTTCGTTGCAATGGTATATCCAGACCAGGGATAGATCTAGAAAAAGAATCGTTGGGTCACTATAGGCACGTTAAGATCATTATGAGAATAAATTAGTAATAATACTTTATAATATCATTATGAACATTAATTTCTTCATGGATTAAGCTAAAAAACATCGGAGTCACTCGAACCACCCAGCCCTTAGATTCAGATTCTTTTGTGCTCCCCGGCCCACGTGAATCCCATGGGCGTACATTTTGAAGGAGCAGAGGGAGTAGTCAAGAGCCTCGTTTGCATGAGTGGTCTCTCACCACAATCCATGTGAAGCACTAACACACACTCATCCAAACAAATCCTGAAAGTTATACCCATAATCCATGCAATTACAGGGACCAGAGCATCTTTGTCCTTGCACGCTCGCTCAGCTAACAGTTAACACAGTGGGTAAAAAAATTGCTACAGTAGCTACAGAGAAAATCAGCTGTGCCGGGCAAGAGTAAATCAAAGAAATGGATCTTGAAGGTACAATATCATTGCATCGATGGAAATTCACTAAGGCGACGTCATAGCGATAAAAAGGCAACATGCATTTCAATTAATAAGAAACTGTGAGGTTACGTACAAGTACAACAGTGCAGCGATATCCCATATCTTGCTGCTACCTAAAAGAATACTAGTGTTTAAAGGAAAATGAAGCTTCCGGACTTTCTTTCAAAAACAAAGCAACTCAACATCTAGCATACAGCTTGTTCGTAAATGCATCTGTGTTGATTCATTGCCATAAAAATTTCTACTGGCTCACTTATAAAAAAACGAGGAAAGAGAAAGCACCTAATTGAAGGGGGAGTGATGTCAATCTAGTTTTACCACCATGAGGACCCCAACTGAGGTAAAAAGGGCCAGATTCTAGACCAAAGATGCTATCCTCAATTAGGCATTGAGAGCAGGTGCCAATGGCTCAGCAACACCACTCCCACCATTCAGAACTATCACCTTACCTTCCGAATCCACATCAACAATAGCAGAGTCACCTTCCTTGACCTCGCCAGCCAGCATCTTCTCTGCGAGACTGTCTTCCAAAAGCCTCATGATAGCACGCCGCAGAGGCCTGGCACCGTAGCTCGGGTTGTAACCCTCTTCGACAACCCTATCTCGGAACCTCTCTGTAACCTGGAGGTCAATTTCCTTTGCCTTGAGCCTGTCAAACACTTCTTTGAGCATAATATCAGCAATCTCTTTGACCTCCAATTTCGTCAGCTGCCGGAAGACAATCATCTCGTCCAATCTGTTCAAGAACTCAGGCCGGAAGTACTGCTTCAACTCCTCGGTCACCAGGCTCTTGATCCTGTTATAGCTGGTGTCTTTCTCGTCGTAGTCAAGGTCAAATCCAATCTTCCGGCCTCCCTTCTCGATGACACTGCTTCCGACATTCGAAGTCATGATCAACAGGGTGTTCTTGAAATCAACTGTCCGTCCCTTGCTGTCAGTTAGTCTCCCGTCTTCTAAGATCTGAAGCATCATGTTGAAGACATCTGGATGTGCCTTTTCAATCTCATCAAAGAGAACAACCGTGTATGGACGGCGGCGAACTGCTTCAGTCAGTTGACCTCCCTCAGTGTAGCCAACATAACCTGGAGGTGATCCGATCAGTTTGGAGACCGTATGTCTCTCCATGAACTCACTCATGTCAAGTCTGATCATGGCTTCCTCTGAGCCGAAGTAGTAGGCTGCCAGAGCCTTTGCTAATTCTGATTTACCAACACCAGTCGGTCCGGAGAATATGAAGCTAGCAATGGGTCGATTTGGATTCTTGAGGCCAACACGAGCACGGCGGATAGCACGGCTAATAGCTTTGACAGCCTCATCCTGACCAATGATACGCGTATGGAGTGTCTCCTCCATCTTAAGGAGACGGTCAGACTCGTCAGATGAGACTTTCTCCACAGGTATTCCAGTCCAAGAGGAAACAATATGTTGGATATCTGCCTCTGTAACAAGAGGACCAACTTCGCCGGATTCTGTCTCTGCTTTAACCATTTCCTTGCTCTTGTCAATAATGGCTGTAATTTGAGCCTTCAGCTCCATTTCCCGGTCTCTTAATTCCCCAGCCTGTCAAGAAACAATACTGATAAGATAACATCGAAGAAATTTTGGAAGCGGTACTAGTAGGTTCAGGATCCAAGCAAATTCCAATTGCATAAACAGGAAAAGGAAGAAAAGGCTGGCTTCTAGTTATGATTTAGGAGTCACTTTTCAACTAGGAGTAAAAACGGTCAAATCAACTTGTAGGTTTGCAAGTTAAACAACACAAATATCTTACTAAAGATGACCATTTAGGAACCTTTGTACAGAACTCAGAGAACTTCTCCAAAGTCTATATATACCTTCTCAAAATCTTGGCCGCGTACAGCCTCATTCTTGTCCTTGGTTATCTGGCGAAGCTCTTTGTCGAGCTCTTTGGCTTCATCAGGGAGCTGCAACGTAAAGGGATCATGCTTAGGAACAATGCAGTGAATTAGATTGTTAGGGATCTCAATAATTCAGTGTTAGTACCTGTGCATGCCTGAGCCTAACACGGGATCCTGCTTCATCAATCAAGTCAATAGCCTTGTCAGGCAGGAAGCGGTCACTGAAGAAATAAAAACAATAACAAAAGTTTGTTTAGAGTGACAATCAAATGATTGGTTTGATTGCCAAAAGTTTAAATAAGAATAGACTTATTTTTAATGCAGACTAAACTATATTTCCTTTTTGCATTCAGCTATAATCATAAAACTTTGACTAGCCAAGGAATAAGAAGTGGGACCAAGAAGGTAACAAACAGAACATTGCCCATCTCTCAAAAGTCAAAATAGATCATTGGAATTAACATTTCTCTTCTAGAAGGGATCATCGTAATCACCATGCATGTCATATGACAGAATCAGCAATGAGCATGATATAGAATTATAGATTTTACTTTCCAGCCTTTTTGTAATTTAAGTTTTTCTAGACACACTGACAACCCTAGCCAAGATTAAGGGTGGAGCGCTAGTATACAACTTATGTCACTTATATAAAAAAAGAAAAAAAAAAAAGAAGAAGAGCAAAAGTCTAGATCAAAGGAAATCAGGGAATCATAGACCGCATTCTGGAGTCAAAACTTAACAGAAGTCAGGGCAATCAACCATTCGATAATGGATAATCAAATCATTTGACGACACCTATGCAAGCCCCTCACCAACCAAACTGCTACTTTATAAATAAGAGAACAATACAGACAAAATAAACCACCAGAGATATCAAAATAACTATCCATCACCATGCCCAAGTGATATTGAATTATTTAAAAAGGTAGAAAATACAACAAATATCTAAGGAATAACTGCGGTTCCGGACTTGGTTATATTGGTATAGACACAATAAAAAAAATATTTCTTAAAGATCAAACGCGTTAATTAAAAGTATGATGCACTGCAAACCTAATATATTGATATGATAACTGTGCTGCAGCAATTAAAGCATCATCTGTGTATTGCAGCTTATGATGAAGTTCATATCTCTCACGAAGTCCTCTTAAGATCTGTATTGTTTCATCAACAGTTGGCTCTGGAACCTTAACTGGTTGAAATCTTCTCTCCAATGCAGGATCTTTCTCGATATGTTTCCTGTACTCATCCAGTGTTGTGGCACCAATGCACTAGAGAGAGAACAGCATCAGAAATGTGCTAAATTAGGGGCAAATATGTGGTGCTCATATATCCTTTGTGGACATGGCTTGTAAGGTGGAACAGAATACATTCTGGAGTCAGCCTAGACAAGGCCTTTGAGACTTTCTCCAGACCAAACCAGACAGATGAACTAATAAGATTAACAACAAAATGATGGCAGCAGTGGAATTCAAAATAAGGATCCTATACCTGCAGTTCACCTCTTCCAAGAGCTGGTTTCAAGATGTTAGCAGCATCAATTGCACCTTCAGCTGCACCTGCTCCAATCAACGTGTGCACTTCATCAATAAAGAGAATAATGTCATCGCTTTGCTTAATTTCTTCCATAAGTTTCTTCAGTCTTTCTTCGAACTCTCCTCGGTACTTGGTACCAGCAACAAGGAGCCCCATGTCAAGAGTAATAACCTAACCCAAAGAAATACGGATCAGTTTTCTGAAACAACATGAGGATAATTAGGACAAGATGCTTTACCCCACTCAAATTTTTTTATACAATCTTGGTAAATTTTGTTCCTATAATATCCCGAAAAGCATTAGAAAAGGAATTAAAAGAATTAGTGGGGGTTTTCTGCAAAAAGGGGAAAACCTAGGCCATGGGCTTCCGGCCCACGACACCGTGGCCCAAGGTAGGCCGAAGCCATAAAAGACTGGCACCCCATCCTCTGCCGTGTCCCTACCGTAGCAGCCAATCCTCTGCCGCGCCCCTGCCGTGACACCCCATCCTCTGCGCGCCCTGCCAAGCCCTGCCGCAGCAAGAAGCCGCCTTGCTAAACCCTGCCGTGGCAGCTCTTCCTCTGTCGCGCCTGCAGCCAGGTCTGCTGAGCCTTGCCGTGGCAGCCAAGTGAGTTTCCATCTTCTGCCGTGGCAAGGAAAAGGAAGGAAAGGGAAGCAAGGGAAGGAGGAGGGAAAGATGGGAAGGAAGGAAAAGAGGAGGATTTTCGTGGGTTCTCGTGATCCTTCATGTTCGTCAAGGGTAACCCCTATTAATCTCTAGATTTTACCTTGGATTAGTCATTGTATGTTTCATAGATCGTTTTGCCCTAGGGAAGGTTAGGTTTCAGCGTGCCCTAGTTCGTCGGGGTTCGACGCAGAACCTTGCAGGGGCAATTCGAGGTATTTAGGCTCGGATTCAGAGGTTGGTCCAATTAGAGAAAAGTTAGATTATCTCATTGGCTTTCCAGAAGGTCTGGATTATTAGAATCGAAGTGTCGAGCGAAAAGTTACGGCCTCGGGAAAGTCGTTGTCCAGAATTTGGACGTAGCTGGTAGATGTTGTGAAGATGGGTCAGTTTCATCTAGTAGATGGCAAAATTAAAATGTGGTGATAACTTGAATAATTTAGAAAATTTTGATTAATTTCCAGAACTGGTATCGTTAATATATTTTCAAGTTTTAGAATTAATGATATAAAATTATGAAACGGGTTGTCCTGACAGATTCTGGGATGGTCTTCAGGGAAAGAAACATGGCAGTAAACGGTAGAATCAGAGGTTCGTCATAACTAAGAAGTTGTAAGTTTTTTTGTGGGGATTCTAGAAAGTCTTGGTTGGTTGAATTTGGAGTTCAGATGAATAAGTTATAGCCATTTTACTACTAGGATCACGGGTAGTGCGTCCGGTAATTTTGGGTTAATTGGGTCGGTTTGGCATAAACGTGTGATGACGATAAGTGTAAAGTGTGAGTGTTGTGATTTTGAGTTGTGTTTTGCCATGTTTGTCCAGAGAGTGTAGCCTCTAGTGCCGTGTCGCCACTTCGCTATCCAGTTCCAAGGGGATAAAAAGGCAAGTGCATGGTAGACAGTAATCGATGGTGGATCGATGTAATCTTTATCACTCATTACCATTATATCATGGTTATTAAGTCGTCGACTAGTCGACGACTAGTCGTCGACTAGTCGACAAGTCGACAAGTCGGTGGAGCATGGGCGACTGGTCCGGCGACTCGACTTGCCAGGTTCCCATCTCGCTGCCGCCGCCCATCATCGCTCTCTCGGAGCCTTCGGTGGAGAGGGAGGTAGAAGGAGAGAAGAGAGGAGCCAGGAGCTCACCTTGATCGGTGAAGAGGGAGGTAGAAGTGCGGACTCATCTTCACCACTCGGCGCCGCCACCGTCTTGTCTCCGGATCTGTGCCGTCGGGGTACTCCGTCGCCAGTGGGTGTTGTCTTGTCTCGGATCTGCGCCGCGAGTACTCTGCCGCCGTGGGTGTCTTCTCCGCCGGAGTTCGCTCGGTTGCTCGGATCGCCAACTCCTCCGCGGTTCCTCCTCCCGACTCCCGTCGCCGTCGCGCGGCTCCTCAGCGCCTCCCACCGGCCCGAGGAGGAGGCGGGCGAAGAAGCGCGAGGGAGAGGAGAGCCGAAGAGAAAGAGGGAGGAGGCGGCGCGGCGCAGCGGCGGCAGCGCTTTGCTTGGCGCGATGCAGCGGAGAGAGAGGGGAGGGAGGCGGCGCGGCAGTGGAGAGAAAGAGGGGAGGAGGCGCGGGCCAGCTGGGTAGGGTAGGAAGGGGTTGCCCGGGGCAGGGGGGGCAACGGGATCTTCTGCTGCTGGCTGTGTGTGTGTAATGCTGTGTAGAGTCTGTAGACCATGTAAATTGTAAACAGTACATGTCGACTAGTTGGTAAGTCGGTCACTGGTAGGGTAGTGTCGACTTACCGACTTAATAACCTTGCATTATATTGTTTTTGCTTTCATCTTATTTAATAGCAAACAATATGAGTGGTCATGATATTAATTGTATTGATGAATTCAAAAATGTTGAATGACGGTATTATAGATGAACTTATGCTAAATTGAGCATTCATAAGCATCATTGCATAAAGAGAAAGTGGTCATGGTGATCACATATCTACCTTGTTGGTAGAAACTCCATGTGAGTGGAGGAGGTCCTCGACCCTTTTAGAGGACGAGTTTGAGCGTGAACATTGTCGCGAGCGTTCACTCACGCTATACCGGTATACGCGAAAGAAGTTGTATGTGAACATATAGTGTAGAGATATCTTGTATTTAATGAAAAGAGAATTTGATGCTTGAGTATAAGAATAAAGAAAAGAAAACAGTTAATGTTGATGATGATATTGTTTACAGTTGATTAATCATTGTACAATGTTTATTATTGTACTTGCTGAGTCGTAGACTCACTTTTGCTCTATTGTTATTTTTAGGTGACGGTTGATGACGATGCATATAGGAAGGGTTAGCGCACTTGGAATCAAGTCATACATTCAAATACTTGAAACATTGGCCATGAGACACTTTATTAGCATAATGATTTATAATTAGGACTTGATATTATTGCTTAGCCTTAGTTGATAATTTGGAGTTGATTATTCATTCAATAGGTTTGGTACGATTGGTTTTGCTTTTATCTTGGTTTATTATCTTAGCATGCTTCCTAGGAAATAATTATCTATTATTGCTATATCGTTATGCTCGTGTTAATGTACCCGTGGACGGGTTTTATCATTGATATGCTTGCTGTAATTTACTGATAATTGATGTTAAAATTGATAGTTAGTGTAGTTTAGGGGCATTCTGGGCTCCGTGTTGGGCCAGGGTGTTACAATTCCCTTTTTCATCTAAATCTAGCAATAACCTCGAGTCCTCAACATTTAAATGTCAAGGACTCAATATTGATCCCAATAATCACATAATGGCAGCGGTACAGTGAAAAGGTAAATACACAAAATAAGCATGTACATATTACATGACAAAGTTACCCAACAAAATCAGCATTTCTGTAATTATAAACAACATGATTTGTGAACGAAATAAGTGAGTTTACCAAAAGGGGGACAGCTTGGAAAACGTGGCATAGTGACGCTATTCATTTGCAAGCATATAACAAAAAAAAATGGTACGTGCAGGTGACAAGACAGTCTAAGCTAACCTTCTTTCCTTCAATTGTTTCTGGAACGTCCCCATTAGAAATACGCTGTGCAAGACCCTCTGCGATAGCAGTCTTGCCGACACCAGGCTCTCCAATTAGGCAAGGGTTGTTCTTTGTCCGCCTGCCCAAAATTTGAGTCACACGCTCAATTTGATCCAGTCTGCCAACAACTGGGTCTAGTTTACCCTGCAGAAAAAAAAATGACAAGATGTCTTTACTGGTTTATTTACGCAGTACAGAAAACACAAACGGGAGAGAGGAAATACCTCTTCTGCCAGCTTTGTCAAATTAGTACCATATTCTTCAAGTGTAGGCATCTTCTGGCCGCTGCTTCCCCCACCAACACCAGCACCGACAGCTTCTGTGCTTTCACCAACCATTCTTATGACCTGCACACCATGTCAAATCTCATTCCCTGCACAACTTTAACTCAGAATAGATTGGCTAAGAAAGATAATAGTAAGGAGAATTGCCTGGGTACGGATGTTGTTTGGATCAGCACCAAGACTTTCAAGCACCCGGGCCGCAACACCTTCACCCTCACGAAGTAGCCCTAGGAGTAGATGCTCAGATCCTATATAGTTGTGCCCTGAACAATGAACATTGATGAACATTAGTAAAAAAATGCACATATTTGTTGAACAAACAATTAGCATCACAAAGCAGCACAAATCCCAAACTCGAAAGTGAATGAAAGTAAGAGGCTAGCCAACTATCAAGTCTTGTTTTGAGTATGAAGGACCTGACAGTTTGATGTCATATCGCAAGGTATACCTGAGCTCAAGAAATACTGAAATTTTATAATCACTTTCAAGAACAATGCAGCAGTTATCATATCACATTTTTTTGGCCACTGTTGTAGTGCAGTGTAATATATAAAGAGTATTACAATGATTTAAGGTGATAGTGCCTGCTTTTCTACTCAAACCCCATAGGACCTGATGGTCACTTGTCCTTAATCTTTACTATTACAAAAAAAGGACTTGGTGGTGATGGTGAGTCTGTCATCTACCTCCTCTCCTCCTCATCTTTTGAGTTGGTAGGATCTTTTGTTGATAGATATGTATACATACATAAGTTATTTGAAGGGTTTTTTGTGGATAATTAAATTATCTATGCTTGATGATTACATACAAATTATGTATAAAACTTTCATTTGTAGAATAAATTACCTTATGTATATTGGGTTTCTAAGTTAATAACTTATATTATGTTTATTTGAAAACCATTGCAACGCGCGGGCACTCGGCTAGTTATCATTCTGAATCAGTAATTAGTCATAGATTCAGACATAGTGGTAGATAATTAGTGATCGATCTACTAATCATGCACCACTCTCAACCAATTTACACTAGTATTTTGCATACTTAATGTGGACTGAGAAAGTCAGAATAGGATACAGGAGATATAAAACTAGAGTACTGGCTGATTTGATTTAAAAATTTGAGGTATGACAACAAAGATTATAGATGAAGATATCCACAAAGTAAGAATTAGAGAATAACTAATCAAAACGAATGACATAGGAACACAACATGGAACTGGATAAATTTGTGGATAAATGAAGGTGATACCTAGCTGGCGGGCTTCTTCGAGTGACAGTTCCAATACACGCTTTGCACGAGGTGTGAATGGGATTTCAACAGCCACAAACCCACTACCTCGCCCAATGATCTTTTCAACTTCCACACGGGCATCCTTAAGATTGAGGCCCATAGACTTCAGAACCTTCGCTGCTATTCCAGTGCCCTCACCAATAAGGCCCAGCAAAATCTGCTCTGTCCCAACAAAGTTGTGGCCTAGACGCCTCGCTTCCTCCTGTGCAAGCATAATCACCTTGATTGCTTTCTCAGTGAAGCGCTCGAACATGGCCCGGACCACCCCTCTTGACGCCGACCCTCGCGGCCGTGAGATCTGGCTTGCTACGATAGAGCCAAAGTCACGCCTGATGACGGACCTTGTATCCAGAAAATTTGTCTTCCGCAGCCCTTTGAAACCCCCAAGAGTAAGTGTCCGTGTTGGCATACTGCGCACCATTGTGGCCCTCGCATGCACACGGAACCGAGTAGAGCTGCTCCTGTATATGGTTGGAACAATTGCAGACTGAACTAGAGCCCCCTCCATATTGAACTAACAGAAGAAAATCCTGAGCCACCTATGTACCAATGCCTGCAAAAGAAGTATTACTGAAACGGCCAATATCACAAAACGATGATAGATGCAGCTAAGGCAACTACTTCCTACAGCACAACACGAGTTTGCAACTGAAATGCGTGGTGAAAAGGATTCACAGACCATCACCTATATATCATAGCAACCACGCCTAATGATCCAAAATAAACGGCAATAATGCTTCGGCTCGATTCGGTGCCATTCTGGTGATGATACAGGAGCTCCCTACTCTAACATCGCTCGCCGATTTGACTAAACCTCGTTAGTTTTAGCTAAGCATTTTAACAAAAATTTATCCACGTATGGTGTTGAGCGCTTCAACCAAAACAAAATAACACCACCAAAAGAAAATCCTCTCGACAAAAGCACCCCAACCCAAACGGACAGCGCATCTAGCCTGAGCCCACACCCACACACCAACAAAGCCATCCGCCACCGACGCGCGCGGCAGAAACCGGATTCGCCGCGAAACCCCCTAGAACCAACCAATCGTCAACCCCAGAACCACCAGAGCGAATCCAAGACCGCCCACCGGAACGAACAAAGCACGAGAAGACCTCCCGAAAAGCCGGGAAAACGCGCGGAGATTTGCCCCCACGACGAGCGACACCAAGGAGCGGGGCGGGATGGCGGAGCCTCACCTCGGCGCCCACGAGGCCGTCAAACCCTAGGAGAGAGACCAGCCGACGAGGTGGAGGGAGGGGGGGCTGGCTCGCCGCGGAAGGGAGGAGAAGCCCAGAGCAGAGGGGAAACGGGTATGAAGGCAGGAGGAGATAAGGAGAGTATGAGTGTGTGTTACGTTACGTCATCCCCAAGACCGGCTTTCCTTTCCTATTCTTTTACCCTTTTTTACCCTTTATTTATCCCTTGGCGCTTGGCCCGGCCCATAAATCTGAAATTGACCCACGCAGTACAGACTGAAACCCAAAGCCCAAACCGACACCGACCGCGACCACAAACGGGCCCGACTATACGCCGCCCGCGGCAGCTAGCACCGCCTAGGTTGTCGGCCGCGCCCCACGGAAATAGGAGGACCACGCAGCCGGGCGCAGCGCAGCGGGCCGCGATTAGGTGGCCCTGCACGCCCAGACGGTTTTTTTTTTTTCAATCCGAAAATTCAAATAATCACGTCTTCTGTATCGAGCATCCAATTTACGATCGATCCATTTGAGTCACCGTGTTCCTTACGACGAGATTTTCAAAATAAGGCAGCACTTGTATATATTTCAACTTAGTAATGATATCATATTTTATAGGAAAAAGTCTACGCATGATCCATTTGAGCCATCGAAAACCAATGTGGTTCAGGGTAAAGGTTGTGTTTTAGACAGTTTTGAGATTTAGAGGTTGTAAAGTGCAGGGTTGAAAATCGAAGTCAAATCAGAGTTCAAGGCTGAAAAATGAATTTTTCCTATTTTATATGTCACAATATATAAAACAAAATGTTTCATGCATTATTCCTCAATGTTGAATTAATGCATGGACAATGCTCCTATGCGTATCTTTTAAATTGGGTGGGGGAAATGAATCAGGTGGATGTTGGATGTTCCGGTAGGTAAATGTAATGTGTCACACATTTGGTCTCGATGTTCCAACAATTCATTAACGATGTTTCACACATTAAGTTCTAAGGGAGAATGGTCCACATGTTTGGTTTCAATGTTCCAACAATGCATTCACAATGTTCCAATAGTTCATCAACGATGTTCCAATAGTGCAACGAGAATGTTCGAAAGAAATATAAATATTAGTGGAACAAATCAAACATACTCATGGGACAATTTAAGACTATTAGTGGAACAATTGAAAATTACTAGTGGAACAAATGAAAGACATTGGTGGAACAAATCAAGGCAACTAGTTGAAAACAAAATGAAAATATTAATAGAGCAATAGTTTAAAAAAATGAGATTTGCTAAACAACATTCGACTGTTTTCTTTTATCAAAATAGTCGAATTTTCATTCATTCGACATGCTTAGAGATTTGCACTTCTTCTCATACAATGAATTGGGTCCAAATTTATTATGTTTTTTTCGGAACATAGCGGATTCACCACATTGCCATATTTTGTTTGTATAGAATTTCATTTTTTTGTCTTTATTTTTTGCTCAATATCTCAAAGCATTTGTTAGATTTTGAATCATGTTATGGAAATATGAGTTATTAAGACTTTCGATAATATTACTGTGACTAAGAACAAAAATTGTTGTATAAATCACTATAATTTATGTATAATAGAGTTGTAATTGAACTAAAATTTAACTATTTTAGACTGAAAAAATAGTCGAATATTGTATAGACGAACCCTTGAAAAATATGAATATGAGGAGAAAAAGACCTACTACAACATTTGGCAAAAAAAAATAGCTACAACTGAATGAAAAGAAAGAAAGAAAGAAAGAGCTATCTCCACGCATTTGTTCGAAACCAATTAGACTTTCCATTGCATTCCCAATGAATCACCACACATCCACATAAAACTCTCAGCACACAAAGATAACGAAGAGCCTAAATTATCCTCGTTGATCCTACCAACTATCAACCCATAGCAACATAATCAAACGCAAGCATGAGCACCCAAAACTATGAAATGCTCCAAGCGAATGGAAGATGTGGTCACGCCACGACATGTATCCCTCGATGGCGTCCGACGGGCCAAACAAGCGTCAGCGCGCGCCATGTAGCATTTGCGGCCTCGCTGCATCCAGTACTCCATGGCAGCGGAGGGGGCGGAGAAGGGGAGGAGGGGTTCGAGGCGCAGGTGAAGCAGCTCTTCGACGACGTTCCGGGCTCCTCCTTCCCGGGGACGTCGAGCGACACCGCTAGGCACGCCCCTCCGAGGCCCGCCAATCAATTCCAAAAAGGGAAAGGAAAAAAAACATCACTATTTCTTCCGTTTTGACCTGCAGCCAACATCACTACCAATGTAGCGACTCACGAAAGAAACAAAGATTTCACTTATTTCAGATCACCACATCAATGTTGATGGATGACCAGGATGCCGTAGTGCATAGACAACACTGTTATCTGGGACTTAAAGTAATAGCCATACACATAATGTATTGGAAGCGGTCTGGTATGAGGTTACGTAGGTACAAGTGTACAACAGTGCAGCGATATCCCATATCCTGCTGCTACCTAAAAGAATACAAGTGTTTGCAGGAAAATGAAGCTTCCGAACTTTCTTTCAAAAACAAAGCAACTCAACATCTAGCATACAGCTTGTTCGTAAATGCATCTGTGTTGATCCATTGCCATAAAATTTTCTACTGCCTCACTTATAAAAAAAAAATCGAGGAAAGAGAAAGCACCTAATTGAAGGGGGGGTGATGTCAATCTAGTTTTACCATCATGAGGACCCCAACTGAGAGGTAAAAAAGGCCAGATTCCAGACCAAAGGTGCTATCCTCAATTAGGCATTGAGAGCAGGTGCCAATGGCTCAGCAACACCACTCCCACCATTCAGAACTATCACCTTACCTTCCGAATCCACATCAACAATAGCAGAGTCACCTTCCTTGACCTCGCCAGCCAGCATCTTCTCTGCGAGACTGTCTTCCAAAAGCCTCATGATAGCACGCCGCAGAGGCCTGGCACCGTAGCTCGGGTTGTAACCCTCTTCGACAACCCTATCTCGGAACCTCTCTGTAACCTGGAGGTCAATTTCCTTTGCCTTGAGCCTGTCAAACACTTCTTTGAGCATAATATCGGCAATCTCTTTGACCTCCAATTTCGTCAGCTGCCGGAAGACAATCATCTCGTCCAATCTGTTCAAGAACTCAGGCCGGAAGTACTGCTTCAACTCCTCGGTCACCAGGCTCTTGATCCTGTTATAGCTGGTGTCTTTCTCGTCGTAGTCAAGGTCAAATCCAATCTTCCGGCCTCCCTTCTCAATGACACTGCTTCCGACATTCGAAGTCATGATCAACAGTGTGTTCTTGAAATCAACTGTCCGTCCCTTGCTGTCAGTTAGTCTCCCATCTTCTAAGATCTGAAGCATCATGTTGAAGACATCTGGATGTGCCTTTTCAATCTCATCAAAGAGAATAACTGTGTATGGACGGCGGCGAACTGCTTCGGTCAGTTGACCTCCCTCAGTGTAGCCAACATAACCTGGAGGTGATCCGATCAGTTTGGAGACCGTATGTCTCTCCATGAACTCACTCATGTCAAGTCTGATCATGGCTTCCTCTGAGCCGTAGTAGTAGGTTGCCAGAGCCTTTGCTAATTCTGATTTACCAACACCAGTCGGTCCGGAGAATATGAAGCTAGCAATGGGTCGATTTGGATTCTTGAGGCCAACACGAGCACGGCGGATAGCACGGCTAATAGCTTTGACGGCCTCATCCTGACCAATGATACGTGTATGGAGTGTCTCCTCCATCTTAAGGAGACGGTCAGACTCGTCAGATGAGACTTTCTCCACAGGTATTCCAGTCCAAGAGGAAACAATATGTTGGATATCTGCCTCTGTGACAAGAGGACCAACTTCGCCGGATTCTGTCTCTGCTTTAACCATTTCCTTGCTCTTGTCAATAATGGCTGTAATTTGAGCCTTCAGCTCCATTTCCCGGTCTCTTAATTCCCCAGCCTGTCAAGAAACAATAATGATAAGATAACATCAAAGAAATTTTGGAAGCGGTACTAGTAGGTTCAGGATCCAAGCAAATTCCAATTGCATAAACAGGAAAAGGAAGAAAAGGCTGGCTTCTAGTTATGATTTAGGAGTCACTTTTCAACTAGGAGTAAAAACGGTCAAATCAACTTGTAGGTTTGCAAGTTAAACAACATTAGGAACCTTTGTACAGAACTCAGAGCACTTCTCCAAAGTCTATATATACCTTCTCAAAATCTTGGCTGCGTACAGCCTCGTTCTTGTCCTTGGTTATCTGGCGAAGCTCTTTGTCCAGCTCTTTGGCTTCATCAGGGAGCTGTAACGTAAAGGGATCATGCTTAGACAGGAACAATGCAGTGAATTAGATTGTTGGGGATCTGAAATTCAGTGTTACTACCTGTGCATGCCTGAGCCTAACACGGGATCCCGCTTCATCAATCAAGTCAATAGCCTTGTCAGGCAGGAAGCGGTCACTGAAGAAGTAAAAACAATAACACAAGTTTGTTAGAGTGACAATCAAATGATTGGTTTGATAGACAAAAGTTTAAATAAGAATAGAGCTTCTGTTCAATGCAAACTAAACTATCTATCCTTTTTGCATTCAGCTGCCTATAATCATATATCCTTTGACTAGCCCAGGTATCAGAAGTGGGACCAAGAAGCTGGCAAACAGAATTTTGCCCATATCTCAAAATAGATCATTGGAATTAACATTTCGCTTCTAGGAGGGATCCTAATCACCATGCATGCCATATGACAGAATCAGCAACGAGAAAGATCTATATTATCCAAGGAACAATCAACCATCCGCTGATGGATAATCAAATCATGTGATGACACCTATGCAAGCCCCTCACCCACCCAAATTATCCAAGGAAAAAGTAACCAAACTGCCACTTTACAAATAAGAGAACAATACAGACAAAATAAACTAACAGAGATATAAAATTAACTATCTATCACCAAGTCCAAGTGATATTGAATTCTTCAAAAGGTAATAAAAATAAAAATACAGCTAATATCTATAATCTAAGAAATAACTGCTGCTCTGGAATTGGTTATATTGGTATAGACACAATATAAGCAAAAAATCTTAAAGATCAAACACATTAATTAATAGTCCGATGCACTGCAAACCTGATATACTGATACGACAACTGTGCAGCAGCAATTAAAGCATCATCTGTGTATCGCAGCTTATGATGAAGTTCATATCTCTCACGAAGTCCTCTTAAGATCTGTATTGTTTCATCAACGGTTGGCTCTGGAACCTTAACAGGTTGAAATCTTCTCTCCAATGCAGGATCTTTCTCGATATGCTTCCTGTACTCATCCAGTGTTGTGGCACCAATGCACTAGAGAGAGAACAGCATCAGAAATGTGGTAAATTAAGGGCAAACATGTGGTGCTCATATATCCTTCGTGCACATGGCTTGTAAAGTGGAAGGGAATACTTTCTGGAGTCACCCTAGACAAGGCCTTTGAGACTTTCTCCAGACCAAACCGGACATATGAGCTAATAAGAGAAACAATATAATGATGGCCACAGTGGAATTTAAAATCAGGATCCTATACCTGCAGTTCACCTCTTGCAAGAGCTGGTTTCATGATGTTAGCAGCATCAATTGCACCTTCAGCTGCACCTGCTCCGATTAACGTGTGCACTTCATCAATAAAGAGAATAATGTCATCGCTTTGCTTAATTTCTTCCATAAGTTTCTTCAGTCTTTCTTCGAACTCTCCACGGTACTTGGTACCAGCAACAAGGAGTCCCATGTCAAGAGTAATAACCTAACCCAAAGAAATACGGATCAGTTTTCTGAAACAACATGAGGATAATTAGGACAAGATGCTTTACCCCACTCGAATTTTTTTATACAATCTTGGTAAAATTTGTTCCCTTTTCATCTAAATCTGACAATAGCCTCGAGTCCTCAACAATTAAATGGCATCGGTACAGTGAAAAGGTAAATACACAAAATAATCCTGTACATATTACATGACAAAGTTACCCAACAAAATCAGTATTTTTGTAACTACAAACTACATGATTTGTTAACGAAATAAGTGAGTTTACCCAAAAGGGGGATAGCATGGAAAAAGTGGCATAGTGAAGCCACTCATTTGCAACCATATATCGAAAACAACGGTAATGCACAGGTGACATGATGATCTAAGCTAACCTTCTTTCCTTCAATTGTTTCTGGAACATCCCCGGTAGAAATACGCTGTGCAAGCCCCTCTGCAATAGCAGTCTTGCCGACACCAGGCTCTCCAATTAGGCAAGGGTTGTTCTTTGTCCGCCTGCCCAAAATTTGAGTCACGCGCTCAATTTGATCCAGTCTGCCAACAACTGGGTCTAGTTTACCCTGCAGAAAAAAAATGACAAGATGTCTTTACTGGTTTATTTACGCAGTACAGACTACAGAAAACACAAACGGGAGAGAGGAAATACCTCTTCTGCCAGCTTTGTCAAATTAGTACCATATTCTTCAAGTGTAGGCATCTTCTGGCCGCTGCTTCCCCCACCAACTCCAGCACCAACAGCTTCTGTGCTTTCACCAACCATTCTTATGACCTGCACACCATGTCAAATATCATTCCCTGCACAACTTGAACTCAGAATATATTGGCTAAGAAAGATAATAGTAAGGAGAATTGCCTGGGTACGGATGTTGTTTGGATCAGCACCAAGACTTTCAAGCACCCGGGCCGCAACACCTTCACCCTCACGAAGTAGCCCTAGGAGTAAATGCTCAGATCCTATATAGTTGTGCCCTGAACAATGAACATTGATGAACATTAGTGAAATTTTTTGCACATATTTGTTGAACAAACAATTAGTATCACAAATCAGCACAAATTCCAAACTCGGAAGTGAATGAAAGTAATAGGGCTAGCCGACTAGCGGCCCTTGTTTTGAGTACAAAGGACCTGACAGTTTGATGTCATATCACGAGGTATACCTGAGCTCAAGAAATACTGAAATTACAGCATCACCTTAGAGAAAAATGCAGTAGTTATCATTTCATTTTTTTGGCACTCCTATAGTACAGTGTTATATATCAAGAGTATTACAATAATTTAGGGTGATAGTACCTGCTTTCTACTCAAACCCCACAGGACCTGATGGTCCGTTTTCCTTAATTATCATTCTGAATCAATAATTAGTCATAGATTCAGAGATAGTTGTACAGTCATGTTCAGTGATCAATCCACTATATGCAATCGTGCACCACTCTCAACCAATTTACACTAGTATTTTGCATACTTAATGTGGACTGAGAAAGTCAGAACAGGATACCAGAGGTATAAAACTAGAGTACAGGCTAATTTGATTAAAAAATACTAAAATAGAGGCATGTCAACAAAAGTTATAGATGAAGATGTCCACAAAGTAAGAATTTGAGATTAACTAATCAAACTGGATGACACTGGAACACAACATGAAACTAGATGAATTTGTGGATAAATGAAGGTAATACCTAACTGGCGGGCTTCTTCAAGTGACAGTTCCAATACACGCTTTGCACGAGGTGTGAATGGGATTTCAACAGCCACAAACCCACTACCTCGCCCAATGATCTTTTCAACTTCCACACGGGCATCCTTAAGATTGAGGCCCATAGACTTGAGAACCTTCGCTGCAATTCCAGTGCCCTCACCGATAAGGCCCAGCAAAATCTGCTCTGTTCCAACAAAGTTGTGGCCTAGACGTCTCGCTTCCTCCTGCGCAAGCATAATCACCTTGATTGCTTTTTCTGTGAAGCGCTCGAACATGGCCCGGACCACCCCTCTCGATGCCGACCCTCGCGGTCGTGAAATCTGGCTTGCTACGATGGAGCCAAAGTCACGCCTGATAATGGACCTCGTATCCAGAAAATTTGTCTTCCGCAGCCCTTGGAAGCCCCCGAGAGTAAGGGTCCTTGTCGGCATACTGCGTACCATTGTGGCCCTCGCGCGCACATGGAACCAACTAGAGCTGCTCCTGTATATGGTTGGAACAATTGCAGACTGAACTAGAGCCCCCTCCATATTGAACTAACCAAAGAAAATCCTGAGCTACCTATCTACCAATCCCTGCAAAAAAGAAAAGCATTACCGCAACAGTAAATATCACAAAATGGTAACGAATGCAGCTAAGCCAACTACTACTACTTTGTATTGCAGAACACAAGTTTGCGACTAAAATGAGAGGTGAAAATAATCAGCGAACCATCACATATCATAGCAACCGCATCTAATGATCCAGAACCAGAAGCACCATAATTTAACATCGCATGCCGATTTTACTAAGCCTCGATAGTTTGAGCTACCCATTTAATCTGAACAGAAGAATTTATAACAGCTCGAACCAACAAAACAACACGAATATCATCTAAATCCTCTCGACAACAGCACCTCAAAAGGAGAGCATTTAGCCTGAGCCTACACGCACGATCAAGCCATCGTATCACATGACAGCCCACCCGAAGGCATCCACCCCCACCGACGCGCGTGGCCAAAACCGGATTCGCCGAATACCCCTAGAACCACCCAATCAGCACCCCCGGAACCACCAAAGCCAATCCAATCCAAGACCCCCCCACCCCCCCACCCACCCAAACGAACAGAGCGCGACAAGGCTCCCAAAAGAACCCGAGAAATTCGGAGAAAACGCGCGGAGATTCGTCCCCCGACGAGCGTCGGAAGCGGAGTAGGAATCAAGGAGCGGAGCGGGACGGCGGAGCCTCACCTCGGCGCCGACGAGGCGATCAAACCCTAGGAGGGAGACAGAGAGAGAGGAGGAGGAGGAGGGAGGTGGAGAGAGATGGGAGGGCAGGGTGGCTCGCGGAAGGAGGACGGGAGGAGGAAGATAAGATCATACGAATGAGCCGTGACCGAGTGAATGCCTCTTTTCTTTCTTTTTTTTTACTTTTATTTGTTTTTGTATGCTTCGGTTGCGGCCCAGGTATTTGATGGGCCGGCCCGTCTTCATTACCGACTCCAAAATCAAAGGCCCAAAATCGAAACCGACCTCGACGACGATGACGACTCCCACTGCCGTCTTCAAAATCAAACCCGATTCCCCACTCCCCGCATACCCTGGGCCTCAAAATCTCAACACACGCACTAACTATTCGCAAGCCGCAGCACGGGACAGCGCGAGCCGAGCCCAGTCGAACCTTCGAGAAGCTTCGGGAAGGTTGCCGCGGCGCTGCGAAGGTCGCGTCCATGGCGGCGGAGGGGGGCAGGGGAGGGGAGGGCTTCGAGTCGCGGGTGAAGCGGCTCTTCGGGTCGCGCCTCTTCGACGACGTCCCGGGCTCCTCCTTCCCGGCCGCGTCCTGGTCCGTCGCGGCCGGGGACGTCGAGCGCAACCGCTGGGCGCGCCCCTCCGAGGCCCGCGACGAGGAGGAGGAGCGCGCCGCCGCGGACCTCCGCGCGGACACGCCGTGCGCCTCCGCGTTCTACGACGCCAACGGGTGCCTCCGCGGCCGGAGGCGCCGGCCCAAGCAGGACTTTGAGGGTGACCTGGACGACGACGACGAGGAGGAGGACAGGAGAAGGGGAAACCAGCGGAGGAGGACGAAGAGAAGGGGAAGCCGGCGGAGGAGGACGACGAGGAGGGGATTAGGGTTTCCATCGGCCTCGACCCGACTCTGGATCGGGAGGTGAGAAGAAAAATTACTGCGACTTTTGATTTGATTTAGCCGATTAGTACTAGTTAAGCTGTTCTTGCACATCATAATTGCTGGTAGGCCGCTTGTTGATATTAGGGCGTGATTTGCTTGTTCTCATGGGATCAACCGCTGCCTCTTTGGTACATTTAGTGTACAGCTCGCTTAAATAAATATTTCAACTTTAGCGTGTGTTATTCTCCAGTTCTCCTAACTAACTGGGCTTGTCATGATCTGGATGAAGAACTAGGTAGAGAGGATCAAAGTATTGTAGTAGTCATGGTATCATGGTCTGCTCAGTTGTTCATGCCATTTGCTTGTTGTGATGTTCGCTTTGGTAGTTGTATTGGGGGGTGTCAAGGGGAAACGCTACAAATCCCGATCTCCATTCAGATTTCAGAGTTTATACGGACCCTTAAGGACAGTTAGTTTATCTGGAAGGCCTTTTGCTTTTAGTGATTAAGTACTACTGCAGTATATTCCATAAAGCAAATCATTGGATGCTGTAGGCTCAACAAATCACTGAGACCCAATTCTTCATGAAGGCTTTTTCATGTTTGTATAATTGTATTTGCTATGCCCATCTGCGTGCTAGGAAAAGATTAACCATGGTGTATTGTTGTGGCTTGTTATCTAAACATGCTGTGTGTATCTTTCAGGAAGAGGAGGACAAGTATGATAGAGCGGCATTTGGTAGAGAGGATGCTGCAGACCGTGTGTACATGAATGAAATCATGGGTGACGGCATTAACATGAGCATCAATACTGTGGTGCCTGACCTCCTTGATGATTCCATTGAGGAGGTCTCCCGCTTCTCGAGGGATCCTCGGGCAGCATCTGCAAGACTCAGAGAAGATGATGATTCAACTAAAGGTGGCCCTCATTCTCCAACTCAAACCAAGGAGTGCCCTACTGTTGGAATGCAAGCAATTAAAACTGAGGATATCAATGTGAAACCTATACTGAAGAGGAAGGAGAAGCAAGGTGATTCAAAACCAAGGAAACGTGTCAGGTTTGATGCTGATGTTAAAGATCAAACGACTGAGCTTTCTGATCATGATGAAGACTCTCCTTTGGTTCCTCAATCCATGGATGTGGTCACAACAACGGAGAATCCGTCCACTCCATCAGAGTCTCCTGGGGTTCCTGACTATGTTAGGAACCCTTCAAAGTACACACGTTACACTCTGGACACACCAGAGTGTAATGATGAATCTAACAGGAGAGCTCTTGCAGACCTGCACAGTCTGTTAGGGAGATCATATCCCAACAAGATGCAGCCTGAGACACCTGTTGAGATTCCTAGTTCAGTCACGTTCATCCCTCAAAAAAAGTCAGTTGATGCCATGGTGGTGGATGAGGGCCCTAAATCTAGTGATGCAAACTCATCTCTCAATGGTCTGGTGGCAGGAGCCTCTGATGAAACTGATCAATGTGAGATGGATGAAGATGACCCTAAAGCATCATCATCACCACCGATCCAGACCAACCCGAAGATGAACTCCCGTCGTTACAGGTCAAGTAGAACCGACAATGAGTAAAACTGATGATTCTGGAGCCCTCTGTAGATGTATGTTAAGAAAGTTTACAAATTTGAGGTTCCCTATGATGCTGTCATTGCTACCCAAATTTAGAGTATACGTTGATGTACCTGTGCTTTGGTGTTATGATCCGAGCTGACCAACTGTTGTCTATTGTTGTTAATTCATGTTTGAATTTCTTATTCTGGGAGCCGCAGTTGATGTTGATGTTAAGACATTTTGAGGAATTTTACTGATAAGCCGAGTATGCTGAACCATGTTCTTCTCTTTTGTAGTTCTGTCAAAGATAGTGTCTTCAGACAGTATGAATACTTTTGTCAGTTCATTGTGCGTTCAGTAATCAACTTTGAAACATAACGATCCTATAGTCCAACAGATATGCACGTTAGGGTCAAGGGATGCAAGATACAGATCGTTTAAATGCTATTAAGCTCCTACATTCCCATGAGAAAAAGGAGACATCCCAATTCCACGTTTCTGACCAAATTTCAGAATCGGTCCACTAGAAAAACTGAATGCCAAGAACCCTATATCAATCTGTACATTCTTATAAATGTCAAGCCTTTTTCCATTCTTTTGCTGTAATTATTTACTTTGCTCAAGACATTTACAGTGGCAACTACAGCTTATCAGCAATTCTGTAGAGGGCATCAGCCACCTTGCCAAGCACACCAAGCAAGCTGCTCACTTGGTCCTTCCTCTGCTCCCTGTCCAGTTGGCAGTTGATGTTCTGCGCCTCAAGCTGTGCCGCCACCATCCTGCTGCTCCGGTCTAGGATCTCAATCAGCTGGCCCTGCAGGTCAGTGGTTTCTCCTGAGGTGTCATCGCTGCGCTGCCTCTTCTGCCTGCCCTGTGCTGGTGAGTCCTCGGCAATTTGATCTGGTTGCTTGCCTTTGGACGTGCCTGCTGTGAAGAAATTTAGAGATGGTTAGGTATCATTGTTGTTTGTCTTGGGGCGCTTGCGCTGCATGCTTAATTTTAGGCGGTGTATGTATGTGTGTGATTTTGGGCAAAAAGGGTTTTCAATTCAAGCAAAACTCAATTCATCTTCTGAAAAAAAACTATTAACTTTTGTTTCTTCTCATGAGGTTAATCTAATGCTGTTGATTTCTTCTTAGTTGCATGTTAGATAATATAAGTATCTCTGAAACATCCAGAAGTAAAAACTAATGAGGAACTGATTAATTGATTACTTTTTTTCTCAGGAAGGAAGAGAGTAAGGTAATGACAATGAAACGAATAGAGCGAATACAATGGGACATTATTTACTACTTTCCACGTGGCTCGAGACTGAGTAATCTAATTTAATGACCGAAAATTCCTCATCTTCGTTAGCAAGCGATTCCCGAAAAAAATATGACTATTAGTGGCGATTGATAGCATCAGTTCTTTGGTATTAGCTAGCAAAGTTCCCAAGTCAACATATTTACATTCTGGGCATTAATTCAGAGTCAGCATTGCCCGAAACTGAAACATTTCTTTGAACATCTCAAACTTGGTAAATTTTGATGCCATGCAGACTGAATAGTTTCAGAACGATTCTTTTTTTGTGTGTGTGGATAAATCGACCTCAAAACCATCAATGCTTAGGTAAGTTTGCTGAAGATGTTAGCTGCCAAGTTATTCATTTTATCATCGACTGAACATAAGCCGTGATTGCTGCCTGTGGTCAGTTAAAACCATCAATGCTTAGGTAAGTTTGCTGAAGATGTTAGCTGCCAAGTTATTCATTTTATCATCGACTGAACATAAGCCGTGATTGCTGCCTGTGGTCAGTTACTTGAAATCTGTTTCTACTTTCTTCCAAGATCCTTGTGTCATGTATCTATTCATACATTAGACACTGTCAGTACAGTTGGACGATGGTACAATTCTCTCTATAGAACAAAAGAACAATGGTACTACATAAAGTGTTTAAGCTAGCATTCATCACCTAGGGATGAATGACACCAGTACCCTCGAAGTTCCCTTCTTTTTTCAAGACTTACCAAACTTGCATGATAAGCTAATTACAGTTTCTGATTTAAAACATTATGGAGTGACGCAACTCGCAACAAAAAAATCCCTCAAGATTTTTTGGCTGATCAAACAAATGGAACAGTAAAAAAAAGCTGCATATTTGGGAAGAAATCCAGAATGCACGCCCATAGAAAACGTGAACGAAAAGCTACAAAAAAGAGAACCGCAAAACATCTGAATAAAAACCTTGTAGAATCTGATAATTGCTACCTTGCTCTGAGCTCTCTTGCCTAGGTACCTCAGTCTTCTTCTCTGTAACCACCTCAGTCTTCTTCTCTGTAACCAAAACCACAAGAACCAAAACTGTGTCAGCCAGGCAATCAACTATGCAAACTATGCCAAAGTGAGAGAGACTCAGCAAATGCATTTGTAAATCCCAGTAACAAATATAGAAATAAGACAGTGGAGATAGTATCAGCGAAGAAGAACAAGAAACATCTCGTGTTTTGAAATAGAAGAAACTATTCTCTATTTGAAATTTTAAAATCAACAGTACTGACTGGCAAATCAACACAACAGCAGCAGCAGCAACAGAGCAACCACTACATTAGTACTAGAAAACTAGCATATATACTTGGCACAAAAAAAACACAAGAACATTCACCTGGTCAGACCACCACAAAGAACTGGGAAACAAAGAAAGAACTGGAAAACAAAGTGCAGCTGAATCCTGAATGAATATTGCAGCAAGTGCTGCTGTGTCAGCAACTCTACTGTCAAACCACAAAGAAACAGCTTTCACAACCAAGAAGCAACTAAAAAACACTGGGCAACCAAGAAGCAGCTGCTGTACTACTCATCTTCATCAATCGTCATACACCAAACTCAACTCTTCCCATGTAGAAAAGGTCACACTTTTATCACCAAAAAGCATAAGAAGAGATGATTTTTTTCTCAATAGAGCCCACACTTTTACCGCCAAGAAACGGCAACAAACCAACAGCTCAACTGCTCCATGCATCAAGAAAGGACACACCTTTACATGCAACAAGGGAGCGGCACACTCACCCGATATCGGCACGGCCACCACCGCCCGCGCCGGTGCCGGAGCCTGCGCGGCCGCTTCGTCGTCCTCCTCCTCCTCTTCCTCCTCCGACGAGAACAGCCCGTCCTCCCCAGCTGTGGCCGCGCGGCCACTGTCGAACACCGCCTTCTCCTTTCCCTCCTGCTCCACTACCTCCACGCGCGCCGCCGCCGCATTACCGCTACCTCCACGGCCGCGCCCCTCGAGTATGTCGTACACCTCGCGGTCGAAGAACCCCGGGAGCCGCCTCTCTCGGTGCGCGTCGTTGCGCATGGCCCAGAACGACACCTCCTTCCCAGACGCCGACTGCAGCGAGCGTTCCCACTCCCTGATCTTCTTGTAGTCGCCGGCGAGGTTGCTCCACCGCTTCCGGCACTGCACGGGCCCCCGCTCCACGCCGTGCCGCCGGCAGTACTCCGCCACCGCCGCCCACTTGGTCGGCTCCGCCGCTGCGCCTCCCCACCACCTCCCCTGCCCCTCCCCCGCCCGCACCCCTCCACCACCCGCTTCCCCTCGACGAGCACCAGTATCTCCTGCCGCGTCCACCGCGGCAGCCGCGGGGCGCGCCCAGACCCGACCCTGCAGCCGGCCTCGCCGGCGTTAGACATGCCGTGCACGCGCGCCGAGCTTCTTCCTTACGGCGTGAGGCTGCGGCGTAACGGCCCGCTGACCGTAGGAGAAGCGAGGTGTAGTACAACAGAGAGGGAGGAGGAGGGAGAAGAAGGGTGTGTGTCTCAACTCTTAAGCTGGGGATTAGGAAGAAGTGGTCTTAATTAGGAGTAAACTAATGGGGATTAAGGGTTTTAATTAAGGGTTAGTGGTAGCTCCTCCCAAAGAGGGAAGAAATGGCAGAGTGGTTGTGAGCATTAGAGTTAAGAGGAGGATTAAGGGAAGCTAATGTGTTTCATTAGGGGAGGGCTCAGATTTGGTGAGTACTACTGCTCCACCAGTGACAAGTGGGACTTGTGGGGATGCAATGCAATCAGAGTAGGGGGCTAACCTATTGTTTTCATTTTTCAGCAATAGGGTTAGGGTAGACCGTAGAGTATTGTGGTCATATCCACGCCTTTTCCTGACGTGATAATTTGAAGGGGATGATATTTGTGTGGATTTGAAACTTGGGGATATATATATATATATATATATATATATATATATATATATATATATATATATATATAAAATATATATATATATATATGTTTTGGATTTCTAGCTGCATTGTCAATGAGCACAGTTAGAACTTAGGTCATCCACAGCATAGTCGGTGCCAAATTTTTCAACTCACTACCGTGTTATATAGGTACTAGATTACATTTATTCTCACTGTGGCAGGGCTACAACTAAATAAAATATCATTTTTTTGTCATACCACTCTCTTTCCTCCCACCCATTTCACTTACCAGTGGGCACATACCATTTTTTCCTTGAGCTGGCAACGGTATGACAGGGACCTATTCGGGGTACTTGTACCACAACTAGGGGATCTATCGGTATGGACAAGGTTTTCGGATGCAATATTGTTTATAAGCTGTTTACATTGCAATTCATGGCTTTTGAGCTGTTAGCTCATTCATCCATGCTACTATCAGGGTGCATCAGGAACTGAGTCTAGCTCGGTTGGGTAGAGATGTGGATGTACAATCCACCACCTGGATTCGAGCTCTTCTTTGGCTCGAATTTGGATGTATTTTTCTACTTTATTACTAAGTCATGTAGTTCCCTCCTATATGTGTTTTATTTTACTATCAGGGAGCATCGGTGCAACTACATAGAAATGCTTTTAATTAGTTTTAGGTGCTCATTTCTTGCACAACTGAAATTGTTGCCAACCAGATATGGCTCGTTATTTGGGCCACTCCTCTACGTCATTAGCTACCCCCTTCACACCCCAGCAAGACGATCTCAATTGGCAAAAAAAGAGGTTATGCCACACAAACTGCTGCATCTTTTTTTCTCCAAAATTTTACACAAAATTACGTGTAGGCGAAAAATTCTTATGGGATCCTTTATTTCGTCGAATTTGTCAGTCTTCCGATATGAACCAAATATTTTGTATCCCTTTAGAGCATCTACAATAGTTTGTTTCTTAGTTTGTTACTAAGGAGAAAGAGAGTACTTAATCTAATAAAAATAAACAAGTCTTCCAATAGATTGTTTCTTGAGTTTGTGTCTAATAACTTTGTGGCCTACATGTTTTAGCTCATTTATCATATCAATAATAAAGTCGACTGCACAAATAATCGGGTGGATATTTTGCTTTAAGACAGTGAGACCTACAAAACACGTTTTTAGGTAACAAGTAAGTCTCTAATAGAGCATTTGGTTGTTTCTTGTACCTTAGTATTAACAATTTGATGGTTTTTTTCATCTAAAAATAACTTCACCTTCTCTCCTCCACATCACCTAAATGTTGATGTGACAACCTCTTAGTAACAGCTGACGTAGACTGTTGTAGATACTCTTACACCCGGAACGAAGGATATTGGTCTATTTATGCTTCATTAATTAACTCTTCTGAAGGATATGAACCAAGATCATTTAAAGCCTCTTCCTAGTCAGTCGGAGCTTGAAGAAAAGGGCAGTACTATTATCTTCTTGCTCCCGATGGAGTAGCTCTTTTTTTTGTGTGTTAACACTACTACAAAACAGGTCATACTGGACGCCTCATCACAGACGGTTCCAAAGGAGCCGTCTGTGTTGAACTTATACAGACGGTTCCCTTTGGAACCGTGCGTGATGAGCACTATCACGAGCGGTTCTTATTACCAATAAATGCGCGATACTTCATGACGGTTCATAATAAGAACCGCTCGCGATAGTGCCTCATCACGAGACGGCTCGAGCGGCTCCTTCACCAGCCGTCGTGAAGTATCACGAGCGGTTGGCGAAGGCGATGCATGATGAGACACCTCATCACGAGCGGTTAGTATAACGAATCGTCTATGATACTTCCTGAGCGGTTCGTGATACCAGCGCCGATGATAAGTACCTCATCACAGACGGTTGGGATTAACAACCGTCTGTGATTTTAATTTTACCATGGCTTAAAATTTTTCTTACTCTATGATTTTACCATGGCTTAAAATTTTCCTTACTCTCTGATTTTACCATGGCTTAGAATTTTCCTTACTCTCTGATTTTACTATGATTTTACCATAGCTTAAAATTTTCCTTACTCTCTGATTTTACCATAGCTTAAAATTTTTCTTACTCTGTGATTTTACCATAGCTTAAAATTTTCCTTACTCTCTGATTTTACCATGGCTTAGAGTAAGGAAAATTCCAAGTCATCTCTGATTTTACCATGGCTTAGAGTAAGGAAAATTCCATTTTACCATGGCTTAGAGTAAGAAAAATTCCAAGTCATCTCTGATTTTACCATGGCTTAGAGTAAGGAAAATTCCAAGTCATAGTAAAATCAGAGAGTAATTCCAAGTCATAGTAAAATCACCATGGCTTAGAGTAAGGAAAATTCCAAGTCATAGTAAAATCAGAGAGTAATTCCAAGTCATAGTAAAATCAGAGAGTAAGGAAAATTCTAAGCCATGGTAAAATCACAGAGTAAGGGAAATTCTAAGCCATGGTAAAATCAGAGAGTAAGGGAAATTCTAAGCCATAGTAAAATCCAAATCACAGACGGCTCTTAATACCAACCGTCTGTGATGAGGTACTATCCTGAGCGGTTTGTATTAAGAGCCGTGCGTGATGAGTTACTATCCTGAGCGGTTCGTATCACGAACCGTCGTGATTTAGTCATCACTGAGCGGTTTTGTATGAAAATGCGTGCGATTCGCAGCTGGAATTTGAAAATTTTGAGCGTGTGCGCGGGAGGCAAAATATGTCCTTATATATTATGGTCGACCTCCTCTAGGCGCTCGATCTCGCCTCCAGCCTCTCGGTCCTCCTCTGGCTCGGTCCTCCCTTGCTCGTGATCCTCCTCCGAGTTTGGTGGTAGCTGCTCCTCCGGTCCTCCCGCTCCTCGGCCCCGCTACACCTCCAGGCTCGGTCCTCCCTTGCTCCCGATCCCCAACCTTCGACGTGGTCTTCCTCCCACACGGTGAGTCGGCGACACCAACACCGACCTCCTCTAGTCCTCCTCTGACGCCGACGTCGAGCTCCTCCAGTCCTCCTCCGACGTCGATGTCTCTGTTATATGAGGTTCTATTGGTACTTTTGTATATGAGGTTATATTAGATTCAGATCCAGATTTGTATGTATGAGCTTGTGGTACTTGTGTTAGATTCATATCCATATTTCTTTTAGATTCTCCTCCAGATTCTACTTCTGTTGTTACTTGTATATGATCGAGTGTATGTGTGTATTCATGAATCCATGGCTTGAGAAATTTATTGGAAGGCTTAGCAGTTGGGAATCCATGCATGTGTATCAATGAATCCATGTTTGGGAGGCTTCGGAAATGACAGTGTATGTATATGAGTGTATCCATGAAATGGTAATATTTTTTTGGCAATCAGAAAAGCTATCACAGACGGTTCGGAACAAGAGCGTGCGTGATAATTGATTATCACGCAGCGGTTCTTTTCCGAACCGTCTGCGATAAACTATTTTCAGACGGCTCTTGTTCGAACCGTGCGCGATAGCTTTATCACGAGCGGCTCAAAGACCGTGCGTGATAACCGCTGTTATCACAGACGTACTTTTACGAGCGGTTGAAACCGTCTGCGTGATGACGATTCGAACCGCTGCAGCGATGAGGTTTTCTGTAGTAGTGTAACGGCCGGATGAGCGCTACGTCACGCATCTGCTTGTGTTTTTTAATTAAGTTCACTATTAGATAATGCATTGGTGGTGCAAAAGGACTACGTCATCTGCTCGCGTTTCTGAATTAAGTGCGCCATTAGATGATGCTTCGGTGGTGCAAAAGGTGGATGGTACCGTGCAACGCACAGGAGGAGGAGGAGGAGGAGGTGGCCGAGCGCACGGAGATGCGTGTGGTGCGTACACGTCTACCGTTCGCATGTGTGTGTACGTGCAAACGTACGTGGGACCTAGAGGAGTTGCATGCATGCGCGCATGTGTTCGCAGCCCCGGCCACCGAGAAGAGACGCGTACGTGAGAGGAGACGTGCATGGAATTGGATCGGACTTCGGCTGGTTCGGCCGGCACGCACCGGGAGTTAATGTTGTTTCCTTTCTCTCTCCGATTGTACCAGCACATCACCGAATGGAGCTCCATTTTGTTTGGAGATTTATTAGGAGATAAAAAGGGAAGGAAACCAACTAAAAGGCAGGGGTTGCGGGAGAAGCGTGCATGGCTGCTAGAAGTTATGCTGGTACGCGACGTTTCTTGCGCATCTAAGGCCTTGTGTGGCGCGTGCTTTCCTCTCCCTATAGGACTTTAGATTGGGCCCACCAGGAGACCGAGACCCGCCGGAAATAAGAGAATTCTTTTTTATTTTAACCCTAACGTCACTTAATTGCAAAAATGACTCCTGCGCCGTTTTATTTACAAATCTAACCCCCCCCTCCGTCTCCTCCCACGGAAGCTGAGTGACCAGCGCGGAGATTCTTCACACGCAGGAATGAATGGCGACCGCGGAAGGAGGTTGGCCCGGGGGGGTTTCTGCGCTCGGCCACCGTGGAAAGCCCCTTCCTGCGCTCGGGCACCACGGTAAGTGACCGGCTGGCCCACCTCCCGTGCCGACAGCGTTGGTCCCACGCTGGGCCAGCCTCCGGTGCGTGCGCCGTCCTTTCCGCGCTCCCTGGTCGCAAAAGGTCACCTTCCCCACTCCCCGACCGCGGAAGGAGAGGGAGGGGACTAGATTTGCAATTAAAACGGCACGAGTCATTTTTGCAATTGAGTGGCGTGAGATGCCCAAAATAAAAAAGAACTCGAAATAAGAAGTCGTGCCCTGGTTTGAGTCATTCTGCATCAGTTAATTACATGTTTAATTAGTTCCGAGATGTAAAAGGAACTAAAGCACTAGTTTAAGTTACAAACATCAAGTCATGTGGTTTAGAAAGTTTATATTAGAGTTCAAGACGTTACTTATCTATGTGCGTGAGAGTCCTAGCTAGTCGGCCCTTAAGGCTTTAATGCGTGTGTTGGCTATATAAAGACACAGGGTGCCCCCAATGTAGGCAAGCAGAGTTAAATTATGAGTTAAAAACAAGTGTGTGTTTCGGTCGAGTGTCGTTAGGGTCTATCCATATGTATCGCGTGTTGAGGTTTTTCATCTAGAGTTTGCGAGAGTTGGTGTAGGTCAAGGGTGTGTTGTTCTTGAGATTGTCCACAATGTCTATACGACTCAATCTTCTAATTCGTGATCAATCTCTTGTTCACGGTTTGGGAGTCTATGGCTAATCGTTTTACTTGGTTCTTGCTGATCTAGTGCGATTCAACCATATTATCAAGCTCGTTACTATACTATGAAAGTCGTGTTACTGCACGAAAGACAAAGCGTTACCACTCCACCGCCGGAGTATTACTGCACACCAACCGGAGTGTTACTGCACATCAGCCAGAGTGTTACCGCACTTTTGCCGCTGTTCCACCACGAAAGATCGAGCAACCTACGTGATTTAATCTCATCTTAACGTTCCATCGGCATAAAAACGCCCGGAGTCGAGGGATTTTAATTGGTTTGTGGGTTTGCATGTAGGACGCTGGGGTCCTAAAGAAGAAGCACGCAGTACTAATTTAATTATGGGGCGATTAAGAAAGGTGATTGCAAATAGCTTAATGCATGTCTCCTACTGCCTGCCACCTAAATCTGAAAGGGCTAATGAGCTAGCTAGCTGTTCATTGGCTGGCTGCATGCATGACTTGATAGAGAACGGCACAACGCAGTATTGTTAATTTGCTTGGTGGGGCATGCTAGCTAGGAACTTAATTTGGGAGGAGGATTTAGCTTCACTTAAGTTTAAACTAATTCTCAACCAAATCCTCCTCATCCAAACATGCAAGGTACAAGCTGGTTGTGCTTCTCAGTGAAATCAGAAAGGAAGTCCTGCAACCTGTTTTGGTCTAAGCAGCATGAGAAGACATGACTCCATTTCCTCGAGGGAAATCTCTAATCTCAATGCTTTTAAGCTTGATCCATCAAGTTAGTTGTTCTTAGTTTAATCGGACAGATCGTTTCAGCATGCAGTTAACTTGGCCCATCTATATATATAAACACAAGACCACACGAGCATAATTATCGGTCCATGATGAGACCGCATCATTGTTGGATTTGGACGATCGAGAGGGGCTTTTTTTTTCTCTTCTTTTTGTGTGTTCCTTTCAAACAATTGGTTTCTGGACGTCTTGTTTCGATTTTGTCCCATCGAATCGCCAGCCAGGTCCCGGTTTTTGCAGGTAGGATTGTGCGAAGGACGCTCTCTCGCTCAAGCAAGGATTTAATAAGGATAGGTGGGGCGAGGGACGTCCATTTCCAACTTTTGCAAGGGACAGAGAAATAAAGGCTCTACCATCTTTCAAGAAATGGATCCTTGCTCATGTCTTCCAAGCGGTCAGTTCTAGGTATAAGATATTGAGTAAGCGAGTAACTTGAACACAAATCTCGCCCGTTCGAGCTGCTTGATTTTGGCGACCGCGCCTCTATCCTCTGCAGATCAATTTCGAATAGGTTTAGATTGTCAGAAAGAGGACCATGGAGTTGATACAAACATCTAGGGAGAGAGAACCCAAAAATTTAAACATCAGTTACGAAAGAATTACTAGAGATCACAGAAGGGAAAGTCCCGGCGAGATATGTCCCTATGGGAGGTGTGATTGGAGGCCTCCCTCCCATTTGTTATTTCTTGTGGTGTAACTTTCATGTCAACCTCCCCATTGGGACCCTAACTCCTTTGTGTGACCAAAGGGGCCACTGCCCTTTCAACCACTAGAGGAGATTGCAATCCCTATGGTGTGGATGCTTACATTTTCCATAGCCATAGGAGGACCATGACTGCTGGATGAATGGATGGATGGATGTTGAGACTCCCCTAGTGAAATGCCCTAGAGGATGCTGATGGGACCTCAATTTTTGAGAGGATAGGTTGTTGATAGGTGATACAATCATACAATCTCCCTTGGTGGTTTGATGGCTTTGATTTGTCATTTGACAGTTTGGTGATCAGTAAATCTTACTGATCATGTCAAATCTACCTCACACATCTGTCGAAATTTATATATGATCGATGCGGGCCATCTGAAGATAGGTTACATAGTTAAGACTAGGCTCTCCATGTCGAGATGAACTAATTAAGGATGTTCGCATTTTTAAAGGACAACAAAATAATTCAACCTTGGATCACTCTAGCAGGTTTCAGTTTATCCCATCTTGTTCATCATTTTTCTTTCAGGGTAGCAGCACTGTGTTTTCTAAGCTCACAATATAATTAATATCAATGGGACCATATCATGCATTATGTTACATTACAATAAGCAATTGCTCATCCACAAGACCACAATCCTAAAGTCTCCATCAATGTGGGACGCAAATTCGTGAATGGCACTTGGAAACAGCATGAGTGCGCACAGTGGCGTCGACTGTGGAGGGATTTGATTCCTTGCTCTCCATAATTACGACACAATTATGCAAATGCTTTAGGGATCATCTCTCTCTCCCCCCTCTCCCTCTCCACATAGAGTGGGTGGATTAGCACAGTCATCCATAACATCAGAGGAGGATCTAGTATATCAGCTGTAGGGTCAACTGGCCCACAGTACTTTTTTTCTCTAGAAATTTATTTGAAAAGTATAAAAATTAAAGAAAATCCTTTTATGTGTCTCAAATTAAACAAAAGAACCTGACTTTATTGTGTAAATTGTAGATTATAATCTTGTTGACATTTTACAGTTAATAAAAGAATCCTAGCTAGATAGGCCCACTACATTAACACAATGATAATGAAAACGAGCTTTGAAATCTATTGTACAAACTGTTTATGAAATTTAGCTGGAGGGTATAGGTTGAAGAATGGTGGTGTGGAATAAGGGTAGAATTGTTGGTGTGGAGTTATATGGAGAGTTATTATGTATGTACAAACTTGTTAGTACGTAAAACACTTCCGGTAGTTAAACACAGTAGAGCTGAACTTTCATATCTCCAAGGTGGATGATGGTATGTCCTGCCCAACAACATGGAACTTCAGTCGTATGTGTGATACCCTGTTTGAAATACGAGAATTTTTCTATATTTTTGTAAGAATTGAACTATTTATTACAAAGTTTCTGTGAAATTCTTGCATTTCAAACCGCCCTAAACCGTCGGAGCTCATGGACAACAGTAGGCCAATTAAACAATGCGATTATTCGTTCGTATTTTCTCCCTTTCATCAATAGTTGCCTCCCTTTCAGCGCAGGAAGCATAGCCCTATCCATTTGCACTCATGTGCTTAAAATAAAAGGGCACTATTGTGGTGGTCTCACATTGCACACGCAAACCCTATCGGCTCTGACGATGACATGACACTGCCCTTAAGGTTAAGGAGGATGACTTGCTGATGGTAATTAGTGCACTGGCCAATGGCAAGGATTGATCGATTGTCGCTACAATAAACTATAGGATAATCCTACAGCTCATACGTCCGAATAGAGGTTAAACTTCGGACACTTCACCCACATACATGGCCCCACCGTCCTAGCACTTTTTCCTTTCTCACTACCCCAGCATAGGCCACTTTGTCCCCACTCTCTCTCACTCACTTTCTTTACCAATTACCGAGCCATTGTCAAGCTTCAGTCTTCACACATTCTCTCCCCTTCGGTGGCATTCCCATGGATCTAGGGAGGGGGTCACCATGGCAGCTAGGGCTTCTACGAGCTCCGCTGATGGTCTGGCCATGACATCCGTGAGGTCCACCTCCGCCGCTCGGTGAGCTCCGTTGAAGCCAACCATGGTCTTCGCAGGATCTGTCAACACTAGTCGTGGGCTCCCGCGCATCTTGAGCTCCGCTGCCGTGGGCTCCTCACTGGGGTCGCAGCAACCTCTAGAGGTACGCAAATTCCACCGACAAACTCTACGCCACACTACTATCCACACACCTCCTTCTTCAGATAGGTGTGTTGCGGGTGTTCCCTCGAAATATTGCGACTCCTTTTCTTGATTATTGCTAGAAGTGTTTCTGTATGTCGCAGCGTATCTTTCCCAAATCTTGTAGCATGTAATATTTGTTTTTGCTGGTGTTGCGGATGTTTTTACAAATTGTTGCACACATCTTGCTCAATTGTTGCATTTGGCATTTTAGTTTGTTAGGAACATGTCCTCTCTGGATTATTTTGTTGCAAGTGTTTCATCAAAATGTTGCAATAGTTATAACATCGCAGGTTCGTTTTTATTTCAAACTTTTGTGATAGCTGTTCGAGTACATCTTCTTATAGGAACAATATATGTAGTTACAATGTTTTTTTGTGAAGAGATTTGAACCCTTTCTAATATTTTTGAGTTCGAAACCGACTTTTTGCTGTAGATGTTAAAATAGTTTGTTGCATATGTTGTATTGGAATATTGCATCGGAGTGTACGATAAGAAGCCTCCCATCGTACGCCCGAGCGCTAGTTACGCTATATGTATCATGTTTAGCTAGGCCTCACAAAGAAGATATATAGCTAGAGGCAAAAAAAATAGAGAACGTTTCGCTCTGAGGGCAGGGGCAATCAGTGGCGAAGATAGAATGAAAATAGCAGGGGGTCAAAGGACTATGCTAAATTGAGATAAACATAGTTGCATAAGGTATGTTTGGTACAACTCTAGACCCCAACTTCTCAGTCGAATCTCATGGAGCAGAGCCAAACACCCTGCTTCAAAAAAACAACGAGATCCTGATTATCGTATGGAGCGGAGTAAAAAATAAACTATTAGTCCAGAGCTACCTTAAGGTGGATTCTCGTGGTGAGCTTTGCCTATACCCGTTGCCCGTGGGTGCCTATTGCCCATGGGCATGCCCGTTTGCCCGTAAGCCAAACGACGGCAACTAGCACTTTCTCACATATACTACAACGCATGACCAAAGTGATGATGAGATATATAGTTCACCTAAATAATGTTCGGTGTTCAAGAATCAAACCAGTAGAAATTTAGCCACTAGTTGCAACTTATAATTAAAAGTATAATAACAAATGGTAAGAATACATTAACTAAATAAGAACACCCAAGGTGCCGGAAAGAAAAAAGAACTCCAGTCCAATCCAAGAAATAACAACCGATGCAAACACACTAATTAATCTAAGAGCTAGGGCTTGTTTGGTTGCCCTGAGCTTTGTGTCTGATAAAAAGTGGTGCCAGTAGGTAGTGTGGAATTTTGATTTTTTTTTTTTTTTTTGTTTAGGCAGGCAGCTCTAAGAGTGTGTTATTTGGTTGGTGAACTGGGAATGAAGAAAATGTTAAATTAAACATACATTTTTTAGAACGAGGAAGCGTAAAACCATGAAATATGCTTCTACACCTTCCTCCTCGTACCTTGTTCATCCGGCTTGAGATAGGGGTGGCGGGAGCCAGGCGAGCGAGCAAGAGAGAAGGAGGCGGCGGGAACTAGGAGAGCGGCGGCGGGAGCTGGGCGAGGAGGAGGCGACACAGGAGAGGAGAGAGGAGGTGGCAGCGAAGCGAGAAGGAGACAGCGGAACTGAGCGAGGTGGAGGCGGTAGCAAGATCCAGGTTCGGCGTTGGGATCCGGGCCGAGGTTGCAGTGGCGGGAGCGGTGGAGCTCGATGCCACGAGGAGGAAGACGACGGTCACTCACCTGGCTCCCAGATGTTCGTTTTTGAGCGCCTGGGTCTGGCGTCCCAGCCTGGACCAGGCAAGCTTCCAGGACTGCAACCAAATACACCCCAGGTGCTCCTAGGGAAGCTCCCAGCTAGGCAAGCTTCCAGGGCTGCAACCAAACACACCCTACCTTTTCTTGTATCTGTTTCCAAAATTGTTTCTGTCCATTATTTCGTCTTCGGTTCGGTTGCTTGGTGCAATTGATTTTTAGTCTGAATCGCTTTGGTGGTGTGCACTTGTGGCTTGTGTAAGCATTTTCATGCTGCGTAGGTTGCTCGGTTGACTGCTCGAATTATATTTGTGTAGCAAATGCAGCGCTTGGTGTCGAGGAGAACTAACTTCAACATTTTTCAGATTGGTTTTGAAAGCGCAAATGTGCTGATTGAGTTGTACGGTTCGGTTACTTTGTTCTTGATGGTTGCAATGTTTAGTGGAATTTGGTTGAAATGATGCAACTTGTTGTCGAAATGCGGTGTGCCGGAAAAATATGCAATTGAGGTGGAGTGATGAAATTCATGTGTGATTTGTTCTGAATGCCTGGAAAACTAGAATATGCCGAATCTCATAGTGATGGTAAATGGGACTGTCCTCTGACTAGTAAATCCAATGAAGGTCTGAGCGAAGGCTCCTCTTTTCCTTATCATTCCTCAAGTGAGATCACAGTTTGAGAAGTTGCTAAATCCTAACAAATATAACCTGCAGGATGCAAAGCTTGTCTCTCATGCTCGTCCATAGACTCCTTTGCTGATGATCTGACCATCTCCTAGAAAGCCACTTACCTTGAAGCTCACAAACTGAGAGACTGTTACCTACTTCTGCACATATTCTAGCGAACTCCTAATTAAGATTAACCTAGAATATATTATACCGTTTATGTCTCTGAAGATGATAAAGTGAGGTATTACTTCAGCATGTTCATTGTCTAACGCGATGTATGGATTCAAGCAATTGTGATATCCTGGATATGCAATACATGAACAAGTTTATAAGGTCCTTGTCCTTAAACCTGCTTGGAGGTTTGTTTCTTTCCCGCTGTCTTGTGGGCCTAGAATTTCAAGGCCAAATACTTCCCAGCATAAAGTTTCACACAAGGGACCCAAAAATTCCGGAACTCTGAAAATACACCGAACTCTTAGAACAAACTCTGGTATAGCTATTATCTTTTCATCACATTTGCAAGCTCCTCTAACAACATTCAGGATACCAGGCTGAATCCGATACATGTCCTTGAAACAAAAGGAAAAACACTTTCTTATCCACTTAGATGGCTTTTAATCGGAGTTATTTCCAAACATTGTCAATACACGCAACAATAAACTCGGTTACATCAAATTGCATTGAAGATCACCCCCCATTTTGTCCGCAAACGTCAGAATCACATCCTTGAGTGACACACTATCAAGATAGAAAGCTAGTTGAGCACATAATCTTCCAGCTCAGGCCTCTTTCAGAAAACTATTTTTCTTGCCAGTTGCCACAAAAGAATGATTGTGCAATGAGAGTAAAGCAGATGCATCAGATTGATGAGGCAGGTTTTTTTAAAAAACATCTCTGAAACTATAGCGCATACTAGCTAAGCTGCATTTTTTTACTCCGTTTAGAGAATAAGAATGGTTCTGGATCTTGTTTGATTTGCAGCTGTGGATCCTTTGTAGGCATTATAATTAACATCTTCTGCGCAATGTGCAGAACAGCTGACTAAGGACGTAGAGTTGTTTGCACAGCATGCTGGTCGTAAATCCATCAGGATGGAAGATGTTATACTCACAGGTACTTGATAATATCTTGTTATGCTAAGTTGCTAAACCCCATATGAATGAAAAGGAGAAAAATGTTGGGTTCTCGAAATACTTGGTTTTTAGACTAGGGTTGTTTATTCAAAATTTCTTACACATGCCAAATAGTTAGTTGTCAAAATGTGTAGAAAATTGCCCTTAATACTCTCTCTATGGTTCTCCCAATACATCTTTTCTCACTGTGATCATTGCAATGTAAAATTCAGTGCATAGAAATGAGCATCTTATGGGCCTGTTGCGGACATTTTGTCAAGAACTGAAGGGAAAAGAGCCTTCCACCGAGAGGAAGAGAAAGAAAAAGAAATCATCAAAGAAGGACGATAAGGTGATTGAAATCTGGTTTCAGATACGCGTCAAACCTTCAGTCCCCGAATTGGACAAAGAGTAAGGTTGAAGGAAGTGTGCAAGCACCCAAACTACCCACTAATTCTGTACTCGACACATTTGGAGATGGCATAAATCACAAATGCAATGCCATTTCCGGAGATCATTCACATTTGTAGCTTGATTGTCAGGCTTTCGTGTCAAGAAGTAATGGCATATTCAGAATTCGGTTCTTGTACGAAATCATGTATTGACATCCTTGTGATCATCAGCTTTTTACACATGTGGATGTTTGCTCAACTGGAATGTGCACATAGGTGTCATTAGTGAGAGTTCAGAAAAGTAAGGCAACTCGGAAACTCTTCCGTGTAAACTAGGACTGCTCAGTTTTTGTGGCCATCTGTGAAGTTGGTTAACCAGGGGAAACTAATGGCTAACATTAGTGCGTTCAATCAAACTGTACTACTTTACTTTGCAGAAGAAAAATTCACATGCTAGAACCCATAGCTTCATCAGAACCTGAACTTAGGCCCCAAGGCCCAGCCTACATCATTGGGCCTGAAACCCTACTTCGAGCCCACAAAATTTGTGAAATAATTATCATTACAATAGCAGCTAGTGCCCTCTAAAAAAATATAAAAGAAGAATAGCAGCTAGTGAAGCTTTCTGTTCTTCAGATTCTACTGAAAACTTCTTATTGGCCTTGTAATAATTTTCTGTGCTCTTTGATATGAGTCTTGACCATGAGATGAGATAAGCATTTTGTTCACCTTTTTTTCCAGCGCCCACTATCAAACAAACTGCGAACGACTGACTTGTCAGTGCACTTTGCGTGGCTGATGATCACAGTCCAAGAAAAGAGAGAGAGAGAGAGAGAGAGAGAGAGAGTAAAGGCAGTGCTACTAGTTTGAGCCGCGGATTTCGCGGTGGACGGTGCGGATTTCCTGTGGGCCCACGAGAGCGACCGGTTGCAGAACAACAGCAAGAAATCGGTAATAAATAAATAGAATGGTTCGGCTGATTTCGAGATGGGAAACGTCTGATTTGAGCGAATAAGTCTGCCTAGGTCGTGTTCACGTGCCATGTAAGTCTAGATCCGGATCCTCCAGGGGTAGAGAATCACTGTTTGAATAGCAGCAGCACCGTACCACACATTGAAGAGACAGCGAAATATATACGATAACGATTAACCGTTTTCATCCGTACTGTAGCGCTTGCTCTATTCGTTTTGGATCGGACAGTAACTCACCCGCCTAATTACTTAGTACCGAACCCTGTCACGCTCACTTGAACCCGCCAACTAATCGCCCCGTAACCACTTGCAGCCAAAAAAAAAATCCAGCTTGTGGAGCACAGCCACCCGGGGTGATCGATCAGGGCTTGGATCTTCTACGGCGACGACTCCGGTGATGTCGCTCGTTGGCGGCTTACGGTATAACCCATTTTCTCTCTCCCACAAATTGGGTCGATTTGATGGTATAAAAGTCGAATTGACTGGTATAAAACTTGAAATCTATTTCAACAAACCTAACTCGTAAAACCATTAGGCAGAACTTGTTTCGCGAGTAATTGTAAATGTAAGTTAAATCAAGCAAGGTTGTTGTTTTTGTTGCAAGTATAAAAGTAACTGTAAGTACATTTGCATGGAGAATGCATGTAGATTCCTCTCGGTTTGCGAGTGGATTTGTCGCATCCATCTTCATGCTGATGCCAACTACTTTAAGCTGCGGATGATCCAGCCATGACTACTTCCAACTGCTAGCCTTCATAGAGCTTTACTGGCGCAGCGTCAGGGTTGACTGTGGTGCACAGCCACCAAAAAAAAGTGCATTTTTTTTTACTATCCGAGCAAATTGGCACTTAGGCTTAGTTAAAAGTTTTGGAAGCACTAGAATTTGGTGAGATAGAAAATAGACGTAGATTAAATCATGATATAGGGTTAGCTAGACCCGATGACACTCGTTGGGTTCTTATTATAGAACTGTTTCGCATGTTATTGGTATATATTCAACAATCCGCAAAGTACTTATACAGCATGAAAAAAAACCTCTCACAGAAGAATAATTGGCCAAAAATACATGCTATAGTGGGAGCCTTTGAGTCATTTGACTTTGTTTTCAATGCACATTTTATGTTTGTCATACTTGGATACACATATAAGATGTCCCAGTCTTTGCAAAAGAGAGAACAATATATTATTAATGCTATGACACTTGTTAATTTGGTTAAAGATAGAATACAAATAATGAGGTGTTATGGGTGGGAAAAATTCCTTCAAGAAAAGGTAACATCATTTTGCACTAAATATGTTATCAAAGTTCCTAAGCCAGATGGTAGATATGTGTCTTATGGAAGATCATCACGTTTTTACCCAAAACAAACAAATGATGATCATTTTAGAAGGAACGTGTACCTTGACATCATTAATAATGTTCTCCAAGAGCTTGACAATCGGTTTGACAAGGATAATATGGAGTTGCTTGTTTGCATGTCCGTTTTAAATCCTCTAAATTCATTTGCTTCTTATGATAGGAACAAAGTGCTTAGCTTTACCAATTTTTATCCCAATGATTTTTCAAGCACGGATTTAATGAGACTTTCTTTGAATTCTTTCTAACTTGATAAATTCATTGATGATATGTGAAGCGATGATAGATTTAAGGGTCTAAAGAATCTCGGTAAGCTTTCTACTAAGCTTGTTGAAACAACAAAGCATAATATTTACGAGTTAGTGTGCTTGCTTCTCAAATTAGTATTGCTCCTACCGGTGGCAACGGCGAGCGTTGAAGGAGTATTTTTTACGATAAATCTTGTGAAGAACAAATTGAGAAAAAATACAAGCGATCAAGTATTGAATCATTGTGTAGTCACCTTTATGGAGCGAGATATCTTCTCGAATGTTAGTGATGATGATATAATCAAGTGCTTCTAAGGAATGAGATCGCGTCGTGTGGTATTGTGATTTTCATTGGCTATTTAGGACTCTTTCATTCATATAATATCTTATTTGAACTATTTGTATTGCATTATTAACTAATTTTGAATATTTTTGTGTAATTGTGTTGAACTTGTGAAATTACATATGTGTCGTATAAGATTTTTTTTCATCTTTGAAGTGTGCACCCCTATTACTAAATTCCTAACTCTCCCACAGTTTACACCCGAATACTCTCCAGTAACATAGAGGTACACAGTAGCTACAGGAAATTAGGCCTGATTTTATTGTTTTAGAAATTACTGTGGCGATGGATCTGTACCTGCCGATCTAGGATGTTGGCTCTCAACCAAATGATATGTATCCCTAATGCATAACACTGTAGGTGTCTTTGCCTTAGCCCATACCAACGTGTAGAGGATACATTTCCGTTACATCATCGCAATGGACAGAGCATTTGCATTTGCACGAGTTTGGACCGACGCCAGCGTCACACCTACCTGCATGGAGGACAGCCCGTTTCCCAAAGCGACGGAGTATGCTGCGAGGAACAGAGCCAGAAAATTTTTATCTAAAGAGTTATATAGTGATAACTAAATATCAAAAGATGCTAAGTAAAAACATTTTATTATTTTACATAAACAAATTAAGAACTATATAAAATATTTCATTAACCATGAGAGAACCAGGATTCCCACTAGTCCCATCTCCATCCCTGATGTTGCAAAATCATTTTCTCCGTCGCAATGTTAGATCGCATAGAAAATAAACGTGAGGAGAATTGCTCTGACTGTACATAATATACATGTACAAAATACTAAATACCATAGAGTCACTGGCATTTTTTAAAAAGGATTGTCTATTCGTAAAATGATTGAAATTTTTATTAATCTTTATTAATCGTAAGTCATATTTTTTATCCATTGGATCAATATCTAATCATATGATACATCAATCTCTACTCAAATCCAATAGTCACAACAATTGACCTAAACTTAATAAAATTACAGACGACTTACAAATAGCAAATCCGTTTTTTAAAACCGCAAGAGGTGTCTTTAGTCGGTGGCAGGCGATCATTCGTACTTATGACCTTTCCAAATCTAGAAGCGGTGGTTAGGATGATGCAAAATGCCGGATCTTGCCTGCCACAAGGAAGAAAAGAACAAGAACATTTGTACAGTGCGAAGTGCTCAATGAGCCGTGCAAATTCTGGGAACAACTTGTGGATGACATGTTTTCTTGTGTGCGTGCTCCATGGGAGGAGAATGAACAGATCTGGCTGCATATATGTCTCTAGCATGATTGATCGATGTGTCGCGTCTTTTTTTTTTTGGCGGAAGTGATCGGCCGCAGTGGCGGAGCTATTATAGGAACATGGGTGCAACAATAACCTCAATTTTTTGAAAAATATATGTTATATATATAGTGTGTGTATATATACATGTAATAAATTTTGATATAACATCCCAAATTTTGCCTTTTAAAAAATTATTTTAAATTAATTAAGTCAAAGCGTTTGACCTCTTTTAGAGTTTTTTTTTTTGCATTCATTTACATTCCAAATCCGAAATTCAAATCCAAATTCCATTGTATCAATTCAAAACTCGTTGCCAAATTCCAAATTTTAAATTTTTCCGCAAAACTTCTTAAGCCGAAATCCATTTCTTTTCCTTTTTCTTCTTTCTCTTTTCTTTCTTTCCTTACTCGCCTCTGCTGGCTTTGCATTGCTGAGCCACGCCATGCGCCAGACCGCACCCGTGTTCGTCCTTGCCCGCACACGGTTGCGCCATGCCGCCTGGCCGTGCCCGAGCCACATCGAGCTACGCCATGCGCGCCCGAGCCATCCACACGCGTCCTGGCCACGTCGGCGCGTCGTTCCGGCTGCGCCACCCACGTCATCACTCGCCACCATCATTGCACAATCAATCCCTCCATTGCCGCAATACCTCATCAATGCATTGTCGTTTCGTCGGTTTCCAAATGCATGTTTGTAACGCCTCCGTCAATCGTGCTCGTGGCCGCGTCGATTCAAACTTCGTCCGAGCCTATAAATGGGAGTCGCAGCCCTGCCTTCACCCCTTCGCACCTCCTCTAAACCCCATAGCCACCGGAGCTCTGTCACCATCGAATTTGTCGTCTTCCGAGCATCGGCCGCCAACTCACTTTGTGCTCCCTTCGCTCTAGCAAGAATCTTTATAATCAAACCACATCACATGATGTTCCTGTGCTTAGTGAACAATTCACTTTTGGTTGTAGATCATCGCCGAATTTTATCGTTTTCTTCCTCTATGCCAAACCACCCCCGTAGTTCGATCTCTTTCCCTGGTGAGCTTTTCGCCGATTGGAATGCTTCATGGCATGTTCCCGACCTTCTTCTACCCATGCCTCACCTCGGTTCGGCGATTCGTTGTCGCCGACGCAGCGTCGTCCCCCTTTGCTTGGTAGTCCCAGAGCCTCCCAACTCACTTGGCGCCTTCCCTGTGCCTCACGGCACTCATGGGCACGCCGCCACGCCACCCACCGACGTTGTCGCCGCCACCTCGGTGCCCCTCCGACACCGCCCACAGTTTGGGAACCCCTTCGAGGTTCCATTTTTTGGGTCACCGCCACTCACCAACGCCGCCACAAGGCCGTGCCGCCCAGAGCCCTCCTCTGCTTCTTCTCTTTGTTGTTCCTTTCTCTCTATGACACCTATGACCCACTGTCATACTCTTTCCTTCCATTTCTCTCTCTAGCAAATGGAGCCCATGCGTCATACACAATGTCTTTGCATTATAAAATTAGGACAGAATATTCACTCCTTTTCAATTTTTAGGAATTTTCAATTCCAATAAACTTCCGGGAGTTCATTCTCTTTCGTACGAAATCCGAATCAGTCGATTCTTGTTCCTAAATTCATAATCTCTCTATTGGTACTAATTTTATAATTTTTAGATTCTATTTGTTTTTCTGTTATTTATTTTGTCTCGATTCATGCGTGTAGAGTCCGACGCCGCCGAAGCCTCTTTGGACCAACCGAACGCGTTAACCTCCAACTTCGATGAAGGTGGGTGTTCTTTGAACATTCTGTATCTATGATTTGTAAATTGTGTTTTCAGTTTTAAAGTATTATGCAATGCTATTTCACATAATAGATTGAGTTCAAATTATAGATTGTTAGTTAAACCTAAAATTGTTAATGTCTTGTTTTAATAATTGTTATCTTTATATCTTTGTGACCCTAGCATAGTAGTTCCATAATATTGATTACAATATTATAGAATAGTTAAACACTATAGAATTACTTAGACATGCTTTTCGGTCTTGATCAACCTTTTGGGGGAACCATTATTATCCTTTATGCTATAGTTTGGAAATTATATGGCATTAGGAAATATCAGTAATTGAAAAATAAAATAATGGAAATTAATTGTTTAGATTAGGTCGATTGGCATGAGTTTCGTCTGTCTCGCCCTAGTCAATTAAGGATCGACGCTTGTGCCTATTCAAATCAAGCAATACTATACAACTACATGTCCTGAATGAGAATGATCTGGCTGATTAATTTATGAATTTTAGACATTTAGCACGCATGTTGTAGATGGCAGGAGTTACCTGGGTAGTGCAGACGATGGTAATTGACGTCCATGTCTGTCGGGGCTTGCGCCAGTCAATGGCAATTGACGTCTATGTCCGGGTATGTTATCCCCTACAACGGTGAGCTCCAGTCGATAGTAAATGTCATCTATGACTTGAGGTTAAACTCATCGGACGGGCTAATGTAAGGATAAAGTATCTGTAAAAGTCTTATGATAATCACTATCACAATTTTATAACTATTCGAATAGTCGTATCCACGGTCAAGGGCGGGCAATGTGTGTTTACACATAGTAGATTTCAGTTTTATTTTTAAAGAATTATTTCGGGGATCTGGGAGTAGCTGAAACCCTTGTATTGTTATTCTGGCAGTTAGAGCCAGTTAGATAGCTAAAACTCTACTCATAAAAACTTGACGGTTAGAGCCACATTACTAGTGATTGGTAGCTAAAACCTTCACTCGACAAACAATTTAATTTAATTTTTGAAACTACGTTTGTCAAATGTGTTTTATGAAAAATGTTTAAACATAAAATATTATTTTGTACAAAAGAACCCTATAAACCCAATTGTTAAAGCTATGCATATTTTTCCAAGACTCATAGGGTACTTTATGTACTCACATACTACACTCAAAACAAATCTCAGAAGACATCAATGATGCTGAGGATGATTACGACTTCTACGCCTACGGGTTTAATGAAGGACATCTGGAGTACTAGGCTGCGCTCCCCAATCGAATGTCGGTGGGCGATTCGATGGATTATCTCGAAGTTTTCTTTTGTTTTCGCTGCTATGAGACTCAAGGTCTTTTGACCTCTTTTGTATTAAGTGGTAATAAAGCCGGTACTCGGTTGTTTATTAATGTTATTTTGTGATTCGAACTTGTTATCTACGTTGTTTCCACTATGTGCACTAGCTACTAATCTGGGACTGGTGCAGAAATACACAGAGGGTTCAAATTCAGAAATCCGGTCCCGGTAGTATTGTAGTACGTAAATTGTATAGATTATGTATTATATAGAAGTAGAGCAATTAGTAGTGAGTTAATCAGTTAGTCACGAGTCAGTAGAACTACGTGTTACTTAAATTCACATCATATCGTGAAAATCCTGGATTTGCCACAGACCGGCCGGTCTAATTCCGCCACTATCACCATTACGCCGTACTGCATGTGTAGCATCGGATTTGCTTGGTTCTATCGTGGCGACCTTGTCGAGTGCAGCAAGGTGTGTGACAGAACTCGGAAAGTAGCTTAAGATGAACATGTACAGCCATTATCTTGTTATTTTCGTAGATGATAGCAATGCTGAGCCGTGGAGATTGCTGGGCACAACAGCCCAAGGACAAGAGTCAAAACAACCCTGAAGAAAAATGGCCCCGTCGCATCCTCGCTCGTCACCCGGGTGATTAATAGTTCAAGCTTATTTATAACCGGAAACAAGTCCATACGACCTCTAAAGTACTGTGATGCTGCCGCTTAATCTTTTAACATAAAACGGCTATTTAACTGTACAACGTTGTAAAATCAGATTACTTAACCATCGAGATGGTTTCGGAGACAGTTTTACCACCGTATCGATTGACATGGCCGCTGATTTCTTATGACAGAGATTACTTAGTATAGGAATTTCGCATAAAAGATATCCATCGAAATCTACCGAACCTCCAACTTCACATCGGAGTTAGCCCTTAACGATTTTTAAATTCAGGTTTAAGTTTCTGATTTCGGAGCCGACAATGATTGGCTGCCTAATTAAGGAAAAAGAGCAGCGCGTGGTGGCGTCTTCCGTCCATTTGTTACTACAGTAAGGGCCGTACAATAAATTAATTACTGATGGGATGCACGGGTCATCCTCTCTCCCATTTTCTTTTCTCTCACTTCCCTACCTCCCCAGCTCCCCTTCCTTTTTCTTAGTCAGTGTCCAACTTGTTACTTAGGCTTAAGGCTGTTCCGGTGGGTGATTTTTTACTGTAGTTTCTTATTGTATGAAAGACATTTAGATATCACCTTCTCAATGCATAGTATCCTAAAGTGTTGTATCTTAGACCTTTGATATAGAGTATTTACTAGTATTTCTACCTAGAAAACTGTATATGAGTAGTATCTAAATAAGATACCAATCTGCTCTCTCTCTTCCTTAATTGCAGTGGCACATCAGATTTTTGTCTATGTGGTAGCTTTAAAAAACTTACCAAGGTGGAGCATTGAGAGCAACCTAACAAGTAGCATGTAACATCCCAAATTTCAACTTGTGTTTCAAATGTAAGAAATTGAGGGTAAATTAAAACTTTTCTTACATCCTTGTGCTTTTGAACTTTTCTGAAAATTCTTATAAAAGAATTTTGGAAAATTCAAAATCAAAACACTCATTTATCAAGTCAACAACCTCCTTGGTCAGATCTTATGTCAAACCCTTGGTAATAATTTTCCCTGGATTCTAGGGTTGCTTGGTAACACCTCTGAATTATTTCATAATTTTGGAAATTATTTGAAATATTTTAGAGGCAAGTCAAACCTTGGTCAAACCTTTAAATTAGCCTTCTGGAATTTCTTGAGAAAATCCCAGTGCACAAAAATCTCTGGAAATTTTATGGGAGGTTAATCCTTAAGTCAGGAAGCTCCAGTTAAAATTTCATAAATTTTGGAGTTGATTTGATGCCTCAATTAAATCCCCAAAGTTTCAGTTCAAAAATCAAAACCTAATCTGGTTTGCACTGTTCATTGGACTCGAGTCAGGCTCGGGCTCGAGTCACTTGACTCGACCGAGCCAACTAATTGCACCCGGCGCGGTCGAGCGGGCGCGCGCGTCGTCGGCCGTTGGATTTCCATCGCTCGGTCCGCGTTTGCCCATCTACGTGTTGATGCGGTCGCGTGTTAACCCTCGAATGGAAATCGGACGGTGGCCGAGTCGTCGCCTTCCTCTCGCTCGAGCGACGCAGCGCCAGCGCCCGCGTCAACGGCGCCATGGCTGGGGAGTGGTTGGAGCTCAGCGCCTGGTCACCTCGCAACGGGTCTCTGCAGTGCATTTAATGCGCGCGCCGCCCGCCTCGCAAATCGCCGCCACTGCTCCCATCCTCTCGCGCGTTCTGGTGGCGGCAAAGACCGAGCTCGCCTCGGATCCTCCGTGCTCCCCTCCCTTTCCTTCGCCTTCTACTTAGCCCCTTGCTCCTCCTTGACCTCCCTTTCACCTTTCGCGGCTCTTGTGTGCACTGCTGCATGCGTGTTTGAGCTCCAAAACCCGAAACCACTCGCGCGCCATTGCAGAAGCCGGGCTTCTGAAGGCGGTACCACGATGGCTCTCCCTCTCTTTTCTTGCTCCTCTGCTCCTACTTACTCCTGAAGCTTAACCCTCAATTAATTTTGGGTTTATCGTCACAGGGGAGGCTAATTTCGGAGTTCCCCCAATTCGGCCTCGAGCGCCCCTCTTCGTCTCCAATGCCAGTGAGTCCATCTCCCCTCAATTCATTCTCTGGGAGCATCAGTGTGGCACGTGGGACCTATTTTGATGATGCGGTCGCTCTCTAGTTGTCCAGGACAGCTTCCCCTCGTTGCCGCCATTGTTGCCGTCGCGGAGCTGCGTCGCCGAAGCTGCTCAGTCGTCCTCTACACCTCCGCGTCACTCAGGTAGCATCGCCGTAGTCCCTAGATGCTCGGGCACCGCTTGGTTGAACCGCTGCGGAGCTTTTGGCTGCTAGTCGTCGTTGTCATCTTTCCCGCCCCCGCCGTCCGCCCGCTCGTCCGCCACCGTGGTGTGGGTGGTACGGAGGGCGTGCGCGATGCTATGCGCACCCACTCCGGCATCCACTCCACCGCCGAGCCTTTGGTCGCCGGCGTTTTGCGCGCAGCCATCGGGCTCGTTGTCGGACGCGCCCGGTAGCGTCGCGGCGTGACGCGGTTGTGCGCCGCCCATCCGTAGATCTGCGGCTGCGATTGTCTGGAAACTGTGTTGTGCGCTGTGTCGCGTTGCTTGTGAGCCGTTCATCTCGAGATCGACGGTCCACAGCCACTGGCTCTTTCCCGCTCGCGTGGACTCCACGATCGGCGTGGTTCGATCTGGACCCTTGGATCCTTGATCAGCGATCCGAAAATCGCGGGGGCGATCGCGGCGTTTCGGACTTGTGAGCGATGCGAGCAATCTCCGCCGTTGGATCTTGATCCAACGGTGAGCCTCTGTGGGTTCTGTGCGTGTGTGCTGTGCGCGCCGTGCGCGTGGGCCGTCCGATCCAGGATCGACGGTCCATAATCAGCCACGTCGTAATGGCATTTATGAGTTTCCCGAAAGCTTTATTTGCAAACTAAAAAATGTATTAAACTTCAAAAATGCATAACTAATTCATTTTAAACCCAAATCGGTTGATTCAAATTTTGCTAGCTTTAGTTTGAACTGTACTTTAATCTAAAAATGAATAGGAGTTTAGTTCGGCTCCAGAAAACAGATTTTAAAATTGGTTTAGAAATAGGTTCTACTTGTTATTCTAAAATTGGCAATTAACTTGTAAATTGCATAACTAATTCTCTGAAAATCAATTTTTAGTGAAACCAATTTTGTTAGCTTCCTCTAATAAAGTACTAAATGATAAAATTGGTTTTAGGCATGTTACTATTTTTAACAAGATTTCACATGCAATTTAATTTTGTTCATTTTCATGACTTGAAAAATCATAACTCTTTCAATATAACTCCAAATGACCCAACAATTTACATGTAACCTTATAATACCAGTAGCTAACTACCATAAAAGTTTCAGCTTCAAAATCACTCTAGAAAATATTTTATGAACAGTACTAATTAAGTGTAGCATTTTGGCCGAAAATGAGTATTTAGATCATATCTTTTTCTTCACTAATCCTTTTTAGTTAGTTCTTGTTCCTAAGGTTAGATAGGACCTTAGACTACCTTGTGTATAAATTTTGTCGCATTTGGATAATTTTTGCTTGTTCTTTTGTTTAAGTGTTGCTCGTCTTATTGGTTGTTCTCGCTTCTTTTTGCTTTTCGCTTAGGCTTCGACATTTGCGGTAACCCCGAGAACGATCCTCTGCAACAGTTTGAGAAACAGCAAGCAGGCAAGCAGTTTGATCATTTCCCATTTGATCACATTACTTTTAAAGTCTAATATTTTGTTTAACTTCTATGTATGCATTGTTATTTTGTTGTTAAATTGATTAGTTAATCCTCTAGTTGCATAATCTGTAGGTAAATGATTATCCTCTACTACCTGAGCCTAGGTTATTTGCTGTGATTAGAGTTCATTGCATGAGCTCTTGTCACTTAGTAGATTTTCGAATAAATATTGCTTAGCCAGGCCTAGTATCGGTAGTATTGGGCGATCATCGACTTAGTCGGTGATCTTGATCACACAAATGCTATTATTATTCCATTATGTCCAACCCTTGTGTTTTACCAATTTGCAAATCAAAAACTGAAAACAAAAAAAATTATATCTTGGCTTGGGCACAATGGTATGTTGGTGTGATCGGTTGGGTGTGATTGGAATGGTGCCTAAGTCCCTAAGGACCGAGTTACTTGTGCCATTGATCCAAGCAATTGTTGCGTGCTAACCACGCGAGGGGGATATGGAACCTCTCTTGACTAAGTACTTTGGGAGGTGTTAATTATGAGCTGGTCGGTGGGTGTGATGAAACTGTGTGTGTGTGTTGTGGTGTTTGGAGGGGAGCATTAGCAGACCGGTTAGGCATGTCTAATGTGTCCTTCTCCGTGGGTTCGCTCTTAATTAGCATCGTCCATTGGAAAGCGTCTTGTTAGACTTAGTCGTGCTGCATACCAAAGGAAGTATGCTAACCGTGGTTTGGTGGAAAGCGGTCTATCGTGTGGGTACATTGGTACACCTGCGAGGTTAAAACTATTCGAATAGCCTCGTCCTAGGTTATAGACACGCTTGGTTATTTCCGCAAGAACTAGACTACAACCTTTTAAAAACTTAAACTTGACATGGGTGGTATGAAGGGTACTTCATGCTATTGTTGTGGTGACTATGGGTTAGTCACTTCTAGGTTGGTGTTGTCATCTATCTATTGTTATAATTGTCTCTCTTTATTTGAACAATAGAAATTAATTGCAAACTTGCTTTCAAATGTATTACCTTATTGCAAATCAAACTTGCTTTATCTTTGAAAATAAGTCGAGCCTCATCCACTTAAATAAAGCTTGCATGTAGTTAATTATAGTTACATTATCTCACACGTCAGTCTTGCAGTACAAAAACAATTTTTGTACTCATCCGCTTTGCCTAATATTAATTGTTGCGAGAGGAAGAAGGTGAGCCCCAAGGGTCTCACTTTTGTGAGTTGTGTTGCGGTCTTTATGGGACGATTAGCTTGGCGGTCCGGTTGGTTGCCTTGTGGGTGAAAGGCACACCGATTGGCTTTTGTTTATCGCCATCTTATGGTCATTTTGCTTCATTTGTGTATTTATCTATTTGTATGTCTTTTGGTAGGCGGCCTCTCTTTTGTACTAACTCTCTTTATATTATGTATGTCTTTAAGTTATTGTTGTGCTTGGTTCTATGTGAATGAATGGAATTGATGCATGATTTTGTGTGAGTGTGTATCTGCATTTAGGAAGTATACATATCTCGAGGCTTAGTTTATTTGATTTGTCTTGTTAGGACCAAGTGGATGGTTAAGCATTACAAGCCGAATAAATCGGGTCCTCACAAAGTTGGTATCGAGCCATTCCGACCGTAGTAACCCAAGCTTGTCGTCCTTAGGATATTTTGAAAACCTTATTTTCAAAGTATCAAATGATTTATGAAAGCTTAAGTAAGTTCTCAGATTTTACTCCTTACCTATCTTAGCTTTCTATCTCACCTTGCTCTAATTTGAGTTTTAAGAGTTGTTTTCCTCTCCTTCCCTCCAAAGATAGTTGTTATTAATTAATTGGGTTTTGGGAACCAATGAGTTTGGCAAATTGAATTGCTAGCTGCCCTCCACTAGGTTTTGAAGCTTCTGAAGTTGAAGATATCGACTAGGAGGCTTGGATGCAAAATCTGGACAGCGATCATTCAATTTTCGGACAGCAAGCTCCATGGTTCTAAATAGGATAGAAAATGAGAGGTTAATCAACTAAAAACTTCTGGGCATAAAAGGGTAAGATGTGATACTAGTTAGCTAAGTATCTAACACTTATTTCGCTAGTTTAACTTTGTTCTCGAGTAGTGTTAGACTTGTTGTAGTGTGCTGAAATTTTTATCTTCTCACACTATTACTCGTTCATTCAATACGGGTTAATGGCATTGAGAAGTTGAGCTTGGTTTGGAGTTTCCTTGCTGTTTTGGAGCTTCTTTGGAAACATTTAAAGTTTGTTTACTTGCTGTTTTGGCTTTCGGTTAGGGTGATATCTCATTCCCTAATCGTTAGCTTTTACTTTCATCAACTTCTAGTGTTAGTGCTTTGGTTTCTAACCTAATATTCTTGAACCAGGATGGTGGAGGTACTCGTAGCGCCGTAGTGGTGACACTGGTTTGGATGAGGAGCTCCGCCTCCTCCAACCATGGTGAGTCCTTCTTGGATCGAGCGCAACCGTTCGGAGGATAGGAGGGTCCTCATGGATGTTATTGCGCAACACCTCGCCCTTGCCGGAGCCTCGGGATCCGGCGGGGCGGACATCGATCTCGTGGGGTTTGGTGAGTTTCTTCGCTTTCGGCCCCACGTTCTCAGTCCGAGGACCCATTGGGCGCGGATGATCCGTTGCGTCGAGTTGGCGTAAGCTCGGCGTTGCTCGATGCTGGACCGGGCAGGGCACTCCTTGCCTCCCATCACCGCGAGGGCAACACTCTCTGGTGGGAGAACTTCTGCCATACTGCCGCGCGGCCACACTGTCTCTTGGGATGAGTTCGGACGGCGTTAGTCGAGCTCACATCCTGCCGAAGCAGTGAAGGCTGAAGAAGAAGGAGTTTCTCGCGCTCAAGCAAGGCGTAAGTCGGTGATGGAGTACATGCGAGTTCAAACACTTGACTCGTTATGCTCCACCGAGGTGACCAGTGAGGCCAAGCGGGAGAAGTTCATGGAGGCTTGTCGAGGAGCTGCAAGACAAGCTCTCCATTGTGGACTTTGTCGACTTTCGAGGCCTTGGTGGACAAGGCCATTGTTCTTGAGCACAAGGCGAAGCGCTGGCAAGTCCTCAGCGCAAGTGGGAGGCCCAAATGCACCGCAGTCGGCCTCTCGTCCCGTGTCGGGCCTACCCGAGGGCCCGTTCGTGGCTTCACTACCACCGGGCCGCCCGGCACCATCTCCTCGCCCTCCGCAGCCGTGCCCGATCACGTGCGCTGCGAACGGCAGGTGGCCCCGCAATCCGGTGCCGGGTCACTGCTTTTCATGCAACCGAAGGGCATTATGCCAATAGTTGCCCTAACGGAGATCGAGCGGCCTCGTCCTAATGGAGGGCGCGGGCGGAGGTGGTCCTCCCGAGATCGAAGGTTGTCCCGCTACCAAGGCGTAGGTAGTGGCGCGTCAACCTCATCTCGCGGAGGAGGCACAGAGGCACCGACGTCGTGTTGGGTACCCTTTCGGTTAACTCTTTCCTGCTCTGATTTTGTTCGATTGAGCGCATCTCATTCGTTTGTTTCGAGTCTTTTCTTTGTGGTGGGGTCTTGATTTACTCCATTGTTGGTCCCATTGCTCATTCGCTCTCCGGTTCGGAGTTGAGTGAGTCCGAGTGTAGGGATGTCCTGTTGAGATAGAGGGGTAGGATTCTTAGCAAACCTTATCCTCCTCCGATCGGCGAGCTTAGATGTAATCCTCGGCATGGATTGGTTGTCTCGGCACATGGGACAAATTGATTGCGTTAGGAGGCTCATCTACCTTACGGTCCTTACGGCGAGTAGGTTCGCTTTCGCCAGAAGTCTGCAGGTCCGCATCTCTTCGCGCTCGGCGAAGCCGACTCTAGATATTAGTGAAGTCCCGGTGGTGTGTGACTTTGTTGATGTCTTCCCAACGACCTTCGAGGATGCCACGATTCGAGACCTCGAGTTTGTCATTGAGTTGGTTCCGTGCACGCCCGATTTCAAGAGGCCTTACGGATGGACCCAATTGAGTTGGTGGAGTTGAAGAAGCGGTGGTGAGCTTCAAGAGAAGGGTTTCATCCACCTAGCTCATCTCTCGGGATGCTCGGCAATCTTTGTCCCGAAAAGGACAAGGCGCTGCGCATGTGCGTTGATTACCGTCCACTTAATGAAGTAACGGTAAAGAACAAGTACCCTTTGCCCGTGTCGATGACCTCTTCGATCAATTAACGGAGCTCGAGTCTTCTCAAGATTGATTTGAGAGTGGGATATCATCAAGTTCGGATTCGACACGAGGATATCCCAAAGACGGCTTTTTCTACTCGTTATGGCTTGCATGCGAGTATACCGTCATGTCTTTCGGCAACCAATGCTCGGCCATGTTCATGAATCTCATGAATTCGGTGTTCATGGAGTATTTGGATAGGTTCGTTGTGGTCTTCATCGATGATATCCTTATCTACTCCAAGAGCGATGAGGAACACACCGAGCAATTGAGGCTTGTGTTGGGCAAGCTTCGCGAGCACAAGGCGTATCACGAAGTTCAGCAAGTGCACATTCTGGTTGAAGGAAGTAGCCTTCTTAGGCCATATTCTTTCGGCAGGAGGCGTAGCTGTGGATCCTAGCAAGATCAGCGACGTGCTTTCCTGGAGTAAGCCCACTTCGGTCACCGAAGTTCGGAGTTTTCTTGGTTTAGCGGGATATTATCGTCGCTTTATCGAGAACTTCTCCAAGATAGCGAAACCGATGACGGAGTTGCTCAAGAAGGACAAGAAGTTCTCGTGGTCCGTGATTGCGAGGAAAGTTTCCAGCGCTTAAGCGATTGACCACCGCTCCGTTCTTGTTCTCCCGATGTCCGTCGAAGCTTGATATCTTTTGTGATGCTTCTCGTCGAGGCCTCGGTTGGGTCCTTATGCGAGAAGGCAAGGTAGTGGCCTATGCATCAAGGCAATTGTGACCTCATGAACTCAACTACCCTACCCATGACTTGGAGTTGGTCACTGTGATCCATGCACTTAAGATTTGGCGACATTACCTAATCGTGTCGTTGTGAAGTGTATTCGGATCACAAAAGCTTAAAGTATTTATTCACCCAACCGGATCTGAACCTCGGGCAAAGGAGATGGTTGGAGTTGATCAGGACTATGACATGGGTATTCACTACCATCGGGCAAGGCCAATGTCGTTGCGGATGCGCTTGCATAAGCGCATTGCAATGCATTGTTGCTCCAAGAGCCTCGACCCCTCTCTGCGGAGGAGTTTCAGTGCTCAACTTGGGTTTGGTTGAGCATGGTTCCTCATTGCCTTGGTTGTGCACCAACCTTGGTGGATCGGATCAGTGCGCTCGATGAGTCGGATGTTGGAGTGAACGCATCAAGGAAAATGTCAAGAATGGAACGACCAAGTGCTTCTCCGTAGATGAGCTTGGTGTCGTGAGGTTCGCAACGCCTCGTGGTTCCAAAGGACATGGAGTTGCGGGATTTGATCCTCCGCTGAAGCCCACGATTCTCGTTATCCATTCATCCCGGGCCACGAAGATGTATCGGGATCTCGCCAAAGGTTACGGTGGACCCGAATGAAGAGGAGATCGCAAGGTTCGTTCTTAGAGCGCGACATGTGTCGTCGTGTCAAGGCCGAGCATCGCCGCCTGCGATTGCTTGACCCTTGCCCATTCGGAGTGGAAGTGGGATTCGGTCGGGATGGATTTTATCAGCGCCTACCTAGATCACCGAGTTGCAATGATGCCATTTGGGTTATCATTGACCGGTTGACGAAAGTGGCGCATTTTCTTCCGATCAAGACCAAGATTACGTCAGGTCACCTTGCGGGCTCTATATCGCCGAGATAGTGAGCTTGCATGGGGTGCGAAGCGATCATTTCGATCGTGGTTCCATCTTCACTTCCGATTCGGCATAGCTTGCAAGAAGCTATGGGAACTCGTCTTTCTTCGACCTGACATATCACCCCAAGCGGATGGTGGGCCGAGAGGTCAACCAAGTTTTGGAGGGCGTCTTTGCGAGCTTGTGTTCTTTCCTATGGGAAGCACTGGGAGAAGTGCTTGCCATTCGCCGAGTTTTCTTATGACAACGACTTCCAAGTCGGTCTCGGCATGGCACCATTTGAGGCCCTATACGGGAGGAAGTGTAGGACCCGTTGAACGGGTGCGAGGCCGGTGAAAGACCTTTCTTTGGCGGACTCGATTAATGAGGCCGAAGGTCAAGTCCACTCATTCGTGACCGCTTCGCACGACTCAATCCGAGCAAAGAGCTATGCGGATCGCCGTCGTCGTGAGTTGAGCTTTGAGCCTAATGACTTTGTTTATCTCAAGGTTTCTCCTCTGAAGGGTCACCAGCGTTTCGGTTCCAAGGGCAAGTTAGCTCCTCGATATGTCGGTCCCTACCGCATTATCGAGAAGAAGGGAGCTGTTGCCTACAAGTTGGAGTTGTCTGCTGCACTTGCGGGGGTACATGATGTGTTCCATGTGTCCCAGCTTAAGAAGTGCCTCCGTGTTCCAACAGAAGAAGCTCCGTTGGAAACCCTGGATGTTCAGGAAGATTTGACCTATCGCGAGCACCATATTCGCATACTCGAGGAGGCTGAGCGAAGAACAAGGAACAAAACCATCAAGTTCCTTAAAGTTCAGTGGTCAAACCATTCCGAGGATGAGGCTACTTGGGAGCGAGAAGATTGTCTCGTCAGAGCTACCCTCTTTCTTTTAAAGTGAACCAAATCTCGGGACGAGATTTTTGTAAGGGGGGGGAGGTTTGTAACATCCCAAATTTCAACTTGTGTTTCAAATGTAAGAAATTGAGGGTAAATTAAAACTTTTCTTACATCCTTGTGCTTTTGAACTTTTCTGAAAATTCTTATAAAAGAATTTTGGAAAATTCAAAATCAAAACCCTCATTTATCAAGTCAACAACCTCCTTGGTCAAATCTTATGTCAAACCCTTGGTAATAATTTTCCCTGGATTCTAGGGTTGCTTGGTAACACCTCTGAATTATTTCATAATTTTTGGAAATTATTTGAAATATTTTAGAGGCAAGTCAAACCTTGTCAAACCTTTGAATTAGCCTACGGAATTTCTTGAGAAAATCCCGATGCACAAAAATCTCTGGAAATTTTATGGAGGTTAATCCTTAAGTCAGGAAGCTCTAGTGAAAATTTCATAAATTTTGGAGTTGATTTGATGCCTCAATTAAATCCCCAAAGTTTCAGTTCAAAAATCAAAACCTAATCTGGTTTGCACTGTTCATTGGACTCGAGTCAGGCTCGGGCTCGAGTCACTTGACTCGACCGAGCCAACTAATTGCACCCGGCGCGGTCGAGCGGGCGCGCGCGTCGTCGGCCGTTGGATTTCCATCGCTCGGTCCGCGTTTGCCCATCTACGTGTTGATGCGGTCGCGTGTTAACCCTCGAATGGAAATCGGACGGTGGCCGAGTCGTCGCCTTCCTCTCGCTCGGCGGCGCGCGCGGCGCCGCGTCAACGGCGCCATGGTGGGAGTGGTTGGAGCTCGCGCGCTGGTCACCTCGCAGCGGTCTCGCAGGTGCATTTAATGCGCGCCGGTCTGCACCGCCTCGCAAGTCGCCGCCGCTGCTCCCATCCTCTCGCGCGTTCTGGTGGCGGCAAAGACCGAGCTTCGCCTCGGATCCTCCCGTGCTCCCCTCCCTTTCCTTCGCCTTCTTAAGCCCCTTGCTCCTCCTTGACCTCCCTTTCACCTTTCCGCGACTCTTGTGTGCACTGCTTTGTCGTGTTTGAGCTCAAAACCCGAAACCACTCGCGCCATTGCAGAGCCGGGCTTCTCGGTGAAGGCGGTACCACAGTGGCTCTCCCTCTCTTTTTCTTGCTCCTCTGCTCCCTACTTACTCCTGAAGCTTAACCTCAATTAATTTTGGGTTTATCGTCACGAGGAGGCTAATTCGAGTTCCCATTCGCCGCGGCGCCTCTTCGTCTCAATGCCGGTGAGTCCATCTCCCTCAATTCCTTTCTCAGGGAGCATCGGTGTAGCACGTGGGACCTATTTTGATGATGCGGTCGCTCTCTAGTTGTCGGGGCGACTTCCCTCGTTGCCGCCATTGTTGCCGTCGCGAGTCGCGTCGCCGGCCTCGATCGTCCTCTACACCTCGCGTCACTCGGTAGCATCGCCGTAGTCCCTAGATGCTCGCACCGCTGGTTGAACCATTGCGAGCTTTTGGTGCTAGTCGTCGTTGTCATCTTTCCCGCGCCGCCTCGCCGTCGCCGCTGTCCGCCAGTCGCCCGCGGTGTGGGTGGTACCGAGAGGTGCGTGATGCTAATGCGCACCATTCCCGCATCACTCCCACCGCCGAGCCTTTGGTCGCCGGCGTTTTGCCTGCGCAGCCATCGGGCTCGTTGTCGGACGCGCCAGGCGCGTGCGCGACGTGGCCCGTTGTGCGCCGTCCATCCGTAGATCTGCGGCTGCGATTGTCCGAAGCGTGTTGTGCATCGTGTCGCGTTGCTTGTGAGCCGTTCATCTCGAGATCGGCGGTCCCGACCATCGCTCTTTCCCTCGCGTGGACTCCACGATCGGTGTGGTTCGATCGGACCCTTGGATCCTTGATCAACGGCCGAAAATCGCGGGGACGATCGCGAAAGGCGTTCGGACTTGTGAACAGTGCCCGAGCAATCTCCGCCGTTGGATCTTGATCCAACGGTGAGCCTCTGTGGGTTCTGTGCGTGTGTCTTTGTGTCGCGCGCCGTCTTGCGTGGGCCGTCGATCCAGGATCGGCGGTCCATAATCAGCCACGTCGTAATGGCATTTATGAGTTTCCAGCTTTATTTGCAAACGGAAAAAGGTATTAAACTTCAAAAATGCATAACTAATTCATTTTAAACCCAAATCGGTTGATTCAAATTTTGCTAGCTTTAGTTTGAACTGTACTTTAATCTAAAAATGAATAGGAGTTTAGTTCGGCTCCAGAAAATAGATTTTAAAATTGGTTTAGAAATAGGTTCTACTTGTTATTCTAAAATTGGCAATTAACTTGTAAATTGCATAACTAATTCTCTGAAAAGCAATTTTTAGTGAAACCAATTTTGTTAGCTTCCTCTAATAAAGTACTAAATTATAAAATTGGTTTTAGGCATTTTACTGTTTTTAACAAGATTTCACATGCAATTTAATTTTGTTCATTTTCATGACTTGAAAAATCATAACTCTTTCAATATAACTCCAAATGACCCAAAAATTTACATGTAACCTTATAATACCAGTAGCTAACTACCATAAAAGTTTCAGCTTCAAAATCACTCTAGAAAATATTTTATGAACAGTACTAATTAAGTGTAGCATTTTGGCCGAAAATAAGTATTTAGATCATATCTTTTTCTTCACTAATCCTTTTTAGTTAGTTCTTGTTCCTAAGGTTAGATAGGACCTTAGACTACCTTGTGTATAAATTTCATCATATTTGGATAATTTTTGCTTGCTCTTTTGTTTAAGTGTTGCTCGTCTTATTGGTTGTTCTCGCTTCTTTTGCTTTTAGCTAGGCTTGACATTTGCGGTAACCCGAGAACGATCCTCTGCAGTGATTTGAGCAACAGCAAGCAGGCAAGCAGTTTGATCATTTCCCATTTGATCCCATTACTTTTAAAGTCTAATATTTTGTTTAACTTCTATGTATGCATTGTTATTTTGTTGTTAAATTGATTAGTTAATCCTCTAGTTGCATAATCTATAGGTAAATGATTATCCTCTACTACAGAGCCTAGGTTATTTCTTTGTGATTAGAGTTTGTTGGATGAGCTCTTGTCACTTAGTAGATTTTCGAATAAATATTGCTTAGCCAGGCCTAGTATCGGCAGTATTGGGCGATCATCGACTTAGTCGGTGATCTTGATCACACAAATGCTATTATTATTCCATTATGTCCAACCCTTGTGTTTTACCAATTTGCAAATCAAAAACTGAAAACAAAAAAAATTATATCTTGGCTTGGGCACAATGGTATGTTGGTGTGATCGGTTGGGTGTGATTGGAATGGTGCCTAAGTCCCTAAGGACCGAGTTACTTGTGCCATTGATCCAAGCAATTGTTACGTGCTAACCACGCGAGGGGGATATGGAACCTCTCTTGACTAAGTACTTTGGGAGGTGTTAATTATGAGCTGGTCGGTGGGTGTGATGAAACTGTGTGTGTGTGTTTTGGTGTTTGGAGGGGAGCATTAGCAGACCGGTTAGGCTGTCTAATGTGTCCTTCTCCCGTGGGTTGCGGCTCTTAATTAGCATCGTCCATTGGAAAGCGTCTTGTTAGACTTAGCCGTGCTCGCATACCAAAGGAAGTATGCTAACCGTGCACGTGGAAAGGCGGTCTATCGTGTGGGTACATTGGTACACCGGCGAGTTAAAACTATTCGAATAGTCTCGTCCTAGGTTATGGACACGCTTGGTTATTTCCATAAGAACTAGACTACAACTTTTTAAAAACTTAAACTTGACATGGGTGGTGCGAAGGGTACTTCATGCTATTGTTGTGGTGACTATGGGTTAGTCACTTCTAGGTTGGTGTTGTCATCTATCTATTGTTATAATTGTCTCTCTTTTATTTGAACAATAGAAATTAATTGCAAACTCGCTTTCAAATGTATTACCTTATTGCAAATCAAACTTGCTTTATCTTTGAAAATAAGTCGAGCCTCATCCACTTAAATAAAGCTTGCATGTAGTTAATTATAGTTACTGTTATCTCACACGTCGGTCTTGCAGTACAAAAATAATTTTGTACTCATCCGCTTCTTGATATTAATTGTTGCAGAGGAAGAAGGTGAGCCCCAAGGGCCTCACTTTTGTGAGTTGTGTTGCGGTCTTTATGCAGGGACGATTAGCTTGGCGGTCGGTTGGTTGCCTTGTGGGTGAAAGGCACACCGATTGGCTTACATTTATCGCCATCTTATGGTCATTTTGCTTCCATTGTGTATTTATCTATTTGTATGTCTTTTGGCCGGGCGGCCTCTCTTTTGTACTAACTCTCTTTATATTATGTATGTCTTTAAGTTATTGTTGTGCTTTGGTTCTATGTGAATGAATGAAATTGATTCATGATTTTGTGGCGAGGTGTGTATACTGCATTTCTGGGAAGTATACATATCTCGAGGCTTGGTTTATTTGATTTGTACTGTTAAGACCAAGTGGATGGTTAAACAGTACAAGCCGAATAAACCGGGGTCCTCACATAGCAATTATCTTCTCTCTCCTCCTCTCTATGGTTTTAGTAACAAGCAAAAGGACTACTTGGAGTGCCCTTAGAACAAAGGTTTTTAGGCCGGTCATTATTCGCCCCTTGTGCCCTATAATTAGAGAGAGGAAGTCCTATGTTTCCAAAAGAATGTTAATTTGGAATTTTGGACATCAACTTGGTTTTCTAAACACAATCTTGATCAATAATTTTTGTTGTTATATATTTATAAAACTCAATAATGTTACAATGTTATGAAAGCATCTTTCGAGACAAATCTACCTATATAATTTTCATGTATCCAATCTAAACATTCAAAAGATATTGATAGCCAAAGTTTCTAAACTTTGACGGCATGTATCCCAAAACGACTCCCTGCATGTCCAAATAGATGTCGTTTTGGACATTGATATAATCTATAATGCACATTCTTCACCGTCATTTTTTCTAACGACGTTAGTAAAAATTTTAAAAATATATATAATGGAACGAAAGAAATTTCGATGACAAATATAATAGCATCATCTCTATACGATAAATCTAACGACTCTCGTACACATCAGTTGTGAAAGTTTTAAAGCTTAGCTATACACATTTTAGAACCACATGTATTTAGAAATAAAGAGAGTGATCCAGAATTAATGGCACCGACCCTCCCAATCAAAGTGCTAATCATATTTTGTCCAATTATTGTGCAGTATTTGCTCGGGGTGTACTTACTACTTGTCTCACCAGCTTGGTACAGAAAGTGCACACCTACCTTCCTCATATACAAAATGATACCTAGGCGTATGAAGTAATTCGAGGGCCCACCAGTCAACGACGGACGGCATGTGCAGCCCATCAAATCCGCAGCGACGAACTTTTTTTTATTAATTAACCTATTTTTAAAAATTTATTTATATTATTAACCCATTGCTGACTTTATTTTTAATTCTGATCATTTTAACTACGTCACCACTCGTGATGTGACAAAACAACATTGTTACGTCAGCACCATGACGTGATCAAATCATGTAACTCTACTACCAGTGGCGTAACAGTATTGTTTACTCATATCACCACCAGTGGCTTGATAAGAAGTGTTATTTAGCTAGACTTACCCTATAGCGTGGCAGTGTTGTGTTGCGATGTCACAAGTGATGGCATGGTTAAAAGAATCAGATTTAAAAATAAAGTTGACGACAGGTTAGTAATAAAAATAATTTTTTTAAAAGGTTAATTAATAATTTAAAAAAAGTTCCGCGACGACGAGGGCGTAGCATAGTTGTGCACGGTGTTCTGATCAGATCGCAGCGGCGGCGTCGTGTGTATGCATTTCTATCCGTGTGCGAATGCATGTGCAGATAATCATGAGGAGAACGATTAAATTGATGTACGCCCGTGCCTCTGCAATTATGTGTGGTTTATTGCTGCCATAATATTGCAAAAAGAGGGTCGTGCCGGTGCGCGACACCCTGTATCTTGCGATCATTTAGCGTCCGTTAGATGGAGAATTTTTTATTAATTAACCCTTTGCTAACTTATTTTTATTGTTAATCCGCAAACTTTATATCTAATTCTGACCTCTTTGGTCACACCACCACTCGTGGTGTGACAAAACAATACTGTCACGTCAGTCCGTATCTTGTCAAGCTCTTATCACGTCACTAGTGGTGGCGTGACAGTGTTGTTTGGTCACGTCACCACGAGTGGCGTGATAAAAAAAGCTATTTAGCGGACTTATCCTATGACGGGACAGTGTTGTTTGATCACGTCACCACCAGTGACGTGATAAAAAATGCTATTTAGCGGACTTATTCTATAGCGTGACAATGCTGTTTTGTCACGCCACGGGTGGTGGTGTGACCAAAAAGGTTATAATGAGAAATAAAGTTTGTGAGGGTTAATAATAAAAATAAATTAAAAAAGGGTTAATTAATAAAAAAAAAGTTCTTAGATGGATGGATTCCAAAAAATTGGCCGGGTCAATTTTTTACTAAGAGAAATAGCTTTGGCGTAGGACAGGCATGCCATATGCTTAGGCAACGGCGATCAAAATCAGATCAGATGGTTACTAGCGAGGGAAAAAGTTACGTTTCTAATATGCCGCCAAAAAAACTACTCATTGGCTCATTTTTCTCTATTTTTTATTGCCATCGTCGTCCCCAAATATAAGTTGGGTGTTAAGTTGGACGGAAAAGACCAAACTATCCTTCTTCCTCCTCCTTCTCTATTCTCTCTCATTAGCTCCCCACCCCACCGTGGACATCACCATCGTCGTCGCCCACCTCCGCCACCCGCCCCGCCCCGCCCCGCCAGATATCACCGCCCAATCTTGACCTCGTCACTGCCCACCCCGCCATGCCAAAGTTAAAGAAGTAATTTGCCACAAGAAAGCTCGTAGAGCTTCTTCTCCTTTTATACAACGAGTATACATGGCAGAATTTGCAACCAATCAACATGATTGCTACAATCACGGCAACAGCTTATCGCTACAATCATGAGTGCCAGATTTGCTACAATCACGGCAACAGTATATCCTATTGATAGCTTTCCTATTTTACATTCTCCCTCAATCTCACCCGACAGAGTTGAGATTGAGATTGTACTATAAACAATCCAATATCTGTTTGGTCACCAGTTTAGTGAAAGCATCTGCCACTTGATCAGCCAAGGAAACAAAATGCACTTCTAGTGCACCGAGCGCCACCTTCTCCCTGACGAAATGAAAATCAACTTCTATGTGTTTTGTTCGAGCGTGGAACATAGGATTGGCTGTCAGGTAGGTTGCACCGAGATTATCACACCATAATATTAGCACCCTTGGTTGTGGTACATTCAACTCCTTGAGCAAAGACTGTACCCAGGTCACTTCGGCAATGCCATTTGCTAAAGCCTTGTACTCAGTCTCCGTGCTTGAGCGAGACATAGTGGGTTTCTTACAAGTACTTCACGAAATCAGACTAGAGCCGAAGAACACTGCAAAACTTCCATTTGAGCGACGATCATCGGCACATCCTGCCCAACTGGCATCGGTAAACACGCTGAGAAGTGTGGATTGCAATCGTCGTATACTTAGCCCAATAGAGACTGTTCCTTTTAGATACCGTAGAATTCTTTTGACTGCCTCCCAGTGCACATCAATTGGCTTCGACTTCGATAAGTATTGGCAGACCTTGTTTACAGCAAAAGAGATATCCAGCCTTGTTAAGGTGAGATGCTACAAGCCGCTCACCATGCTACGATATTTGAAGGCATCATCCTGGCTATGCTGACACCCAAGCTCACTCGACAACTTATCTTGTACAGACATCGGAGTAGAAGCGGCTTTGCAATTCTCCATATGTGCATGGTGAAGAAGCTCCATAGCATATTTCTTCTACTTCAACCTCATTCCCCATAATATACACTATCTCAGAACCTCCCCATAATTTTCCATAATTTTTGGAGCTTGATAACTATATTTAACTTTCCACTAAACCTCTCACCAATTTGGAAAATTAAGGAACTCAAATTCCTCTCTTCCATCCGATCGTCGGCCCACTAGTCGCCTTTTGGCTCCACCGACCGCCACCCACACAAGACTCGGTCAAGCTCCGGCTGTGTTTTTTTCTTCCTCTCGCGACGCACCCGGCGTAGCTCTCTCTCGCGTCAACGCCACGGGCTCTCGATGCCACATCGCAAGCATGCATCACCGCGTTGGCAATCGCTGTCGCTCAATTGCACTGTGCTGCCGACCTCGATCACCTCCTGGCCAACCTTTCGCCGAGTGCATCGCTCGCCATTGGCTCCTCCGCCCGCTTCCTACATAGAGGCATCATCAAATCCACCGAAGCCCCTGCTGGCCACTTCCTCTTTTTCCCTTCTTCTTCACCGAGTGGAACAAAGGAGAAGCGCTGCCGCCTCCCAGCTTCCCCACCATGGCTCCTCCCTCCGTCGCCGGCCTCAGCAAGCCGCCTCCTCCGCTTGCCGCTGCGCCCTTCACTCGAGCCCTCGCCTCTTACGTTGCGTAGGCCCTCGGTGCCTCTCTCCTCGCACCCAGTGCGCCGCCCCTTCCACCGCGCCGAGCACTCGGCTGCTCGCCGCGAGCCACCCGGCTCCTCCCGCTGCCACCTCCGCCCCGGCCGCCTCGCGTCGGCCGCTTTCGCCGCCCTCGCCTCCACCACCGAGCCCGCCTCCCACCACGGTCTCGAGAATGTCGCCACCGCCTGGTGCCTCTCACGCCGTCGGTTCTCCCTTCCCCGTGCTTCTCCTGCGGTGTCGCCGCCGCCAAGTGCCGCCAACTCCACCCGGCTCCTCTCTCTCCGGCCATTTGCTCGCCGCCGCCACCACCTTTCGCCGCCCGAGTGCACCGCCACGGCGCCTTCAACGCTCGAGCGCGCGCCTCCTCGCCGCCGGCCCGGCCTCCATGCACAAAGCGCCAAGGGGTGGCGGCAACATCGTGATCTCCCGAGCTACATGCCACCGTCTTGCCGCCTCATGCCGCGATGCAGACCATTGATGAGCTATCTTCGGTTTCTTCTGTTGCCCTCTACGTGTTTGTCTTATTGCCTCAAAGGCCGTCTTGTTTCTCTGCAGGTGGAGCTCGCCTCGGCCAACCCCTGTACATTTCATCTGTGCTCAACCACCGCCGTCCACACTCCCTACCAGCGCCGGCCACTGCCAGAGTTCCCCTCACTGTCGACTTTGAGCACGCCCGAGCCACTGCTGCCTCTGGATGTTAATTCACCTCTGTTCATCATTCAGTTGCTACCTCCAGAATTATTTCTCTACACTTTGTGCTCCCTGCTGTTTGTTTGGATGTGAGTCCCTTTTGATTAGCATGTCAGTTAGCGTAAGTTAGCTTAGATGAAGACTATGGTTTTGATGAGTAAGTATGGTGTTGAATACTTTGCAGGGCTAGGCAGTACCAAAACTTTTAGCTGGCTCATTTGAATGCTCTCTGTTAGTAAATAACTCATTAAGGTTAATTGGAAAATGCTAGTAGTATGTCATCATACATATGTGTAGCCTTGTTTGTTATTTGGATGTTTGGTAGCTGACAATGGAGTTTTTGTTTTCTAAGCCAGTAGGTCATAACAGTGCGCTACATAGAGTAGTTAGCTATTTAAAATAGGGTAGTATGCTTCTTGGCTAGCTGATGATCATCTAGCAAATGATAGGCCTAAGTTAAGTGATGAGTAAGTAGATGACCCTTTGTCCAACTAGAAGCTCATGACCATGGGTAAAATAAATGAAACATATCACTGAATGATTGAAAGGTGTCATTTGTAGCTAAGTTAAATGATATGTTATGACTTGAACCCCTAACTTGCTTCCTAATTAAAGTAATTAATACCTAAGCCTTTAACTTGAAAAGTAAGTATTAGCAGTAGGCCTTTGGATCGTGTTAAATAGCAAGTAGCAGTCAGTGAGAAAATCTATTGAATAAAATGATAATTAAGTGAACGGTTAGGCTAGGATAGTCAAGTCGGTATCTAGAGCCCTTTTGCAGCTAATAGATGTGCACACAATCACCATCAAAGTCTGCCGTAAGAATAGAATATATAAGAGGATTTATTTTGACTGTATGATTATCGTGGAAAATAAATGAGTTTGGAAAGATCAATCACAAGAAATCAAAACTAATTTAAATAAACTCTGAATCAATTAATTTGTGTTCCTAAATTCATAATCTATCGTCTGTGTTATTGATTTTTGGTTTCCTTTTGGCATTCTGGTGTTTATTTGTTGTTTTTCGCTTTGGCAGTTTTTATCGTTAGATGGCGTTGATATCGAGAGTGATCCTCTGCAGCAAGTCAAATATCTCAAACAAAGCAAAGGCAAGCAGTTTGATCATGTCAATCCCTTTAGTTTCAAACTAATATTTTGTTTACAACTTTTATGTATGCATTGCTATTTTTGTTTAAATATGGTTAGTGGGTCCATTAGTTGCATAAATCTGCAGGCAAATAATATTCCTCTACTACTTGAGCCTAGGTTATTTGCTGTGATTAGAGATCGTTGGATGGTCTCTTGTCACTTAGTAGATACGATTTCAACTGCTTAGACATGCTTAGTATCGGTAGAAATGGGCGGTTATCGACTTAGTCGGTAACCTTGATCACACAAAATTATTATAACTTTTTGTTTCAGCATTTTTTTGCTATGTTTAAACTAAAAATTGAAAATAAAATGATTTGAACTTGGGCACAATGGTAAGTTGGTGTGATCTGTTAGGTGTGACTGGAATGGTGCCTGAGTCAATTAAGGACCGAACATCTTGTGAGTACCTGTTATCCAGGCATTTTTGCGTGCTAACCACACTAGAGTATATGAGACCTCTCTTGACTTAGTACTTTGGCGTGTATTGGCTCCGGGTCGCAGGAGGTCGCAGGAGGGATGGTGTTGGGAGCATGGTAGTTGTCCAAAAGCTTTATCTGAGTGGGTAGTTGTCTTTTCGGTTTTACCATGTCGCATGGATTTCTATCCATACAGGCGACTCAGTTAATACACATATTGGAAAACGTCTCGTAGGATTTAGCGTGCGAAGATACCTTCTAAGTGTGTTTTGGCTTAAAGACGGTGCGAAGTGTGGATGCAGATGGTACACCCGCAGAGTTAAAACTATTCGAATAGCCTCGTCCTAGGTTATGGACACGCTTGGGTAAGCTTTTCAAGAGTTAGACTACAACCTTTTAACTAAAACTTGGCGGGTTTGTGGTACGAATCGTGATTCATGCTATGTTGTGGTGATTATTGGGATAGTCACTTCGGTGATTCTTGGTATCTATATTTATTTAGTAGTTATTTCAACAAGAAAATGAATTGCAAACTTGCCTTTAAATCAGTATTACATTATTGCAAATAAAGTTGGCTTTATGCAAATGAAACATATGGCCTCCACCAGATAAGCTCGCATGTAGCATATGTATAGATGCGCTAGTCCACACGTCGGTCTTGTAGTACAAAAACAATTTTTGTACTCATATGCTTTGCTTAATATTTTTGTTGCAGAGGAAGAAGGTGAGCCCCAAGGGCTTTCCTTTTGTGGTTTTGTCTTCTTGGGTTTGACGACTAGCTTGGCGGCCCGGTTGGTTGCCTTGTGGGTAAAGGCACACTAATTGGCTCTTTTATTTATCGCCATCTTATGACTTTTGTTTCCGCTGTGTAGTTTGTTATTTATCTTGTAAGTTCAATCTGTTGTATATTTGTAGTTTTGATATCGTAACCTCTCGTGTATGGAATTGATGCATAATTTTGTGAAGAGGTGTGTATATCGTGATTCTGGAAGTATACATATCTCGAGGCTTGGTTTATTTGAATTGTGATGCTAGGGTCAATGGAAGGCTAAGCATTTCAAGTCGAATAAACCGGGGTCCTCACAAATTCAGGGCAACTTCTATTCATAGGAAGTAACTCAATCCCCCAAGGTCTTTTATAGGGAAAGCAACAACAAGTTCATGTAGCAGATTTTCAGTCGCCGTTGAAAAGGAGCTTGCAATGACAATATTGTCAACATATACCAGCATATAGATTGTGACACAGCCATGACAGAAAATAAATAAGGATGTATCTGCTTTGGAGGGTACAAAACCAAGTTGCTGAAGCTTGTCATTGATGCACGAATACCACGCCCGGGGCAATTGTTTCAAACCATACAACGATTTCTGAAGCTTGCAGACACACGAAGGATGATGGCAATCTTCAAACCTCAGCAGTTGTTGCATACAAACATCCTCACGGAGAACGTCGTGCAAGAAGGCATTATTAACATCAACTTGACACGGGTTCCATCCCTTTAATTTGAGACAGCCATGGAGAGCACCAAGCATACTGTTGTTGGTTTGACAACCGAACTAAATGTGTCAAGGTAGTCAATCCCATACCATTGAGTGAAACCTCTCGCCACAAGCCGAACTTTATACTTGTCAATGGAGCCATCCTAACGTTGTTTCAACTTAAAGACCTATTTACATCCAATAATATTTTGTCCCAATGACCGAGGAACTGAAGGGCATCGAACTCAGCTTCCATGGCTCCACGCCACTAAGGATCAGATAAGGCCACCCTGTGCGAAGCCAGCTCGCCAAGGAAAGCACAGTGTTGCTGCGAGTACCGCACAATCCCATCAGTAAGCTGCTTGGGCTGGACTATATTGTTTTCCAACAGAGTTTGCATCGGATGGTGACCAGTAGACACGGAAGACGTGGGAGTCTAGATAGACACCGGTCGGCGATGTGTTAGGCGCATCAGTCGTCGGCGCCGCATCGTGCGAGCCAGGTGGCAATGTGCCACCAGAGGGGGAAGCATCAGAACCTGCATATGCACCAAGGAGTGGTGCATTGGAGCCTGCAGGTGCATCCAAGGCATCCAAGGGCGTAGCCGCATCACCTGTAGACAAAATGTCTAAATCACCAACATTAGTCCCCCAACATATTCAGGTTATAATTACACGTCGGATCATCCTGTACTACCCGCTCAGATAAAGGAAACAAGGCGAGCGAGAGGACTGGAGTTGTCGATGACCCGACTAGGCATTCTATTAATGACATAACATGCCGTTAGGAACGCTTCATTCCAAAAATGGACATGAAGGGAGGCCCGAGCAAGAAGAGCAAGTCCGGCCTCAACGATATGTCGGTGCTTCCTTTCTGCCACACTGTTCTATTGAGACATACGTGGACAAGACACACAATGAGAGATGCCAACTTTCAGATGGCACAATTTACAACCAATCAACATGATTGCTACAATCACGGCAATAGCCTATTGCTACAATCATGGGTACCGGATTTGCTACAATCACAGCAACAGTCTATCCTATTGATAGCTTTCCTATTTTGCAGCCAAATGCCACCGCCTCCATCCCGGTCGATGCTGCCGTCGTCTCTCCTCTCTTTGGCTTGGTGCCACCCCTGACATGTGGGCTATCAGTTATACAAGGGCAAGATGGATTTTTGAAAAAACTGAAATGTTTTTGGGTCCTAGCTAACGGAAGTGGCACGAAAGGGTGTGAAAAATTCTCTGGTGGCATAGAAGGAATAAGAAGTTTTTCTGTGGCATATCAAGGAAATCGGTAATTTTACATATCAAATAAGGAATTTGTTAAAAAAAAAAAAGGTAAGCGGATCATGATAAAGAATAGCTCAATAGGTTTATCTTTTGGTACACTCCAAACTCAAGAGTCTACATAGGGGAGAGAGGGGGTTTGAACAGAATCACTTTTGCAACCCCCCCCCCCCCCACTTTTAAAAGCAACTTCGCATGGTCAATTCTCAAAGCGCCACAAGATGGAAATATTCTCGGTTTGTTGTCGGGATTATATCCAGAAAGGTCTCCTCCAGCCGATCAAGAACCAAAGTCCACTGTAAATAGTTATTCACAGTCAAAATCTCAAAGCACCACAAGATGAAAATATGCCCGGTTTGTTGCTGGGATTCTATCCAGAGGAGAGCCTCCAGCCGATCAAGAACCAAAGTCCAATGTAAATAGTTATTCACACTCAAAATCTCAAAGCGCCACAAGATAGAAATATGCCCGGTTTGTTGCCAAGATTCTATCCGGAAGGATCTCCTCCAGCCGATCAAGAACCAAAGTCCACTACAAATAGTTATTCACAGTCAAAATCAGGGGTATCTTCACATCCTCCATCGGAGCGGATGGGGGGTTACATGGGCAGGAGTTAGCCCATCTTATTCTTGTTCTCCGTTTCTTTTTCTCCGCGAAAACATTGAGCTCCAGGACCATCTGAATTTTTCAGGTGTGCTGGGCACATAGCGGGAGCAGAATTTTTCAGGTGTCAGTCGATTTCGCGCGAATTCTTTACGAGCTCATCAAACCAACCATTAACAGACATGCGTGGTTGGATTGCATCTGTTGATAAGACCTGTTGGTTAGTAATACACTAAAGAGTCTATTGAGTGGTTCATGGAGGTCCCATCCAAAAATTTTCCCCTGCATGTAGCATTGCCCACTTTTGACTTATTGGGTCATAATTCTTGTTTATAAGCGGGAGAGAAAAAAAAAATGTGAGGTAAGGCATGACGTCTGAACAATGCTCAATGACGTCTCTAGCACAGCCACAGCAGAAAGCTAGCTTAGGGTTTTGACCTAATTAAACCAAAACAAAATGCTTCAGATGATATGTCCAACTAAGGATCCGGATCCTCTGCATGCTGTATAAACAGTGTTTTGTGATGAATGAACAGTGTCTGATATAGTACTGTAGCAACAAGTGGAAAAGTTATTGCAGCTTTTCCAAATCTCGACCTCCGTTTTATATTAGACGATAGAGATTGCTCTTAATACTCATGCACTATGGTATCTCTCCACCGAGAGCTTTAGTGTAGAGGATCCCTCTTCGTCCATGTAAGGATAGGGATAAATCCTTAAGAAAGAAACTTGTCTACAGAAAGAAAGGGATAAAAACAGTTGGAGCCTTGGAGATAAGGATCAGAGCGTTGTGTGTACTGTCCCCCTGCCGAATGCCAATAATTCACCCAATCATTCTTTTTTTTTGTGTGTGCAAGACAAATTAAGTATGGACATTTGGGGGCCCACCCTTCCCTGGCTAGTCCTGTACTATCTGCTACAAATATTCTGTAAACCATTTGTGCGTTGTTATATTACAAAGCTGTATTGGGCTGTTTGCTCATCGCAGATTCAGATCTTCAGGGTTAACTAGATATACATTTAGCTGAACATTGCAGCATTACACATTTACACTTTCTTCTGAAATGGGACTTGGATTCGAAATAATGAACTATTTATTGCTCTGTAATAATTTGGATCTCCTGCAATTCACGGTCGCTTTTCGCTATATAGCGAATATGTTGCATGCATAAGAGACCATTTTAATCAGAAAGGTTGCTGCTCTAGATCGAGCCCATACGTCTTGCGCGAGAAATCACCAAAGCTCTAGATCAACCCAAAGCTCAATGGAATTATGGAGCTTTTGTGTAGCCATTGAGTAATTGCAGCCAATCTGAAGCTACATTTGAAACGAGGGAGTTTCATTGGATCATCGTAGGAATTGGACTGTTTCCTACATAATTCTTACCAAATTCAGTAGAACTCCTTGCCTTCCAAACAGTACCTAACTAAGGTTCATTCTTCTGAATTATTGATGATTTGCTTGCCACTGATGTCTTACTGAAATCAGTTGCAAATCATGAAATATATATATCTTTTACTGTAGTAATCGGATCCCTTTTTTCTATGAAATGGTGTGCGCTTTACTTTCAACCCCACCCCGTAGCTCGAAGCAAAAAGTTTTTGGTAGGACTATTGTCAATCAATCTTTCTAGCCTTTTGGGCACAAAGCTCCACTTCAGTAAAAAAGATGAGAGAGCAAGTGCCAGTCTTGCAATAGTAGCGTGTACCAGTAGACAAGTTTTGAAAGAAGTAGACGAAGAGTACTTTGAGCAAGATTAGTTGTAGGTGAGGACAAATGGCGTAGATGCCTCAAGCTCAGGCCAATCAGGGTTGTTGGCTAGTCTGTGCCAGGTCCTCTCGCTCATCTCTGCCTAGCTTCTCCCTGAAATCTGCATGAGAGCTTGGGATCCAAAGCAAATGGGAGAATTTGTTGGGTTTCGCTTCTAATTAGGACATTACAATACCAGTTACTGGTGTGCATTGTGCAAAGAAAGTGACTAGGATTATTGACCAATTCAATATTTTTCGATGAAAGTAAGAGTCTATGTGAAAATAGACCCATATATATAGGATCTGCTTTATAATAGTTATGTACCTACGATCGGGATTAAAAAGGAGTATAACTAGTTTGGCTCATGAGACGACCAGTCATGGACACTATATGACTAGGCAGACGGTTTGGACCATCCCGACCAGCAAAACTAGTCCGGGGACGTGATAGTTTCCCACGTAACTAACTTAAGAGCAGTTATTAACGCATATGACAACTTACGCCAGTTGTCTAAGAGACACGGCAATTCAAGACTCAACGAGGGAACGTGTATAAAGATAAAAGGCATATTTAGCGGCGTTAGCTGTCACTTCTTCGATAGTTATAAAGAGAATAGTCCATGTACTTTATAGCGCGATCTATTGGAATCTAAATCAATCTCAATCTTATTCTTGTAGTATTCTTATAAACATTCTTCTTGTGTCCATAAGGATAAAGGTATCCATTGGGACCATACGTATCGATCATGGAGAGAAAGATGTGCTGTTGCAGGAACTAAAAGGATTCCATGGGTTTGGGCACTTCCTGCTTGGTCCATTTATTAGCTAGGCTTATCCAAAGGAATATGAATGGCTTATCGAAAAGTTTTCCCACGTGTACACGGAGTTCCATGTACATCTTCCTCCGTTGGATCAGCCTCGAGATTCACGCCCCATCTCTCTCTCCTCCACTCCCTCTCTCTCCCATGCACTTATCTCAAAGCCCCGTCCAAGAGCTCTCCATGTACATGGAACTCCATTAGACGTGGTTTGGCATTTCTCCTCCTTATCACAGCTTCTTCTCGATGGTGATACCACTGTGTTGGTCGTATTCAATTAATCCTACTTGGAATATAATTTACCAAAACAATCTACATGATATAGTAACCATAAAAATTATCAGGGCTTGTTTGGATACACTGTGATCTGACTCAATCCATTCAAATTGACTCAAAATTTGAACTAAAACTCATTCCAATCCAAAAAGATTGATTTTAATCCTTCTCTATTCAAACAAACCCCTCGGTGGGAAAAGCTACATTATGTTCCCAATATTACCTATTCGATTCAAAGGCCTACCACAATTTTTAGCATCTCTGACTATTATTATTATGAATTTTTTCAAAAAATAATATTATTTTAAAAGATATTTACAAAAATAAATAGTCGCTCCAAAAAATTACAGAATATGTCATCGTCGCTTGATTGGTAGCGGCAGAACTTATCGCTTGATTCAACTAACAGCAGAACCCTATTGCCACCCTGTCCCTAGTTGAGTATTTATCGCCAATTCAACTGGCGATAGCTTCCTGTCGCCAGTTGAACCGGCGATAAATACCTCAGCCCTAGCCAATTTTGGATTTTGCCTATTCCACTTATGCAGTTTGTGATTTTCGTAAATTTTGAACGGTACGAAATCTGTTAGACTCGCAATAACATTTTTATCATCGTCGTATGTTGTTCTACTACGATAAATTTTTGGAGAATTTAGCGAGGATGTCTGAGGTATGAACGATTCGTAAAGAGGAAGGTAAGTGATATTGCTATTCGTTCGGGAATTCATTCACACTGATATTACAGAACTTGCAGCAGAACATCATAACACTTAATTGAAATGATAATTCGAATATTGATAATAATATTTTTCCATGATCGCGATGTCAACGTCTCCCATGTGGATCCTCTAGTCGGCACACGGATGAGGTCCCCGCGGCGATGTCCGGCCGATGTCTCCTTGATCCCGAGTATTTCGCGTGGGGCATGTTTTGAAGGTGTGTCGGACTCCACGCAAATGGAGCACTTCTTCGTGCGAGTCAAACCGCCTCGTCCATATCGTTCTCGATCGCGCGCACTGCCGCGGCCAACCTTTCCTTGAGCCTAGCAATGTCCGCGGCCGCATTAGTTGCTCCCAGGTTGGATGGCGAGTGAAATGGCCAACAACGGCGTAGCCATACATCTCTCCACTCCATGTTTGCATCACCGCCTCCTTGGTGAAATAGTGAGAGAGGCATCGCCGGGATCTTTGCGCCACCGTCGAACAGGCGGCCATAACATGGGAGCAGGGCCTATGCAGAAGAAGGGGCTTGTTACAAGTGCATACGCAACTATCGCGGCGTAGCGTGCACTCATGGGTGATCCTCTCGCGGTTAGTCCCGCGGCGTTCTTTATCCTCGCACATTATCTCGGCGAAGCTCCTCGTGCCCATCTTGAATGCCCGTGCATCTCACCCTTCTTGCTCTTCTCCTCCATGTATGCGGTGATCATGGCGGAATAGAGCACTCTGTCATTGCCATGGCGGCGGCGCATTCCGCATCTGTTAACAAAGTAGTTTGTGGTACCGCGGAGAATTGCCTCCACAATACCAACCAAAGGAGGCACCGCGCGCGCGCATGACCCGATTGTAGACCTCGGCTAGGTTGGTTGTCATGATACCATATCGGCGCCACCCACGTCATGTAGCAAATACCACTTCTCCTTAGGTTCGTGTTCAATCAAGTCTGAGAAGCATTTGACCTGTGCCCCTGTCTTCCTCGTGACACTACGAGCGTCTGTGGGTAGATGTGGCAATGCTTCGGGGCTCGGTCGGCGCTTAGGCGGCCCTTCTCTTGCCTCCTTCGTGGGTTTGGGTCGGTCGTCCGAATCTTCGAGTGTTTGAACTTACGCCTGGTTACGGTTGCCTGGCGCTTGAATAGATTCATCAAGTCCTTGTTGCGGAACTACCTATAGAAGTTTGCGCCCAAGTACCTCATGCACCACCTGCTCTGTACATCCGGCCATGGAAGTGGTACATTCTCTCCTCGTTTTAGTTGAGTTATTGCCGCAGCGGGCTGCGTCTTGGCCATGTATGAGGCATACGTTGGAGCGGTCTGCACAATGTAAATCCTCACATTCTTCGGAACCACGGCCACGCTATCCGTGTTCTCGCTTTCAACGAAAGCGAACGCCACGGGAAGAACTTGATTGTTTCCGTCCGTCGCTATTGCAGTCAGTATCTGGCCCTTGTACCTCCCAGTCAGGAATGTGCCATCGATGCACAAGATTGGACGACAATGCCGGAATGCATGGACCAAAGGCGAAGAATGCTCATTGTAGTACCCTCTTATTAGGCCACTTCGGATGTGTGGCGTCTTGAATGTCCACATGAGTGCCGGGATTCCTGTCTTGTATGACTCGGAGTTGCCCAGGGAGGTTGTGGTAGGAATCCTCGAACGTGCCGAATCTTGATTTCAATACCTTCTGTTTTGCCCTCCAAGCCTTGGCATAGCTGATAGTGTACTAGAACCTTGCCTCAATGGCCCGAATGATGGATCGTGGCTCAAAATCTAGGTTATCCACGATCTCACCGTACATGAGATTGGCGATGAAGCGATGATAGGTTCGGTGGGGCGCGACCGACTCGGCGACGACGCATGTGTGAGGACCACTATGGAGCACTTCCGATGGGTGTCCCACTTGGCGAAATGCGTGCGCCGCCAAGGCATCCTCATGCCGCACTTCACGTCATAGAATCTTGGGGTAGACTTGACGACGGTGAATGTGCGGCGCCGACGGTGCCAATTTGACCGCATCTGCACGGCCTCCTTGCATTTGTCGTAGCTCCTAGTCGACCTCGCTCCGTCGTACTCCCACGGTACATGGAAGCCTTCCTTGACGACGAGGTTCTCGAATCGTATGTGTTCCACTCGGATGGAACCGCCACGCATCATCATCGTCATCGGAACCTTCATCTTCGGACAATGTCATGTAGTCCTGGTCTTCGAGATCCATCATTTGCACCAGGTCTTCAAGCTCCTCGCCCTCGTCAGCAAGGCCACTAGCTTGTCTCACTGAATGAGGTAATTGTGTGCCCTCGTCGAAAGATAGCCTTCGCCGACGACATCGGCAACCTCTTGCCCTTACGCCATTGTGTGCGCGCTACCGAGTCACCTATTTTTCCTCGGTGTCGGCAACTCCTACTTGTTACGGCGCAGATCAGGAGTGGGTTTTGCAAACGCCTGGACCAGAAGGACCAATTTCCATCCCCTCTCCCTCGCCATGCGTACATACGACCGCCATGAATTTGTTCCCTATAGTTGCACTAACTCCCAATACGTGGGCGGTCCTGCCCGGGGAGCAAGGCAACTCAATGTCAGATCGTATACATCACGATCCACTTGGAACGTGTGGAACAACCACCGCATCACAACGCCGAATGTACGTTGCTCAGGTCTTGCTAGGGGCACGTCTGCCGACTGAAAATAACTCAAATCAATTCCCTCGGGACACTCCATAATAGTCCCTCTACCGTAGTAAATTTTGAAATTGACGACGTCAGACATATTTGACGCACTGCGGTGTGAAGAACATTGACACGATGAACTACATATGTGCAACTAAATAGCCCACAAAAAGTATGTAAAACGGACTTCACTACAGAACAGTACATAAAAAATCATGTAATACGCTCGTTAAAAAATTACCCGAGAGGTTCGGCAATCGGAGGAGCGGCTGCCGCTAGCTTTTCTCCTACTCTCTTTCTCTCCTTCTCTTTGCCTTGAGTAAGACTGAGTCCTGTGTGGAATTTCGAGAGTTCGAAGAGGGTTATATATAGGTCAGGGCTTGTCGCCAGTTTAAACGGCGATAGCTTCCAGTCGCCAGTTGAACTGGCGATACATAGATGAACCGGCGACAAGCGGTTCAAGCGGCGATGTGGATTCATTTTGTAACTTATTGCGGCGGGTTTTTCTTGTTGTAAATATCTTTTTGAAATGTGTCGTGCATTGTTGCAAGATTTTATCGAGGACGATTGAGGGATTAATGATTTGTAAGTACGAAGTGATATTATAATGCGTCCGGCAATTCCTCGTCTAATCACATCGTGCTGAAAAGCTGCCTCGTCTGGTCACATCGTCCTGAAAACCTAACTCGTGGGGTCAAATAGTCCTAAAAAGCTAGCGCGTCCGGTGACATCGTCCTGAAAGCTAGGTCGTTTGCTCACGCCGTTGTCGAAAGTTTCATAATCGCGTCACGTTGTTGCCAAAAGTTTGATAGTCGCACCACGTGGTATTCAAAAGCTTTTCGTATCGAAACTGGATAATGTCATAATACTAGTTGCAAACAGAATAAAAGTTACATGGCTATTATAATAATAGTTGCAAACAGAAATCAATATCTAGTGGCGTCCCCTCTTAGGGGCCACCCCGCGTGTCGTCCCGGGCCTCGCCCGTCGCTGCTGCGAGTACGTCAGAGGGTCGGGCTGCCTGACTACCCGACCCGCGCGAGTAGTCTGCGGTGGTGTCGCCAGGGGCTGCTCATGCGTTGGCTGACTCTGCGTCGGCTGGGACGAACTCGGCGCACCGTACAGCTGAGAAGCCTCCAAGGAGAACTGTGTGTCACGCGGATCCCTGAAGAAGTCCTCGATGGGTGCCGATAGGTATACATTGTCTGGCGATAATGTATCGTCCTCCCAAGCCGTTCCTGCGAATAATTACGTTACAAATATAACCATGGCGGAAAGGACGTTACTCGATCAAGCGAAACTTACCTATTGGCCCGAAGATGTGCTCGGACGACGCGGCATAGTCCTGGCCCGCGTACGGATGGAGCTGAGGACCTGTAACAGAAGATAGTCGTTACAAACTTCCGAGGTTCGGAATGAAGAAGCGATGTGAGCGTGTCGTACTCACCTCCGGCATGTCCCGAGGTGCTCGCCCCCCTCGCCACGACGACGCGCCGCCCGGCGGAGCAGAGGTCGTGTCCGCCACCTCGGTGACCCTCGTCCCGGACCGTCGGTCCACCGGTCGGCCGGCGTGCGACCCGTCGCGATGTGCACTCCGTACACCGCCTCCACGATCCATTGCAGAGCGCTCGGTCTCGCCGACGTTGTCATGTGTTGCGCGGAGTCTACCAACTCGACAATCTCCCAGTGCAGATCGACCTGCACAGGTAATCAACAAGTTGTAGACCTAAATATGTCAAATTAAATATGAAATAAGGACCGTTCAGTACGTACGCAGCGGTGGAAAGCGGAGTCGGTGAGTGGGAAGTGCGTGTCCGACGTCGCGGCCTCATGTCGAGGAGGTCGAGCACGACCGGGCGCGCCAGAAGCCTCGTCCCGAGTAGCGTACCACTCCATGTAATGGCCGTGCGTCTCGGGTCGTCTTGATCTTGCCGTCTTCGGGCGAGGTCCTCTGCGCGCTACTCCAACCGTCGACCCAAGGGCCATCCGGTCCGACCAGGCGTCGTGCCACGAACACCCTTCCTAGTGTACCGTGGGCGACAAGAAACATATTTAGTGCGGATGTAACACATATTGTGCGAATGAAGTAAGTAGTGAACTTACGCGTATGCGTGCGCCACCGCCTCCCAAGGGGCGGGACCTCTTGTCAAGATCGAACTAGCGCATGACACGCTGTACTCGTACTCCTCCACGAAGATATCATGCACTAAGGCACTCGCGTGTACCAAGAGGTAGTCTCGTGCACGGCACCAAACCGACCGTTGAGGCGCGCGCGATCACCACAGCATCAGCATGCAGTGTCGGATGACGCGTCATCGGTCGGTGATCGAACATCGCAACATACTCGGGTAGGAGCCTGCGAGGTGATCGGCGCGAAGATGACTCGCGAAATAGAACACTGCAAACTAAGCACACGAAATAGTGATTGCAATACAAAAATAATATATGACTATGAAACTAATCCGTCGGCGGCACCACACAGTGCCCATGGTGGCGGTCCGGTCGTCGTCGAGGCGTACAAGCTATCGCGCTCCCAAGTCCGGTGTGGCGCGCCGATCCGGAAATGCTCCAACGACCACACCGCGGTAGAAGCGGGCATCCCGAGAGGATGGAGCCGCCGTCGCGCGGCGGCACGCAGCGCCGCCAAGTCGCAGATGCGTCGCGCAAGACAAAGACGGCCGACCCCACGCGTCTCGCGGGATCCGGTTGACCGGTGAGTCCGCCACCTCGCGCGTGTCGGATGTAGTTCTTGTCGGCGCCGCCGCGGAGAGCCCGGAACATGACCCACCCGAACAACCACGCGGTAGGCCTCGGTGCCTCCTAACGGCGACGTCCCCGGGTTCTCCGCCATACGCCGGCCGCAAGAAGACACGCACACGTCGGTAAGGTTCATATGAATTGTTGCGAGAACAATAGTTACAAACACTTACGTGAATCGACAAATCCACTTCAGCGTGGGCGTGCGGCGGCCAACTCCACGTACCATTGCTGGCGGCGGCATCGTGGAACCTGGCTAGGAGGTTCGTGTGCCACGTGGCCGGGACGTCGTGCGCCGCCATCGGAGCGCATGCGCACGGCAACCCGGTCAGATAGCTCACGTCCTGCAGCGTCGGCGTCATCTCCTCGGACGGGAGGTAGAACGTGTGGGTCTCTGGCTTCCAGCGGTCAATCAGCGCCGTCAGCAGGGCCCGGTCGTACGAAAAACGCCGAGACGTACGACCAACACGCTGGTCCTGATCGTCCTCCACCGTCGCCTCCACCATCCTCACGAGTGGAAGGAGGCCTGCCGCTCTCAACCTACGTCGAAACGATTAACCACAAACAGGAGTTAACGCAAAATAATCAGACAGCGATTGAGTGCATGAAGAACACAACTTCACGTACCTCGGAATCCAGTCTCGGTGCAGCCTCCATGCCCTGATGGGGGTGCGTAGCCGAAATGCCCTAAGCTCTATCGGCGCCTCGCCCTCGGAGCACGCGATCGAGGCGCTACGGTGACGCGTGTCAATCACTGGGTCAAGCAACTCGTACTGACTCGCGTCTGCCATATATGAAAATGCAAAAAAAAAGTCCATATTTTTCTCATGCATCTTTACATAGCCTATGTAGCAACTACGAATTTTCTATACAAATTTAATACATGTCATTCTATTTTTCTAGTTTAAATGGTATTTTCCGCACTAACAAGATATTGATCGCGCACTAACACAATAATAACAGCGACTAACAAAATAATAACCGCACACTTATTCTCATTGCTCTTCCGACCTAATCATCTACTTCGTCTTTATCTCACAATATACCATACTCAATTGTATGTCGCTATTGTCACAATTTTATGTCGCTACACAACTCAAAATATGTACTACACAGTTCGACTACATTTATCTAGCCTACTCAATTCTATGTCGCTATTGTCATAATTCTATGTCGATATTGTCACAATTCTTTGTTGCTACACTACTCAAAAAATATGTACTACATTTATCTAATCTACTCAATTCTATATCGCTATTGTCACAATTCTTTGTTGCTACACTACTCAAAATATATACTACATTTATCTAATCTACTCAATTCTACGTCGCTATTTTTGTTTGCTAACCTACAAGGTTTGGACGTAACGTACACAGTTCAGAAAATTTTACCTGCAAGATGATCGCTCGAAACTCATGCTCTGTCAATCTCTCCTCCGCAACGAACCAGCAGAGCTTTGCTACTATTTCTTCTCTCCCTCTCGAACTCTCTCTTGTAATTTTCTGGAATTAAAATGAATTATGCACTGATTTTTGGGGTTTTATAGCGGGTCTCTGTCGCGATTGAATCGCGACGAGAATCGCCGATTGATCGGCGACAGAACCTCGCAACTTCACATCGCCGATTCAACTGGGCGATAGCTAGTTGAACCGCCATGAGGTGGCGACAGGTTCTATCGCGGTTCAATCGGCGATAATGACATATTTTGTAATTTTTTGAGGCGACTATTTATTTTTGTAAATAGCTTTTAAAATAATATTATTTTAAAAAAAATTCTTATTATTATTGGTTAAAGATTGCTCTCTGAGTGCTACTTTGCTGACCAGTGACCGCAAGTGCTATTAAGCATCACCAAAACGAATGCGATGTACACAAGATATATGCTCAGTTACCCCCAAACACACCCGGACAATCTCACTTAGATATTAGTATTAGAAGATTTGTATAATATACATGTCGCTGCTCTTTTAAGACTTTATTGTCAGTAAATTTGCACCTTGATCTGACAAAGAAACAAACTAAAGACTCACTTTTGTCATGTTCTTTTCCCCTTGTTTCTTCCACTGTTGGAGGGAATCACTCCTGAAGTCGTCAACAAGAACAAGACCTAGTTTATCTCCATCTCCAAATTGGCATTATAAGTATAGGTTGTTTTTCCTCTTTGCTTTTGCCAATCACCTTCTGACTAAAGAAACAAACGCTCAAGCTCTCCCTTTTACACATCAGAAAATAATATAAATGACAACAAGCATTCAAGTTATTTCCAAGAAGCACTGTCTTGTCTGCTTTGGCAAGTACTCCTCCCCAGTCAAAAAAGAATATCATTTTGGACAATGATACTGTTCCAAAAACACAACTTTGAACAGTAATTTCTATTATCATAGATATATATGAAACCTAACAAAATTATACTTTCATGAAAATTATTTTCAGACAAATATGTTAATACAATTTTCATGTGTTCAATCTAAATATTGAAAAAGGTATCGATAAAAAATTAAAAGGTTTTACTACATGTACCTTAAAACAACATTTTTTTTGTGATTGGAAGGAGTATTTTGCTATAAGGATAAGGGAGCAGAAAAGAGAGAGATGCCTTTACTTTCTATACTCTTTTACTGCGTGCTGCGATCAGATTAACAACTTTGCTAAGTAGGGCAGAAACATCTTATCAAAGATATCTCCAAAATAATTTAGTAGTACAAGGGATATTGCATTGATGGAATATCCGTATGTGATAATGGCATCAACCTACGCCTTTTTCTTCAGAAAAAATAATAGCCTGCCGAATGAACGACAGTGAGAACTTCGTTTTTCTTTTTATATATTTTTTATTTGTATCGAACGTATTCTTGACCCTTTTTTAATAGTACAATGACCAGGAAATCCCCATCGGTTCCCTGCACAAAAGAAAATCCCCTTTAAGCAACAAGGACCAGAATTTTGATGTGCGTTGCGATAAGATTGTGAGACACAAACCACTAGATATAAACTATTCGAAAAATCGCCAGAGAAAGAGTACGGTGGAGACGATAATGATGTACTCATAGTTTCATTTTCTCTTGATAGGAACTGACGTTGAGTTTAGATATCTAGCTTGGATCTCTAAAATAGTTACTTTTAAATAAAAAAATATCTGAAAATTACTGAGCTCCTTATTTCAAAAAAATAGACCCCCAAGGCCCCAACACACTAACGCCTACTTGTGCCTTTATTCGAAGGCAAGTTTTTACTGCGGTCAAATGGAGCTAGACAAGTACATATCTTGTAAATTACTGAGTTCTAAATAGGACGAAAGTGTAATGCACAGCAGGGGCGGCCTTCTCTAACAAAATGGCAAAGATGGAACCCCTCCTGCGCTCAAAATGCATGGCAAGGGCAACCTTTCATTCAAAGATGACTGGCCTGCCACGCCACCACGAGCGGCAGGTCCCTGCTCACGCCACATGTCGCCACCGAACGGAAAACCACCTCTATCGTGTATTTTGAGCGCGGCACAAATGCTATTTTTGCCAATTCGTTGAGAGAGTATTTTTGCTATTTCGTCGTGCAACAGTGTAATTTTAGCCATAAACTATTTTTTGAAGGAACATGCAGGAAAACTGCCTATAATATTAATAGAGCAGAAGGCAACAAACGTACAAAAGGCCCTAGGGCATGGAAAATATCCTTAAGGTTTAAATTACACGTGACGTAATTGCACCAAGCATTTTGCCCTCGCTAGGGCCCAAAATCTACCTTTGTCACTTATATTTTCGGACAAGTCATGGGGAGAAGTTGACCTACTGTTGAAAGTTTTGGCCTTACGCTTCTTCCAGATTTTCCAAGTGGTTAGGATGACCACCGTGGTCGTTGCCCTCCTTGGGAGGTGTCCCGCGCTGGTGATTTTGGACCACCAGTCGTCGATGCTATGACTAGGGGCCCAGTGAGAAGACTTCAACGGTTCACTCTCCAACCAGTCACTTGTCATGTTCCAAACTCGACGAGTGTACCTACACTCGAAGAAAATGTGCAAGGCCGTTTCAAAGAATATCTGCAAAGTGGGCAAGTGCCTTTGTTAGGCCAGCCCCGCGCTTGCAGTGTGTTGGAGGTCCAAAGACGGCTTTGGATGGCTAACCATGCGAGCGAGATTGAGGGGGCTGAGGTTTTCCAAATATATTTTATGTACTCAGTTGTCAAGGAATTGGAGGGTGTGGGCGGAGTTAGCTTCCAAGTGATCTCGTCCGCAGAAGTTGGGTCTGGGGTGAAACCGTAAACTATAAACTCTTTAAGGATTCAGATTTATCACAGATAGGACTACCTACGGCCACAATATCCACCCGGTAGGATACACTAAACTCATAAATGACCAGGGCCTCATTTGACCATTTATTCTGCTACGGCCGCTGCTGCAACCTTGCGCCCTAGAAAATGAATAAGCATGCAAGGAAGTGAGGAGCAGATAAGAATGGAGCGAGAGCGAGTACAGGAATCAAAGGGCCGGGCATGCATTCGCCGTCCTGTGTCCCGTCATCCCGTGCCAGGCTGAATAATTTCGCCATGCCTGTCTTTACAGCCCTAGGAAAAGGCATTTTCCTAGGCATCTGGCACCACGGGCCCTTCTGGTCACTGATCAAAACTGAAACAATTGCTAGTACCAGACTACCGGTACACATCCCTTCTCTCTCACTCACTCACTCACACTCTCTCTCTCTCTCTCTCTCTCTCTCCATCTTTATCATTCACCGGTGCCTTCTCTCTCTCACTCACTGTGCAGCACTGCATGGCAGTATGGGCCCTCACATGAGCCTATCAGAACAGAGATGGTATATCTCAAGCTTTCTGCTTGGCCAATTGGATGGGCTCTTGCTTATTAGGATGTGGAGTATCTGTGTGCCTATCAGGTTGACATCCTGCCTCTTCAAGCAAGAAAAAAGGGTTGGCCACTGGAAAAGAAAACGAAAGGAACGGACGAAGCTCCATACGAGTTCCCTGATTTTTACACCACAGGCACAGATATCATGAGTCTGTTTCGGCTGAATTTTTCTGAAAAGCGGTTTCTAGTTGTGTTGCAGGTTTGAACAGCTGCGGGCTAAACGACTGACCTTTTCTGATTTAGTGTTTGGTTCTCTGACTTTTAGGTAGGCTGGTTACAGCTTTCGAGATATAAAATGCGTGAAATACTCCGAGGATAGTAATGGCTTGTTTGATGCCGTTTACAATTGACGATTATTAACGACGGCTAATAAATATTTATTAAAACAATTATTATAATGAATTTGGCAACAACTAACGGTACTTAACAACAAGTGACGATAATTAACGATATTTGACGACAACTAACGACAAATTGACCGTAATTAATGTAATTAACGACAAACAATTATTGCAGAAATCATTGCAATAAATAATCACAATAAACAATTATTGCAGTGCATAATTAATACAACAACAAATAATAGATTACAATGATAATCAATCTTGACACAAAAATAGGCAAAAGGAAACTATCAGCTTCGTAGCAAGTCAGCATTCACAAGTGCAAAGACACATCCATTCATAATTACAATTTATCTCTCACAATCACAAGAACTAGGAAATTTATCTCATCATTCTCAACTACAATTTTTGATGTAAAAGCAAGCAGTACCATGTAGGTGCAGCCAAACCACATTACACAATGATAGATGAACATGTCAAGACGGCAATAAACCAAAAAGTACTTACATAGGAACACTTGATACAATCATAGCTCATCACAAGGTTCTTAACGATTTTACAACAATTAGGAGCCTTAGATTACTTGACATAGAAAAGGGCATCTAGAATCTCTGGACATTTTCAGTTCACATCCCACATGTTCTTGCTATTCCACTAGGGCTAGCCAACAAGTTGCCGCCACCACTACATCTAGGACACAAGATTACCATCTTTGTAAGAACAGTGAGGGAGGATTAAAAACATCTATTACCTGTGAGAACTGATGCTCCAACATTCAAAATCCCACAAATTTATGAAAAAAAAGAAGAACCTTTTGCACTAAACCACGTTAAAAATCTTCATTTAATTGAGCAATACTTCATGCCTTTCCCTGATTCTTGTCTTGAGGATCCAAATGTATCTATTACTTGTCAGAACAAACATATAATCAAGGAAGATACACAAGATAATAAGCCAGAACATCACAACATAATATTGGCAAGTACTACAAACAGAATGCTACATACGTCATGCTACCAGAGCCGTTGATAGGCAAGTACTACATACAAAAGGCTACATACATCGTGCATCTATCCTATCGTCATGCTACCAAAGCTGTTGCAATAGCGTCACGAAGGTCGATCATGTCAACATCATCCATAGCAGCTGTAACATCATGTGCGCTGAGGTTAGTGGACATATCCCTATCCAAATAATCTTCATTCCTCTGTGCACGAGCAAAATCATTATTAACCAATGCATTGTCTCAAATATAATTATACAAAGCCATTTGTTGCAACAATAATTTCTTTTGCTTGTCTTCATGATAACTTGGAATCTTCAGTAGAATGTGTCACTCATCTTCCAAATCCCTTCGGTACACAACTAACTGCTATTTTGTAGAGTAGATTGGAGGTTGTACCTGAGATGGAGGTCAAGGTGCGGGCGGCCTACTCGGTGGAGGTGGCCGGAGGTGTGTGCGACCGACCGCGAGTGTCGTGGACCCCGGATTTGGCCCGACGGAGGTGGCCGAACGCACGGGCACACACTCGGGAGTGGGCCCGGTCGGGGGAGGCGATGTCGGGTGGGAGGGTAGCGGGGGGAGGCGTGGGCGTGCGGTAGGACAACGGGGCTGGGGCGCCGACGGGGAGGAGGACAAGGGGCGCGGGGCACAAATGTCGCCTCCCCTGCTAGGGTTCGGGGAGGAGGACGAGGGGCGCGGGGCGACCGCAAGTGGGGTAGGGAACGAGTAATGAGATCATACTCCGCGATTATATAGGTGATACGCGGCTGGGAAATAAGAGTTCGCCGGTATTTAGGGAATGCAGAAACAAGAAAGCGCGGGAAGCCCCTCACGGCTGGCTTCTTGGCTTCCTGCTCCTACCGTTCATAGGGCTTGAAGCTTCGGACAAAGCGGTTTCTTGTAGCCAAATGTTTGGTTCGGCTTCCGGCTTTTTCGGCCGAAAGCTAGAAGTCAAAGCCGAAACAAACATGCCCCGTATGGCTACTCAAAACAATACACAAGAAAAAAAAACATTTCCAATTGCTTGTGTTGGTGGTAGGGCAAGAATTCAATGTTATATTGTGAGTAGGATTTGTGTGGAATGCATTTTTGCGTTTTTTTTCTGTGTGACCTTGCGATCCCCTATACCAGTATACCACCCGCCTTTCTTTGTCTCCTCGACACAGTGGCGGAGCCGGGATTTCACGATGAGTTGCGAACTTAAATAACACATAGTTCTACTAACTCGTGACTAACTCACTACTAACTGTTCTACTTCTATATAATATATAATCTATATAATTCTACATACTAACATACAATTTAACACTTACACTTGATCACAAATGTCATTGGTTCTACCAAAATTTATTACATGTATATATATACACTATATATAACATGTATTTTTCCAAAAAAAAAATATGGGGTATAGTTATAACCCCATGCCCTTATACTAGCTCACTGCCTCAACAACCAAATTACCTTAAAATTTTGGAAACTTTGATTCATGAGATACTCAAGATGAATGGGAGAGACACAAGAAAGATCAAAACATCACTCATGCGACCCCCTTTGATCGCAGCTTATCAGTAGTGCAACAAATTCGCTGTCGAAACCTATAACCTCTAAAGGCGTGTACAATGGTATAAACGGTTGTTATCTATAATATTCTATAGATAATCTATAGATAAAACTAAAAACAACTCATATAATGGGTTGTCTATAAGCTGACTATATATAACCCCATAAATTATATAGACAACATGGATACAACAACAACAAAAAAAGTCGTCTTTATGGGCTTTATAGATTGTCTGTTGCATACCAGACGGCTTCATTCACTCTCCTCGTTCTCTAATCCACATTATCAAAAATCTTACATGTCAAAAATTATAGACGGATAATATCACTCTATTGTACATGCCCTAACAATCAACATATTCTAGTTCTAGAAGCCACCCCAACCACACTAGCGAAAAGCAGTTATTACAAAGCCTAAAATACCAAAGTTGCAATCATTTCTATTAGGGTATGTACAATGGTGTAGACAGTGGTTGTGAGTAGTACCTTTCATATCATTTATAGACAAAACTAAACTTAACTCATACAATTAGTTATCTCTAAGTTGTGAGTTACAGACAGCATAGATACAACATCAAAATAATATCTATAAGAGCTTTATAGACTGTATGTTGTATACTAGACAACTTCTACCTCTCTCCTCCTTCTTTTATTTATATAAAAAAATTACATAACAAAAATTATAAACAACTGATGACATCTAGTATACATGCTCTTACCGTTAGCATCATCTCCCCACTTTATATTCTCTCTCTTTTGAGCGAAGACATAAAGAGGAGGACGGAGGGAGAGGAGGGTGAGAGCAGAGAATCCGGAAAGGTAGAGAAGAAAAAAAGAGGCCTCACTCTCACTCCATAAAAACGAGTGGGGCCAATGGGGGTACAGCATCCAGGAGGGCATCAGCTGGTCCCCGCGCCCTCAATTGAAACCCCTGCCCCCCCCGCTCTCTACAGTTCGACGGACCCCAATCAATGCCCCCCGGCCGTACCCAAACTACATCCGCGGTCACTGACAGCAAAGGGCCCACCGTCCCTCTCAGAAAGAGAGAGGGGGGCCCACCGGCAGAGCCCACGCGCGGCGTATCTTATCTCCTCGCGCGGTGACGCAACGCAGCATTTCAACTCGCCGTCGGATATTTTGGGTACTAGTAACACAAAATCTTATATTTTAGAATTTTGTTTTCAAAAAGCTCTAGGGGCAAAATGTTCAGAAAATCTTAGGTTTTAGGGATAAAGATAACACAGAATTTCAGATTTCAGATTTTTTTTAAAAAAACCCTAGATCTTAGAACAAAATATATAAAAAATACTATGTACATCACATAAGCCATCAAATACATGGTATTTTTTAGTATACACACATTGATGGCTCCACAGTACGCGCCTGTGCCGCTGTATAACTGGTCTCCATGTCGCCGCCTCCTCGGTCGCCACATTGATGAGAGAAGATAAAATTACTATTTTTTATTACGTACCGGTATCCTGCACAAATCTTGAAGAAAAATTGGCTATCAAGTGTACTTTTTTTAGTGAGGCCCACGGCAACGACACAGGCGGTCGAGGAGGCGATGACACGGCGACCGGTTACACAGCGATGTGACCGAACATACTGTCAGGCCATTAATGTGTGTACATACTCAAAAATATCATGAATTTGATGGCCTAGGTGGTGTTTATAGTGTATTTTTATATATTTTTTGCTTCAAAACCTAGGTTTTTTTTTGTGGGGAATCTATTGTGTTACCTTTATCCCAAAACCTAAGGTTTCTACAAAAAAAAATTAAAACCTGGAATTTTGTGTTATTAATGACCCAAAATCTAGGGTTTTCTGAAATTTAATCTTTTATAATTGAGTACGCGTAGCGGTGAAAAGAGTCCACGCAGGTGCATCACTACGTTCAACAGGTACATCCATTTTTCGCCCATTTGTGGTTGATCTACGACACGGGTTGGAATAGAACAGCAAAGTCGATAACACATTAAATTTTACAGTCAAATTGCGACTTGGGTTAATCTGCTTATGCACTCTCGCTATCATATTTAAGACTTCCAAACACAGTGTTGATCAGTTCCGTAATTGCCTTAGCCTCCTCGACAAATCCTGTTTGTCTACGGATTTTTTAACACTCATTTCCCCTCTTATCATAATACTCCATCTGGTCACAAAAACACGTTATTTTGGACACCAGTCTCTAAAATACGTCTGAGCACTCATTTTCTATTGTAATACTAGTATGATGCTCGTGCGTTGTAAGGGAACCTTAAACCTTATATAAATAATATTTTTATTTAACACATAAAGTGAATCAACAAATTAAAAGATGATGATACATATATCTATAAGCATCACATTAGTGCAATGTAATAGAACAAGAACTCTACACAACAATTCTGTAAAGAGGGAATTGATAATATACCCTCCCTTTAGATGTCAATATAGCATATACCCATCTTTCGAGGTAATTGATAATATACCATTCTTTAGATAGAAACCTTGATTAAATACCACGTTTGTATTATCTTATTATTTTCCTTTGTTTTCTCCCGTTTTGACCAGGCAATGGGATGATTTTGCCCTTACTCAGATCCGTTGCTCCACCCGTCACCATCTCCTCCCGCACCATCCACACCACCACCACTTCCTCCTTGCGCCTTGCCTTTCCTTGCCTCCTCCCCATCCCATCCTGCATCGTCCGAAGAAGTAGTGTGTAAGGATGCAACCGCTCAGTGTGCAAGCTTGTTATTGCTTTTCAACCGCTGTGCACTCAACCTGGGCAGTTAGCAAGGGACGTGGTGTGCAATCAAGCTAGGTAGTTGTCGAGGAAGATGGATACAACATCGTGAGCTCGGCGGTTGGATATGCGTCGTCAGTGTCGATAGATGCGGGACAACAACTAGATGCAGGGCAGCACGACACTCGTGATGGCGCGAGCCTTGGGGAGGGGGTGGAGGCAGAGGTGTTGGGGTTGGTTTCGCTAGGTGGGGCCGGTGCGAGATGATGGGCAGCAACGGGAGGTGGGGATGATTAGGGGCAGGGCGGTGCAAATGAGAGAAGCGATAACATTATGAGCGGGGTAGCTTGTATGCGAGGAGCGGCTGACGCGAAGGGCGCACGGGGCTTCACGAATGCGGCGGTGTTAGAGGTGGATGCGAGGAGCGACAGACACATAGGGGCGGGATCCATCGCGGATGCGACGACATTGGAGGTGGATGCGAGGAGCAGCAAGATCCATCACGGATGTGGCGGCGTTAGAGGCAGATGTGAGTGCATGAGACAACGGAGATACACCAACCTGCGTCCTCACCGGAGGAGGATGATCGGATCCGTCTGACGGAGGGCTGGATGGTGCCGCATCCAGCCGCTAGAAGGGTGTGGATGATAAATCCGAGCCGTCATGCCCAGATCCGAGGTCGCCATCCGCGCGGAGGGGTGGAGACGACAGTTCCAGATCCGCCGTGGCAGGGCCTCGTCAGTGAAGGAGGTGGTCGCCATGCCGACACCAGGAATCGCCGTCAGTTATCGCCTCACTCAATCGCCCTCCATGGCCAGTCACCTCACCACCGCCGCCCGCCATGGTTAGTCACCACTGCCACCCTCCGCACAAGTCACCCCACTGCCGCCGCCCATCGTCAATGTGTGTGGGGAGGAGAGTTGACAACGGGTTTGATACAAAAGATAGAAGGAGCAGAAGCGGATGCGAGAAGCAGATGCGGCGGTGGGAGCGGGGCGTGTCTCACACAGTGGACCATTGCGTGGGTTTGTAGCGTTTTTTTTTTACGTAGTATGGGTGAGAATTCATCCCACTGCGTGAAGGGAAATCCCTTCTTTTATTAGTTAAGATATTCATAAATTCTAATAAAAATCATAATATTATGAAAATATTTATTGATACAAATCTACTCTGAATATTAAAAAATATTGATAACAAAATTTATAATGTTTGACTAAACAGAACCAAAACGATTTCGTTCTGTGAGGGAGGGTGCTTGCCGGCGAAAGAAACCGTGATCCCTGCGGCACCTGCCCGTTCGATTCCTTGGAATCTTCGAAATAAACCCGTGACCTACCTGACGCAATACGCACATATCCATCCCCTACGTACGCCTAATGTACCCGCATCGGTACTTTCTTCAACCGCCGTCACCGACAGGTGGGGCCTGATCGAGACGGCGGCCACTGCGACGACGACACGCGCGCGATGAGACCCGGGCCCCCACTGAACGCGACGACGCGAGCGTGGCAAGCGACTTATCCTCCGAGTAGCGGTGGGGCCCACGATGGCGACCTTCTCTTTTTTTTCTCCTTCTCTTCCCGGGAGGGGGTGAAGTGAGAGGACGGGGTTGCCTCGGCCCTCGGTTATTCGAACGGTTTGGGCGCGGGACGAGACGGCAATTAAGAGCAGCGGGGGTCGGGATCCTCTGTGGCTGCGCGTGCGTGGCCCCATGCCGCGGGAGATCACGGTTTGCTCGTGTAGCTTTCTCTTGTCACTGCTCGCGTCTGCTTTGCGTGGTGTTTCATCGCTTCATGTTTTAAATCCACCGGTTCATGATGTACAGCCTAAACTAGTTCGGATAATTTATTATTTACCCTTCACTTAGATGCGTTTTTAAATTTAATTTTTTTCCCGGTGTAATTGATATTTTAACCTCCTCTTAGTCTCTTGTTTGATTATTTACCATGTTTTGATTATTTTATTAATGTTTGACGGTTTTTCCAGTTTTTACCACACGAAATGACCTTGTTACCTCGTTGTTGTTCACTATGAGCTGTTGTTACCATTGTCTTCCTCACCACTGTCGTCGTCATTGCGCCGCGTTGCTGGTCCATCTCCGGCTGCTAGACCAGCCTTGTCGACGCTACTCATGTACAAATCACACATATTTCTTGTCTTTTACATCCAAAAAAGCCACATGATTCAACAAACAATTCTAGCATACAATAATTCTTCAAGCACACACGTTCAATTCACAATTGAAATACAAAGGACAATGTTGGCCATTAGCACATTAATTCAATTCAAATCAAAATTTTGGTCAGGTTCTTGCTCAACAGAACAATTCAGATAACAGCAAGCTTACAGACCACCCAGTTCAAGTAGAAACATGCAAAGCAATCACTGGAGGTTGCCAAATCTGAAACAATGAGTGGTTATCGCCTTTGTTGTTGCCGTCGTGGAGAGGACCCCATTGTGGCCATTAGAGGTGCACCGCCGTCGTGTTGGGGAAGAGGAAGACGATGCCCGGTCGCAGTGGAGGTCGAGGGGGAGGGGCGGTCGACTCATTGGATAGATCTGGCGAGGCAACATACGGCAGTGTTGATGGGGTCATGGGCGGAGAGGTCGACGAGGAGCGCGTTCGGGTCGGTGACGTCGGCCAGGTCGGCGACGATGTCCTCTGAGGAGTTGCGGTAGCGCATGCTGCTACGGGGGCAGGCGATGGCGAGGACGCGATGGCCCCAGCGGAGTAGCTTGTAGACGGTGGTCTCAGAGGGGCAGGGAGTGAAAGGGCAGGGCTGCGACGGTCGGAGTGGTGGAGGTGGGGCAAAGGATGCAAGGAGCGGGCTGCAACGGCGGAGTTGGGCGTTTGTAATGGTGTTGGGGAAGGAGAGGAAGTGGGGAGTGGTGCAAGCAGAGGTGGTGGAGGAGGTTGGGGCAGCGGTGGGGAGGTGGGAGGAGAGGAGGAGGGCGGCCATGTTGCTCGACGAACGTGGGGAGCCGATGGGCGTTTGTGGTGGTGGGTCCAGGTATTCCAGGAGTGTGGAGGCAATGGATGTCGAACAACATCGAGGGCAACAAGGTCATTTTGCGTGGCCAAAACTGGAAAAACCGTCGAATATTAATAAAATAATCAAAACGAGGTAAATAATCAAGCAACAAACTAAGAGGATGGTAAAATATCAATTACATAGGGAAGTAGGGTAAAATCTGAAAACACATCTAAGCGGAGGGTAAATAATCAAATTCCTCGAACTAGTTTTCATGCATGAGAAAGATGTTTAACCATGGAATAGTGCATGTAACAACTGTATTCAAACACGTTAACATCTTATGTCAGTATTACATGCCTCGGTTCTTGAATCTTGACACCAAAGGAGCACTACACGCCATAGCAACGGTACTTGGTGGCGGTGGTGAGAGAGTCGGCGTAGGACTTTAGCAGCAGTGAGAGGGACGATAGTAGTGGTGGGCATTAGGCCGTGCCGGCCCGCCTCGCCTCTGGCCAGGCACAGGCACGGCCCAAAGCCCATCGTGTCGGCCTAAGCCCAGCCCTAAGTAACTATAGACGGCAGCGGTGGCGGCGATGGTGGCGGCGACCGTTATCTTCATTCCTCTCATATCCACCTCGTTAAAAAACCTAGTTAAAATTGAATTAATTGCGTAAAAACATGGGCACGTAAATATTTCGAGGAAAAAGAAGATTTTTCTTGATATTTTATAGATATAATGTTATTACCTTGTTAAAAACCTTACACCCCAGAGTGGGGTTCCCCGAGTAAAGAAAAGAGTATAGTAACAATATACGTACATACTAACTACTCATCAATGTCGAGATTGTTCATGCGTTCGAGATCAATGTACGCCTACATGATCTCAAGATCCTCCAGTTGACTGCACCGCACGATCTCAAGATCCTCTAGTTGATGCTCTTGTCGCTCTTTAGCTAATTCCCAATCCTTGGTGCATGTGATTGCCTCCACCATCCTATGCGTAAGGGATGATATTATTTCTTCAATTATTCTCTCTACTATGCTGAACGTTGCTCCTGAAGAGATAGTGGACACGGCACCAACAAAACATCCCATGCGAATTATGACAGGACAGGACATATTCGCTTGTTGTTCTTCCACCACTCGAGCAAGTCTATCTTGCCTCCACCAACAAGATCAGGATCGATGTTTGCAAAATCATGCTCCAGGTAATAGTTTAGCTCTGAGATAGAATTCCACTTGGGGGCCGCCTGAGACTAAGAGGACGAAGAACTGGACTTGCCCTTTAACTTCTTCCACAAGTGGGATGTCAAGCTTGTCTTTTCTTGTTGCGTCTGCTGTGAGGCATCCGATCTCGTACTGTTGCCGAATTTGTCATGATACATGAGAGTGGATGGATGATGAAGAAAAGATGAGAGTGGATGGATGGTGAAGAAATGAGAAAATGAGTTGATTTTATAGCCATCCATCGGGAAGAAGGCCATTGCTCCCGAATGTTGCTAATGACCATTGTCTGCACCTCTCGAACGTTGCTAATGACCGTTGTTCGCATGCATGAAAGTATGTGTGGGTGAGGGAGAGGGAGGAAGGTGGCTGGAGGAGTGGAGGGAGGGTAGCGACTGACGGTGCGTGAGAAGGGAGAGGGAGGCCGGAGGCCAGCGGCCGGCGGCGCGTGAGGAGTGAGAGGGAGGGAGGCGGCTAGAGGAGTCGGGATTGGGTTGGGAGCCGAGACTCGGCGAGTCGAGATGGGGATTGGGGATGGGGGAGTCGTGTGGGGATTTGGGACAGGCTGGGGGAGTGGGGGACGGGGTTGGTTGGGTAGGCTGGGGATTGGGCTAGGCCAGGGGATGGGTTGGGCTAGGTCAGGGGATTGGACCAGGGGAAGGACCGGGCCTCTTTCGTGTCGTGCCGTGTCGCCCGATGGGCCACATTTTCAAGCCTAGCCCAGCTCGCCGTTCGTGCGCCGACCTAGCCCGCCACATGGCATGTCGTGCTGTGCTTGGGTTGTGCCGTGCTAACCGAGCCTGGGGGCAACCTGAAAAAAGCTTGACCCAAGTCCCAAGTCTAGATGATAGTGGTGGCCAGGCACGAGAAGTAGAAGGGTCGAAGGAGTCTTGGTCACTCTTTGTTTTATTGACGTGATGCTATGGTGTGGCTGCATGGTGGGCCTCAACATGCTACTCATCTAATCTCATGGACGAATTAGATGAAGGCCATGATCCGTTATGACATTACAACAAGAGCCAATCTAATTGTATTAGTTTCTATAATGGATTTCTTATGTAGAATACTAATAGATAGGGCCTCATTGCTAAGTGCTACAAGATCTAGTGCATTAGAATTCGTCGTTATGGACCCGAATCCTTCCTTCTTTCCCTCCTCGGTCGGAGCCTCTACCGGATCAAGATAGAACACAATGACATAGGACATGAATCCATCCTAGAGAACAGAGAGCAGGGGCGGACGTCTCCTCACCTCCACTTACCTCCCCGACCTCCCCCACGAGTAAAATGTTAATTTAAAAGATAATTACAAAATTAAATAGTCAAAAACAAATTTACAAAACTAGGTGCATGTCGCCATTCCAATAGCGACAGACTCCTGTCACCTCACCTCCCCGACCTCCCCCACAAGTAGTGAATTTTTTAAAATAATATTAATATAAAAATAATTAAAAAATTAAATAGTAAAAAATTTACAAAACTAGGTGTATGTTGCCAATTGGAATGGCTACACATCATTCCAATTGGCGACAGAGACCTACGCACTCGCGATAGGGGCTCAACAGTACGGAGAGGTCTCTGTCGTCAGTTGAATTGGCGACAGGGATCCTAAATTTTTTAATATTAAAATTTGGAAAACCGTCATGTTAAATGGCGATAGGGATCTCACAAGTCCCCATCGTCATTCCAAATAGTGATAGAGATTTACCTATAAAAGACCCTAAAATTCAGACATAACTCACTTTTATTCAAAAAAAAAAGAAAAGAGGGGAGGGAAGGGAGAGAAGCAGAGAGGAATAGAGAGGAGGAGAGAAGCTAGCGAAGCACTGCCCATCTGATTGTCCACCTTTCAGGTTTTTTTTTAACCAAATAGATTACATAGTTTTAGATGTACCGTTACGTAGTGTAGTATGTTATGCATAATCCTTTTCAGTGAGGAGTTTAGTTTTAGATGTGTGGTTAATCATGGCAATCTTGTTTACGGTGTAGTACGTAAATATATGTCGGAGACCACGTACTTCAAAATTTACTACGGTCAGGGGACTATTCTTGAGGGTCTCGAGGGGATTGATTTGCGTTATTTCCCATCAGCGACCGTGACTCTAACAAAACTAGAGCAACGTACATTGGTGTTGTGATGTGGTGGTTGTTTCGCACATTTGGTTTGGACTATACTATTTATGATCTGAGATTGAGCTGCCTTACCAATTGAGCATCACAGGCAACGTATTGGGAGTTAGAGCAGCTCAAGGGAAGGTCATGGCAGTCATATGTGCGCACGGCGAGGGAGAAACAGTGGGATTTGGTCATTCTAGTCCAGACATATGCAAGCCCACTCCTGCATCGACGACTGAACTAGAAGGGGGTGCTGATGCCAAAGAAGAAGTTGGGGACTCCAGTCACAGCACGACACACATAATGAACGAAGGTCTGGGAGTTGCTGATGTGGTTGATGAAGACCCTGTGGAAGCAGCTCCTTCAGTCGGGAAAACTAGTGGGCTTGCTGACGAGGGTGAGGAACTGGAAGCTTTAGTCCAAAGGATGCATCTGGAAGACCAAGACTACATGGCATTGTTAGAAATTGAAGGATCCGACGACGAGGATGCTGTGGAACAGCAAACGGTTCCATCCGAGTGGAACACATACCAGTTCGACAACCTCGTCGTTAATGAAGGTTCCTGTGTGCTATAGGCAGGGGTGACAATCGGACGCGGCGGGCACGGGTAGTGCTCGCCCATACCCATGCCCGCAACCCCGATTTTCCCCACGAGTATACCCGCAAAGGGCGACGGGCGGAGAACCTCGCCTATGCCCATCGCCCGCGGGCACGCCCGTTTACCCGCGAACAGTGCCCATGGGTACCCATTGAGAGAAGGGTCATGAAGCACATTCCATCTCATGTTTCTCATTCTGACTTTGTTAAACATTTCCTTCAGTTTAACTGTCTTTGCTTGTTGTAACTTGGAAACTTCACATTTCATAATTTAATCTGTTGAAACAAGGCAACTTTTATTAATCCCCAGCTCACTAGAGAAGCCGAGTAAAAAAGCAAGTACATCAGTGCACACATTAATTTAAAAAACAACCCTGAGCCAAAAATTGCGAGGAGCCAAAACTTGGTGAGCCAAAAATAGCAAAGGACAAACACATTTCAGAATATTGAGAGGAACTTGTAAAGAAAAAACTACTGCTTCTTATTTTTTTGATTTAATAAATACGTATGGTAGAAGCCTCGGTAATGAATATTGAGAGGAACTTGTGATCTGCCTTATTTTACATTACAGTAATGAGGTTGTCCAAGTCAGGTGCTGAATGCAGACCACAACAAGTTGATGCTATTCAACCATTGTTTATATACTAAAATAGAAGAAATGATTTGGCACCCATGGTGGTGCACTGTGATCACTCACTGGAACCTAATGTCCATTCTGCTCTTGAGGCTGCCTGGAATCATGCCTTGTAAATTATTGTTCTGCACAAACATGCGAAACACGAATTCCAGTAGTCACAAATAGCGGATGAACTCAATAGCAGCAGGTCAAGAAAGCAATATTATAACTAGATAATGGAGCAACATGTTGAAGCCACTTACAGTTCTTGAAGTCTTGAAAGGTTTCCCAACGATGGAGGAATCAGTATTGTCAATCGGTTATTCTCCAGGTGCTTTCATATCATAAATTCAACTAGATTAGCTAAATGGAACAACCAACATCTTCAGTTTTTTAGTAGTAATTCTAAACTTCCTAAAAGGTCATTGAGAAGTAAGTAATTCATATGTTAGTACTTACAAAGAAGTCCTCCAATGGCACGACCTCGAGCATGGAGATGAAGGGGCTGGACGTGGTGGCGCGGTTTCTGGCGAGGCACACACTGACCGGGGCCAGGAGTGAGGAGGGCTTAATGGGGCCAGGAGTGAGGAGGGGAAGGGGCCGACCAGGAGGAGGACGGGGGCGGCGACTGGCCGGGAGGAGAACGGGCCAACAGGGCGGATCTAGATCTGGAGTAATGTGTGTGTGGGGGGGGTTGAGGATCTGGATCTGGAGTAATGGGGAGAGGGGCTGGGGCGGCGGCTGGTTGGGAGTTGGAGTTCTGGGGGGGGGCGAGGTGGGGGTGCGCGGAGCCAGAGAGGGAGGGAGAGGGGGAAGAGGTGAAGGGATACGGGTAGGCTATGCTAGCAACAATTCAAAATTTCTACCACATAAACCAGGATGCTAAGCAAGATAGATGATCACAGATCATTACCACTAGACGCGCAATGCAGCGGAAGTAAAGTCGGAGCAGCCTAGTCCGACGGTGAACGCGTCGATGTAGTGGTCGTAGTCGATCGCCTCCTCCAACAGCCTCCACAGTTCCTTGTGAAGATCGCGGATCGTCCTCAGCGCAACAGCGACCGCAGTAGCGCCTCTACGGTATCCACACGTCCAGAGAAGGAACAACCGTACGCCGGTGTGCTAGCACCAAGTCGCACGGGAAGGCTCTCTAAAAAGATGGTGGCTAGGGTTTCGGTAGAAACAACTCACGTGTCTCGCTCTATATCTTAGCCTCAAGCATCTCCTTATATATAGTGCCCCGTGTCGGATCCTATCCGAACACGTTTGACGAATCATATTCGTACTAGTTTGTTCCATCCCATTAAGTGTGTGACCCGTTAGGTTTATGTGTAATCGGTTGTGACTAAAACCCTTCCACCACGAGTCGTAGCGGTCCCTAGCAGACATAACGATTCCCGAATACACACAAATTATATCGGACGAACCTTAATGCAATATGATCTACGACTAGGTCCTCATCACTTACGACTGTGTCCTATCTTTATACGACCACTTCTTTCGGTCACGACCGATTCGAACTCCTTACGACCGTGTTTTGACCACTCTGTGATTTCGTTCGATCGGTCTACGACTTGCTCGTATCACCATACGACTTGTCTGGATCTGATCGAACTAAGCGACTTACTCTAGTATTCTCCTTTTGCCTCACGATATCTGGTTTGAACTCCAGGTGAGATAATATGTCATCCATGGACTGTTCAATACTTTCTCGATCGAGTTGTCGATAACCTTATGTGGTCGAACACTTCGACTACTAGTGGCATGACCATGCACTTTCTTTATCCGATCACTTCGAGGGGCCTAGAGACATCTCTCCCGTTATGTTAGGTGGGGCAAACCCCATATCCGACCAGTCACATCCCTCCGCATGTTTTATAGCATACCCAAAAGCTACCTTTATAACTACCCAGTTACGAGCAGCGTTTGACAACTCCTAAGAGTGCTATTACACATGTAGGAAACCATGCTGATCTTAGGTCTAAGGATTATACATCATCATTGCTTGAGACTAACTAATGACACATAGAATCATAACAATCTATATAGTGTCTCAAGGTGGGTCAATCCAACTCCATGTTCTCTAACATGTGTTTACATTATTGATTCGATATCCCTATATCCATGACCGGTGAAACATGATCATCAATCAATACATGTACTGGTCGTATGGTCACTGGTGTTCCGATTAGTGACAATCGACCGGAGATATTTTTAGAACGACATCATATAAGTCGAAGAGTTTCACCAACAAGTCACATACTTGTTGATCTTCAAAACTAACGATTCATTCAAGGAACATAATAACATTTATTCAAGAAATCATAAACATAGACGTGATACAATCATCTCTATGATTGCCTCTAGGGCATATCACCAACAAGAGGGAGGTGTACGGGGCGACGGAGGAGGAGAGGAATGCGAGGGAGAGGGGTGGGGAGGTGGCGTTAGAGGGTGGCGAGCTTGAAGAGGAAGGCGAGTGCGGGAGTGTGGGGAGGGGAGAGGGCCACTGCGGGAGGGTGGCGGCTGATGGAGTGATGGCCTAATGGGTATCAGGCATAGTGAACTAGGGTTTTTTGGGCCCACCTGTCAGTGTGGGGTTGGCAGGTAAACGGCGTGGTGGGCATGGGTGGAGCTCACCCATGCCCGCGCCCGTTTACCCGATGGGCAGAGTATTGCCCCTATTTCTATACCCATGGGCAAAGAAAGCCCCCATACCCAACTCTATTAGGGTATTTACCCGCGGGCACACAGGTAATCGGGCACAATTGCCATCCCTAACTATGGGAGTATGACCAGAGCGAGGTCAAGCAAGGAGCTATGTACAAATGAAAGGAGGTCGTACAGGAGGCGGTCAAATCCTGAGCCTTATCGGTACAGCGTACATTCACGGTCGTCAAGTATAACCCAAGATGTTGTGACATGAAGTGCGATATAGAGAGATGCCTTTGGCGAGTGCACGTATTTCAGTGTAAGTAGGACACCTACTGAAAATGCTCTATAGTGGTTCCTCATACATATGTCATCGACTCATCGTTGAGTGAGTACAGTCCAACAAAAACCTATCATGAGGCTTCATCATGAACCTTGTGTACGGTGAGATCGTGGATAATCTAGATTTTAAGTCACGATCTATCATTCGGGCGATTGAAGTAAGGTTCCAGTACACAGTCAGCTATGCTAAGACGTAGAGGGCAAAACAGAAGATATTGGAGTTAATGTTCGTTACGTTCGAGGACTCCTACGACAACCTCCCTGAGTTGCCCCGAGTCATATAAGACAGGAATTCCGACACTCATGTCGACATTCAAGATTCCACGCATCTGAAGTGGTCCAATAAGAGGGTATTGAAGCGAGCATTCTTCGTATTTGGTCCATGTATTAATGCATTCTGACACTGCCGTCCAATCTTATGCGTGAATGACACATTCCTGATTGGAAAATACAAGGGCCAGATAACGGTTTCAATAGCGACGGACGGGAACAATCAAGTTCTTCCTATAGCATTTGTTTTCGTTGAAAACGAGAGCACAGACAGCTGATTGTGGTTCCTGAGGAATTCTAGAATTTTTGTTGTACAGGTCGTCGTAACGTATACGTCATACATGATCGGTATGTGAGCCTGTTGAGTACAATAACTCAGCTACAACAAGGAGAGAACGAACTACTTCCATAGGCGGATCTTCAGAGCAGGTGGTGCATGAGACATTTGGACGCAATCTTCCACAAGCAGTTCCACAACAAAGACTTGATGAACTTTTTCAAGAGGCTGTACAATCAGGACCAATAGTGAAAGTTTGAAATACCCTAGAAGATTTTGGATGAGCGGACCCAAAAACACAGAAAGAATGCAGTGAAAAAAGCTGCTACAAGCGCTGACCAGACTCCTAAAGTATTGCCACAGCCACCCACAGATGGTCCTAGTGTGACGAGAAAGATATGAGCGTATGTGAAATGCTTATTGGACTAGATTGAGTACAAGTCTAAGGAGAAGTAGTCATTGCTACAAGATAGGGGTGGTGCTCGATATGGTGTCATGACAACGAATCTAGCCAATATATACAACTGGGTCATGCGTGGCGCAAGGTGTCTCCCTTTGGTTGGTATTGTGGAGGCAATTCTCCGCAGTACCACAAATTACTTTATTAACAGAAGCAGCAACACGTCGTTTGCCATGACAAATGACAAAGTACTCTATACCGTTATGATCACCAAGTATGCGGAGGAGAAGAGCAAGAAGGGTGAAATGCACCAGCATTCAAGATGGACACAAGGGAGCTTCGCTTTGAGATATTTTGCAGAAATAAAGGACGCTGTGGGACGAACCGTGAGAGAATCACTCCCGAGTGCACACTACGTCGCGCTAGTTGCGGATGCACTTGCAACAAGGCTTTTTTCCTGCATAGGCCCGCTCACATGTCATGGCCGCATGTTCGACGGTGGCGCAACATCCCGACCAGTATTTTTCTAACTATTTCAACAAGAAGGAGGTGATGTAAACTTAGAGTGTAGAGATTTATGGTTATGGCGTGGTTGGCTATTTCACTGACCACCCGACTTGGGTGCAACTTATATGTGTCGCGGACATTGATAAGCTGAAGGGAAAGGTTAATCGGCGACAGGTACGACGCATCAGAAACGACATGGATGAAGCAGAAGCTGGGCATCGTACATAGAAATGCTCCATTTGTAGAGAGTCTGGAGACACCTTTAAGAAATGCCTTACGAGAAATCCAAAGAACGAATGAGACATGGACAGTTCGGACGTCGCCGTGGGGACCTCATCTGTTTGTCTTACTCGAGGCGGTCCACATGGCGGACATTGAGATCATGGCCGTAGGAAATGTTCGTCCTGTTGTAATATCTGGTGTCCATGATTTGTAATATCACTTGAATTTGTTAAAAAAACTAGGTGATGACGTTGTGGTGAATGGTTTATAATATCAGTGTGATTTGTTCACAAAATATATGACGATGTTGCCCTGAATATTATATAATGTAATTGTGATTTCTCGACAATATATGTGACGACGTTACACTGAATGTTATGTAATGTCATTACTATTTGTCGATAAAAGATATTATAACGTTGTACTGAATATTATGTAACATCAGTATGATTTATCAACAAAAATATGTACTGAAAAATAGTCAATAAAAAAAGCAGTGTAAAGGTTTCTGTCGCTAATTGAAATGACGACATGATTTGTATCACCAATTGAAATTGCGACAGAGTTCTGTCGCCAATTGAATGGCGACAGAAACCTCCCCCACTGTTTCAATTGGTGACTATGTCTCTGTCGTCAATTGGAATGACCACGTGAATCTAGTTTTGTAATATTTTTTGACTATTTAATTTTATAATTATTTTTAAAATTAATATTATTTCAAAAAAAATTCCACAGGTAATTCCGTTCCCGTCCAGACGCCGCTTCCCGCTCCACCATCGCCCGCTGCCACGTGGGCCCCCCATATGCCCCGGTCACCCCCTCACTGACGCGTGGTGGCCCCACGCCCAGGCACATGTGTCAGTGATGCAGCCGGCGCGGTCGCATGGCGCTATCCGGCGCCGCGCGGTGCGGTGCTGTGAGCCTGCGAGGGGTGAGCGCACCGGGGCGTGGGCCCCTGACGCGGGGGGCGTATATATAAGCCGGCCCCCTCTTGCTTCGCGTTTCCATTTAATTAATTCACATAGTATAATATTTCGCCGCTTTTTAAAATAGAAATTTTGGCCTTCGTCTCCGCTTCGTCACACTACTCTCGTCTCGCCTCGCCACGCCACCGCCAGTCCACCACCAGCAACAGCTCGCCGGAATCCATCGCCGGAGAAGTACACCGGCAAGATATCGCCGCTCGGGGGAGGGAGTGCTGGAATGGGGAGGGGGAGTGGAGGGGGCCTCGCCGCCACGCTCTCTCGCTAGGGTTAGGTGGCGCGTGCGTGGAGGTGGAGCTCGCTCTCTCGCTGGGATAGGCTTGGGTCGGCTCCCCCGTGTGGGCATTAGCTGCGCGGCCGGTGCGCGCGCCGTGATCCCGCGGCCTGTGAGCTCCGGGAGGGGAGCCGTTTTGGCTTGTGCCATGGAACCGTCTCCTCCGCTCGCGGCCGACGGTTGCGTGTTCGCGGCAAGCTCCGGGCTGTGATGAGGCGGAGGGGATCTCAGCTGCCGATCTGGTGAGGCTTCAGTTCCTTCCTTCTCTACGGTTTTTGTAGGTTTTTGAGTCGTGTGCGCGTTTTTTTTTATTTAAAAAATCATCTGACGAGAGTTTTTTTCGAGGAAAATGGTGTTTGAATTTCCGCAAGTTGTGTTTATGGTGATTTTTTGTGCGTATTTGGTTTCTTCGTGTGATCTGAGCTCGTGTTCGCGGGATACTTCGATGTGGTTTGGGGCCGCATTTTGGTCTGTTTCGGCTTTTATTTTGATCACAAGTTGCTTGTGCTCTTCGAGCTCGTCGAGGACGAGGTGCATTAAATTCCCCCTCTTTTTTGCGCTGGTTTATGGTTAATTATTTCGGGAGCTCAAAGTTCTGCACGGAATTTTGCCGAATCCTTTTTTTTAATCGGTCAAATCGAGTGGTTCTGATCCAAAATTCTGTAGAATTTTCCCGTGTTTCATAACCCAGTTTTCTCGGGAGCTCGAATTTGCGTGCATGGAACGTTCACGATTGCTAAAATTTAGGCCGCGGAACTGCGTTTCTTGAGCAATTTGTCTGTGTTTCTTCTTTGATCCGCTTGAATGGAGCTAACAGAAGTGTTGAAACTTGGTGTCTTTGATGTATCTTTCAAGGTCCATGGTGTGGCGCCAGCAGGATGCCAACTAGAGCCATGGAGCAGAGGCACCACATGCCCCCATTCCACCTCCCCACGGATTCCGAATCGTCCTTCTTCGCTGATGAGCTCTGCCTCCGCGCTGAGGTAAGCCAACTGTAATAGCCAAATTACTGCCGTGATCCCTCCTTTCATGAAGGGGATCTTTGCCCCCGAAATGATTTATGTTCTCTAGTTTTAATCTAAAGATGGACCGCGTTCATACTTTGGGGGTGTCCGAGTGACCTAGTTACTATCATGCACAACTAGACGTAGGCTAATTCCTTTCATCATGTCGAATTCTTTTGTAGAGGCAAGTTGGACTTTTGAAGCAGGAATCGTTTCCTCAGCATGTTGGTGAGTACTTGAGCATTTTGTTCAATTTGTCTAAATAAAATGTTGCCCAGTAGAAAACAGTTGCTGCATATTTGTTGGGATGTGGCGCACCTGTGGTTCCGCGTTTGGGACAATTGATCGAGCAAGATCTGAGGTTTTGCATGGATTTTTCCAGGTAGCTTAAGGTAGCTTTCTTGCTATATATAGGTGAACCTGCGGATTTGGTAGGCGCATGTTATCTCAAGGGGTCTTGACAAATAGTGTGTGGATATTGCCTACACGATTCTTTCATTAAACAATGCTAATGTTGCTTCATCGTATTTATTTGGGCTTTGTGTTGTTGTTCATTGTGATGATGGTTGATTCGTTTCTTCTGAAAAGCAGATAGATTTTCATTAATTTTGGGAAGCAAGTCTGTTGCATCTTCTCCAGTTGAAAAGGTCAAGCCTATTGGCGCAAAGGTTGTGGATCGGTTAGAGCTTATGCAACCACACAAGCTAATGGACCAGAAAACTCCATATGGCCTTGAGCACAGGTTGTTGGGCCAAGAAAGGCATGCTAACCTGCCATCAACCCCCTGGAGAGCCGATCAAGACCCTGTACACCAACATGAAACATTTTTGAAGCCATTGGCTTTATTCCCAAATTGTAGAAACTCAAATTTAAATGGGATCCACTATGAGAATGGACTTTTCTCAAGCTCCCTTCCAGACATTTTTGACAAGAAACGTGAGTCTTTGTTCTTTGTCTCTTGCTTTTTTTTAACTTCATGAGAGTACTTCATAACACTGAACAATGAACTGCTTCCATCAAAGATGGTACATCTATCTTCAGTAGTTAAATAGTACTTGGATGAACAGAAAGGGAAAGGAAAGCAGGAGGATAAAGATGAATAGAAAAGAATATAAGTAAAAGGACTTTGTTTTGCTTATTCGTAAGAATCTTGCTTCCTTTATCCACTGTTTCTTTCCGCTGGCCGAAAGAACCCACTCACTTTAGTGAAGTCTGAACTTTTCATGCTACATCCAAGTGAAAAATGGAACAATCTGGTTTAAACAAAAATATTGGTACTCATTTTAAACTAGTTTTCATTTGCTGCTGTGCAGTGAGACTAATATCGAAGAATGGCCTTGTCGGTCAGCTTGTTGAAAAGGATCTCAACCATGTGGATGATGAGCCTTTTGAGCTGACTGAGGAAATTGAGGCCCAAATAATTGGCAACCTGCTCCCTGACGACGACGACTTATTATCGGGTGTTCTTGATGATGTTGGGTACCCTGCCCGTGCTAATAATAGGGATGACATTGATGATGACATATTCTGTACTGGAGGTGGAATGGAATTGGAAGCTGATGAAAATAACAAATTGTTAGAACTTAACGGGGGAGCCTTCAATGATCAGACTGGGTTAAATGTCCTATTGAATGATGAACACCCCTCGAGAACCCTTTTTGTTAGAAACATTAATAGCAATGTTGAAGACTCTGAATTGAAACTCCTATTCGAGGTAACTCTTCATCTTCCAGCTAGACTTGTCCTGAGGCAACAGATTTGATTTAATGATATTTACTTTCTTTTTTTAGCAATATGGAGACATCCGAACACTTTACACTGCCTGCAAACATCGTGGTTTTGTGATGATATCTTACTATGATATAAGATCGGCAGAAAGTGCCATGAAGGCCCTTCAAAGCAAGCCATTCAGGTGTAGGAAACTTGACATACATTACTCCATGCCAAAGGTATTCGCTTGATATATTGCCATTCAGTACAAAATGCTTGTTCATGCTTTTTCTGACTTTGTTGAGATGCTGTGATGCTTTGACATTACTTACTGTGATGTTATTATGATGTTTGTTTCCTATTTATTTTGTTATCTTACTCTATTATGTCACCTACCTTTTGTCGGTTGGCTCTGGAAGACTGGAAATATGTACTTATCAGCAAGATAGTTCACAATTACACATTCTAATAGTGACTTTGTTCCATTAGGACAATCTTTCGGAGAAAGATATTAACCAGGGCACACTTGTAGTATTTAGCCTTGACCAATCTATAACTAATGATGATCTTCATCATATATTTGGTGGCTGTGGTGAAATCAAGGAGGTATGGCCTTACACTAGCTCTTATTTCAGCTGGAACACTACTAAGTAGTAACTAACTTCCTTTGCAGATTCATGAGACTTTGCACAAGAGTCATCACAAATCCATAGAGTTTTATGATGTCAGAGCAGCCAAAGCTGCACTTTATGCATTAAACAGGAGTGATGTTGCAGGAAAGAAAATCAAGTTGGAGCCCAGCTGCATGGGTGGTACTAAACGGTACGTTGTGTGACCATAATTTGCTCATTTATGCATATTTATTTCTTCTAGTCACCTTTACATTTTTAAGAGCCATATTCCAAACCTTGTGTCTACATGAAGTTATCTGGGGTTCTTGGAATATATGAAATTTTATAATTCAACAGTGTTTTTCATCTTCCATGTACTCTGAAGTTGGTAAACTTTTTCACTGGAGGTAGGCACTGATTTGATGTTTGCTATCATGCACATGGAATTGACTGATGCAAAACAGTTGGTCTCTCCAATATAATAGGTTTGAGTGAGCAAACTAAGAACGCAAGCTTATGTTTCACTGGTTGTCTTTTGGTTATTTTCAATGAGTCAGCATTTGCACTCGAATTCATAGTTGGTTGTATAGTGTGCAACAAAATTTGTGTGGAGCAAATGGAATATCTGTACAAATTCTTTCAAGTCATTTGACGTGTGGGAAGATGTGTGTTTACAAATCGTCCAGAGTTAACCTGATGCAGAAACGCCCCTCTGGATTATTTTACATGTCTTGAACTTTATTTTTTGGAGGAAAGACCAAGAATGTGTTGAATTTAATTACCCTGATCTTACATCTGTTTTAGTAATGTTAGTTTTCTGTACAACAGTTTGATGCAGCATATGCCTCCTGAGTTGGAGCAGGAAGAATTTGGTGTATGCAAACTGGGAAATCCAAATTGTCCTCCATCAACATGCTTTGGTATGCAGTTTAATTTCTAATCATGAAACATGTTTCCTCTGCTAGTTGTATTTACTAACATGGATAGGGCATAATGCAAGGTTCTGTCAATATGGCATCCATCACATCCACTGGCCCTGAAAATGGGATCGCTCTGGTTTTGCGTTCCAGAGCTCAGACACCAATAAACCAATTCAGGGAGGGCACTTTTCTGGATGTTGCCTCAACTACCACGCAAAGCATATCCTCTCCTGTTGGAATCGCAATTGCCGGAACACATAACAACCAGTCCGCTCTTGGTGAGCACAGCCATTCAATTGGAAAGATGAATGAACAGATTAATGGACACATGAATTATGGTTTTCAAGGGATTGGTGCTGTTCATCCTCATTCTCTTCCTGAGTTTCACAATGGACAAAGTAATGGTATCCCTTACAACTTAAGCACAATACCACCCATTGGAGTTAAGAACAACTCTAGAACTGCTGAAGGAATGGATAGCAGACATCTTTACAAAGGAGGTTCTGGTAACCTCAGCGGTCATTCTTCTGGTCATACTGAAGGTATTAAATCTGGGTGCCCTTATTTGCTGGTGTATTTATTTTAATTTTCGATAACACGATGTTTCCATATTAGGTTCATTTGCCAGCTCATATCCCTCCCCCCGTTCCTGTCATTTTCTCAAAATGCCATCTGACTAGCACAGATGCATTGATCTCAATAATAAGAAAGCTTGTATGGTCTTATGGTAACTGGAATAACCTAAATTATTGCTATTTTGAAGCTTGCAACTGTCCTGGTTATTCATCGTGTGCTATTTAATCATGCTTACTTGGGTATACCTTATGTTTTCACAGCACTCGGGTTTTCAAGAACTGGAAGCTGCTCCCTCCATGGCCACCAATTGGCATGGAATAATTCAAATAACTTCCATCAACAGCCCTCTTCTCCCATGTTATGGCCGAATTCGGGTCCATTTATCAATAATATGCCATCTCGTCCCCCGTCGCAAGTACATGGAATTTCAAGAGCATCTCGCATGCTTGAAAATGTCCTCCCTATGAATCATCATGTCGGATCTGCACCAGCTGTCAATCCATCAATTTGGGATAGACGACATGGGTATGCAGGGGAGCTGATGGAAGCACCAGGCTTCCATCCTGGGAGTGCTGGAAGCATGGGTTTCCCTGGCAGTCCGCATCTGCATCAGTTGGAGCTCAATAGTATGTTTCCTCATACTGGAGGGAGTTGCATGGACCCAGCCATGTCTCCTGCTCACATTGGTGCTCCATCTCCTCAGCAGAGGGGGCATATGTTTCATGGAAGGAGTCATATGGTTACTCTTCCATCCTCATTTGATTCACCTGGTGAACGGATGCGGAGCCGAAGAAATGAGTCAAGTGCTAATCAATCTGATAATAAAAAGCAGTATGAGCTTGACATCGAGCGTATAGTACGCGGCGAGGATTTGCGGACTACATTAATGATAAAGAATATCCCAAACAAGTATGTATATGGTACTTAATGATTTTATGTCTAGTTCTCTGTGCAAGTGTATATTTTAAGTCATGTCATGTTTTTACTTTTCTATTGCCTCAATGGTATTCTAGGTACACCTCAAAGATGCTTTTGGCCGCTATTGATGAAAATCACAAGGGAACTTATGATTTTATCTACCTGCCAATTGACTTTAAGGCAAGTGGAGCTTCTCTTTGTTAACAGCTGTTGCCTTGTTTCTACTTGTTCCGATGGTACTTGCATATATCGGACTAACGGTTGCTAATCTCCATTTTCAGAATAAATGCAATGTGGGTTATGCATTCATCAACATGATCAATCCTGAGCATATCATTCCATTTTATAAGGTGAGATGTTACAACTTATCAAATGCCTGCACCATTATTAGATAAAGCTTCTTTTTGGCCTTTTTAAATGCAATCTCTCTACTTCCGCTCTCCTTTTCCTTCCTCATTGCTTTCCTTTTCAACCTGTATTCCTATATCATGCAAGCAATATAATTGCGTGAGTTTTGATAAATGGATATAGCCTGTCAAGTACTCAAGTTGTAACTTAGCATTTCTGAATACATGTTACTATTTTTTTTTGTGATCTCTAATGGTAAGTGATACATGAACAATATGCTTGTCTCTTGCAGACATTTAATGGGAAAAGGTGGGAGAAATTCAATAGTGAGAAGGTGGCATCACTTGCATATGCTAGAATCCAAGGAAAATCAGCCCTAGTTGCTCACTTCCAGAACTCAAGTTTGATGAATGAGGATAAACGCTGCCGCCCTATACTCTTCCACTCAGATGGTCCGAATGCAGGAGATCAAGTATGTTATCTGATTGTCCATCTTTCTCCTTGTTTTGCTGTATCACGTTTCTGTAAAGGGCACTTGATTCGACTGGGTACCACCTATGATGCACGGACACAGATACGTCGACACGACACGATACTGACACAGGGATTCATTATTTTCCCTAAAATGTCGATACAGCGACACGGTTATATATATTTAAATAATAAGAATAATATACACATATGTATTATTTTTCATTTTTCTACATGCTTGTCAACAACAACAACAACAACAACAAAGCCTTTAGTCTCAAACAAGTTGGTGTAGGCTAGGAATGAAACTTCCTCATGGTCAAAGAGACGAGAGCCTTGCAAATGGAATAAAATAAAATAATAATGAAAAAAAAAACCCTACAAGGATAAAACCATAAGCCATACATCCTGCCATCTGTGCCGAGAGCCTAAAACACAACCCCTAAACCTTTTTATGGTTCTGGTACGTGAATCGCTAACTTCCACACGCTCCTATCCAAAACTAATTCTTTAGCTACATTCCAATCCCTCAAATCTCTTTTAACTGCTTCCTCCTATGTTAGTCTTGGTCGACCTCTGCCTCTTCTTATGTTTTCAGTACGTCTTAAAATTCTATTACGTACCGGTGCCTCAGAAGGCCTCCGTTGGAGATGTCCAAACCATCTCAAGCGATGTTGGACAAGCTTCTCGTCAATTGGTGCTGCCCCCATCCTATCACGTATATTCTCATTGCGGATTCGATCTCGCCTTTTGTAGCCACATATCCACCGTAACATCCTCATATCCGCTACACTCATCTTCTATATATGTTTGTCAAACTGAAATAATGTAAAGTGTAAAATAAACTAGGATTATGTACCTAAAAAAGATAACACAAGTCTCTTCGTTCTTCTTTCATTTAGTTCATGATATGTTCAATTGTTCATATTAACACCATTACCATAAATTCAAAATTCCATTAACCTAGGAGCCGATGAGAGGCAGCGCGTAAAATTGCTGTTTAAATGATTGACATGCCGCCGACACATGTCTGCGGCGTGTCCGTGTCTGACATGGTGTCTGACACTAATACGGCAACAAACTGAAGAGTCCGTGCTTCAAAGGGTACCACTAAGTGACCTGTACCTGTTTCTATCTTGTTATGGGCAGCAAATGATCTTGCATTAGATGGAGTGCTATGAGAAAAGTTGATAGCAGTGTGAAACAATATCAATGTTTAGCCAGAAACTGGTGCTAACCAGCTGGTTTCCAGTTGAATTCATGCCTCCTTCATGAGTTCTGATTTTTGTTTTTTAGAAATCCAAAGATTATTGTTAGTGATCGTTGGACCGAAAAGGCGACTAGAGGGGTGGGTGAATAGGAGCACGATCCCTTTATCTCCTAATTGAATTCAATATGAATCTCACTCCAATAGCTATGAAAGCTATGAAGATCAATCAATCATGCACAATGAAGACTTGTATTGAATCCAATCAAAACCCAAGCAAAATCTTCAAAAACATAAAACTCAAAACCTAAATGAGTTGGTGAGTTCGACCTCCAACTAGAAATCAGTCGACCTTTGAAATCGGTCGGACCTCTCAATACATGTGATCGACTCTCCGTGCAATGAATAGTGAAATCACCAAAACCAAAACGCAAATTGATCTAACTTTTGATTCGTGCGTCCAAACTTCGTGAAACTTGACACACACCTTCCTAAGGATGTCAGAACCTATTCCAAGCAACGATCGTGAAGATCCTTGCCAAAGTTCGACCTTTTCCGTTTGAGTGAAGGTGGGTCAAAAACCGAGTCAAGAACGAAATATGATCTAGAAACTTGCTCGTGGGTGATTGATGACTAAGATGACCCTAGATGGGTTTCCACATGTTGCAGCAAGTTAGATCATAGCAAGAAACCAACCAAAACTCGCGGATCAAAGAAAGATTCAAAATCACCAAATAGAGAGAAAGAAGGCAAATGAACTCATCTTTGAGAGAACTTTCTTTGGATTGATTTGATATGGTATTGGTTTCTGACCACTCCATCAATGGAGGACAAAGACTCAATACATGAGCACGAAATCAAATCCAACTCTCTAGAACCCTAACCTCCAACTATCAACTCCCTAAGCACACAAGCAAAACTAGGATTTTCAAGTAATGAAAGGGTTGAGGGTGCAGCCACCTCCTCCTCTATTTATAGTGGAGGCCTAGACCTTCTAGAAGAGTTTCCATAATGGGCTCCGTTAAGGCCCAAAACAAGCGGGTCACACACGCACGCATTTTAAAGCGCCGCCTTCATCTCCTCTTGACCTAATCCGCTTCTCCACGCACCGCCTTGCGCCGCTGGTTAGCAAAGGTCACCAAGACGGTATTTGGTAAGATTACCAAAATACCCTTCTCGGTCCTTCTCCGAAGACCGAGTCCAGATTGCGAGCTTGCACTCGCTGTTCACTTGGCGTGTAGGTTGATCCAACGGCTCATCATGTGCGGCAAGTCTCCCATCCGCTCCCACCAAACCACCATGGCACTTGCACCGGCCCGCGCCGCTTGATCCAACGGGCCGCGCCGAATCGCCTGTTCGGTCACCTTTGTCCATCTTGCACCATACTTGAGTCCAATGACTTCACCCGGCATCGTCGATCGTTCGAACCTCGCCTCTCCAAGCCTAGTCCCGATCATCTCGCCGTTGACCGTCGTTGACCACCAAGCAACTCGCACAACAATAGACAAGCAAATCGAAACCGGAACAAGTTCTTCACAACTTGACCCACGTTAGTCAAAACATGCATCATGCAACACATATGCAATGAAACCCATGAGATTGACCTAACAGCAACCATCGCGCCACACGCCGACGAGTTAAGTGAAAACCGGTCGATCCGCCACCTTGGCGGTCTCGATCGCCATCGCGGCCCGATCGCCAACAAGGCGGTCGACCGCCACCTGAGGACTTAGCCAAAATTTCAACACGAAATCCGCAACCTCTCGGAAATTTAAAACGAATAGAACTTTTGACCGGAGGCTCCAAAATTATGAGACCAAGTGCGTAGAAACTCCTCACTTGCCTACACCTCTATTTTTGGCCCAACTCAAAATCCAATGCCACTTATATGACCGGCCGGACCGCTCATCGACGCCGGTCGACGCCACCCAACCTGGTCGGACCGCTCATCGGCGGTGGCCGACCGCCATCTAATTCACCCAGATGGGCGATCCGACCGCCATTAAGGCGATCGCCGATCGCTGAGACTGACAGAACTCAACTTTGCCGCTTCTCGTGTTTCGCAAACCTTCAACGCCATTGCCAATTGTCACATCATCCTAAGATTATGAGCATATCCCCATGATATCCACAATCTCCCCTTGATGAACACATTGGCAATTTCCAAGAAATGCAAATTTTGAGGTTTAAAAGTAAAACTCGACGTTTTACGCAAAGGCACAACTTGGTCCATATGCAAGAGAAAGCAATGGAAATGACCAAGCCGGCTTCGAATAGTATAGGCAAGTGAGATAAGGCAAAAGAAAGCGAAAGCTTCATTTTTCAGAAAGAGTCAAAATCTCACTTAAGGTCCATATGAAAGAACAATTGTTCGATATGACCTTTGATCATTGTGAGGCTCAAGTATTGCAATTCACGTTCGTAAAGAGCAATAAGACCATAAGAATGCAAATAAGAAACTCCCCTCACTATGATCCTCAAATTTGAAAACTTCAAGTTCTCCAATTTTCTCCTCTTTTAATACTTTTAAATCCTCTCCCTTTACACATTTTGAAATATCTTCTCCCTTTGACAATGGAGTCATCAAGGAATCACGCCTTCCTCTCGTCCGGAGATAACAAATGCAGTGAGGAAAAAGCATAAGAAGGAGCATGCATGAAATGCAATGGAGTGGCTTCATATTTTTGTATTGGTCAAATTTGGATTACAAGAAGCTTTGGAAATTACCCAAAAGAACAAGCTAGCATTTCTAATATTGCACAAACAACATATCAGCCTGAATGCGCTAGCAAAATCATGATAAGACATATATAACAAAGCTAAAGCTAGAAGGCTCAATATAAAGCAATGAATTTTAGCATTTTAAGCAAAGCTTCAAATCTAGCAAGTTCATCAACAGGATCCTAAGATGATCATCGCCATGTCAAAATGTCAATGTGAGATCAAAAGCTAACAATGACCACATTAAGAGACAAACAGTCTGAATTGAATCATTTTGCTCAATTGGTCTCAAACGCCCATTTTTCAACGGTTTTCATTTGCAATGAATATTGAAATTGATGAAAGGTATATCTTAGTGAAGAAGATCCCGACTAGGAGCCATCCACAAACTCTTCCTAAGCTTCTACAGTATGCGACAAATCTTGAGGTTCATGTCAATTGTGACAAGCGGTCCCCATGAGATCGTTCGGATCATCAAACTATCTCCAAGTTCATGTCTATGACATGCAGTCTCGAAGAATAGTTTGGCACATTTTAAGCACAAGACAATCTTTAAATTTGATTTTCATTTTTCACAAGAGCGATTTAGATTCTTAAAAGAACAAGAAGCTCAAGCAATGATCAATACTAGATTCAAGAGCTAACACCGCAATTTTGACAGGCCAATGTCACAAAAGGAGCACTAATTGCGCAACTAGCTAAAACATCCACAAATTGCGCTTTTTAGTTCAAGTTGTCTTAAAATTTTAGCTCATTCAAAGAAAGACTTAGCTACACATGTGAAAGCATGATAATTCTAGCAAGTCAAAGAACTAGACATGGCATTGAGCGAATTGAAACACTAAAGCTCAAAAGGGTAATAAGCAAAGCTTCATCAATTTTAAAAGACAAGCATAAAAGCTTATATTACAATGCATCTTTTTGGTTTTTCATATAAATGCAAGATGATACAATGAGATGCATAAAAGACTTAAAAGCCTAAAAGATCAAAAGGTCAAAAGAAAATACCACTAGAAGAAGGTATCGAAAAGATCGAAAAAGCTCGGATGAACAAGGAAAGTTCGAGCAGCAGCCAACTCCTCAAACCAACCCGTAGGGATAAATTACCCCTAACTCACTTCTCAAGGTGGCAAACCTAGTTGGGTCTAAAGGCTTGGTGAGGATATCACTAATCGAGCCTCGGACTCACGAAATGCAAGACAATATCACCCTTCTCGACATGATCTCTAAGAAAGTGATAGCGAATGTCTATGTGCTTGGTCCTAGAGTGTTGCACAGGTTTTTAGCAATGTTTATAGCGTAGTGTTATCACGAAAAGAGGAACACTATCAAATACCAACCCAAAATCCTTAAGAGTGACACCATCCACAAAATCGACTACAACAACTAGCAGCGACTACATATTCACTTGATGGATTGTGCAACAAGATGTTTCCTAGAAGACCAAGAGACAAGAGAGTGCATAAAAGTGACAAGTGCTCGAGGTACTCTTCCTATCTAGCCGATGCACCAGCAAAATCGTAATCGAAAACCCCGAATGGACAAGGACGAAGAGCAGAAAACCAAATGCCATATTGGAGGGTAGAGTGTAAATACCAAGATGCGCTTAACGGCTTGGCGATGGGAAGTCCTGGAGACGCTCGAAACCTCGCATGCAGGCAAACCGCGAAGTGGATGTCCGGTCTTGAGGCCGTCAGTGCGAGGGAGCCGATCATGCTGCGGTACTCGCGTTGATCCACGGCTTCTCCTTCCTCATCCGATCCGCAATCGAAGTCGCTATGGGAGTGGCGATCGGCTTGCGATCACCATCTCGAAGCGCTGAGCGGATCCTTGGTGTACCGTGTCGATGGATGAAGATCCCTTCCTTGCATTGCTTGATTTGAAGCCCCAGAAGTAATTGAGTTCTCCCATCATACTCATCTCAAATTCCTGGACATGGTCTCGTAAAACTAGAAACAAGAGCATGAGAAGAACCACCAAAGATAATATCATCTACATAAATCTGAGCAAGCAAGAAGTCATTGCCACGCCTAAGGATGAACAGGGTCTTGTCTACCTTACCCATCTCAAAATCATTCTTAAGCGTAAAGGTCTTAAGTTTATCATACTGTGCTCTAGGGGCTTGCTTAAGACCATACAAGGCTTTGGATAGCTTAAAAACATGATGTGGATGTTTGGGGTTCTCAAAGCCTGGGGGTTGCCTAACATACACTTCCTCTTCTATAAAACCATTCAAAAAGGCACTCTTAACATCCATCTGATATAATCTAAAGCCCTTAGAAGCAAATGCAATGCAAGCGTAATGCGAATGGCTTCCAATCTAGCAAGGAGCAAATGTCTCATCAAAATCTAACCCTCAACTTGGCTAAAACCACGAGCTACCAACCTAGCCTTGTTTCTAACCACGTAACCGCCCTCATTTTGTTTATTTTTGAACACCCAACGGTTCCTATCACATTATGACCACTAGGAGGCTCTACTAGGTTCCGCACCTTGTTCCTCTCAAAATTCTCTAACTCTTCATGCATGGCATTAACCCACTAGAATCGATAATGCATGTGATATATCGCGGGTTCGAAAGAAGCAACAAATGCAGAATGAGAGTAGACTCTGATCGTGATACCCGAGCGAGTGACTCGCTCATGAAGATTACCAATCATCCGATCCGGAGGATGACGCCTCAATGTGAAGTGAGCGCCGGGAGACAATATCTCCTCAACCTCCGCAGTAATTGCGATGAAGAAGATGCGGCGAGAGCCTCAATTGGAGGCGGCGATCAGAAGCAGTTCGAGCTTGGGCAGAGCCTCAACAAAGAAGAGTGGAGGACAAGTATCGCCTTCATCATCTTCCTCCACAAAAATACTTTCACACTGTATCACCAAACGTCGGATCTAGCTCTGTGGCTAGTCTCATCAAAAGTGACATTGCATGTCTCTGGACAATGTTAGTTTCAACATTAAAACCCAAAACCCTCGAATGTGCAGGATAACCGAAATAAACCATCAAAAGTCCTTGATTCAAATTTATCTAGGTTTCTGTCTTGATAGATGGTTGGGCAAACCCGCAGATTCTTCCTAACCCTTGCTTTTTATCCTTTCATTTAGCATGATATGTTCAATTGTTCATATTAACACCATTACCATAAATTTAAAATTCCATTAACCTAGGAGCCGATGAGAGGCAGCGCAGAAATTGCTGTTTAAATGATTGACATGCCGCCCTACGACACATGTTTGAATGCCACTAGATTTGTCCTGGGCAAAGTTGTATCCTAACCCTTGCTTTTTATAAGGAGTTTTTGACTTGTCAAGAATCATGTTTAATCGCTTCTTACCATCGAGAATCTTTCTAATGCGTGTCCGTGTCAAGCTTAAGAGCTTCACATGAAGCACAAGTAGCGTAATTATACGACATATTTAACTCTAGGTGTCAACTTGCTAGACTCTAAGCATTTTTGCAAGGAGTAGATTTAACTTCAATTAGCTCACAATATCATGAATCTAATGTGAGTTTATCTACTTGTGACTCTAACTCCTCATTCCTAGTCATGATGAATTTTAAGGCAACAAATGAAGCACATGCCGTGAAGTCCTTGGTCTTTCCTTCTTGTCTTGAGGAGCTCCTCCTCCTTGTCCTCCTCGCTCCCGAGTCTACATCGCTCAAGGATCGATCCTCAAGAGCGGCAAGAACCCGTGAGCCTTCCGAGCTTGGCATCATCAAACTTGGACTTGCGTCCCGAGGCTTCTTCCAAGTCCGGCTTTTCATCCTTGTAGTTGCTCTTACCTTTCACTGGGGCAATTTGCCTGTGATTAAGCCTCACACTCATAACAAGTCACAGGCCGCTCTCTTTTTGTTTCTCATATTGTTGTAGGCTGTGAACTTCTTAATCAAAAGTGCCATCTCGTGCTCAGAATACTTTCAAGATCCTCTTCTTGAATTGCGATAAAGAAGCAAGAGAAAATCCGTAAGAAGACTCAAACGACCCATCGAGGTTCTCTTATGTCCGCTAAAGCCATGTTACCCTTCTTAGAATGGTGCTTCTCAATCTCATGAGTCCCGAGCTTGCTAAGAAGCTCCAAGGTCGATCGAGAATTTGACATTTTCTCGAATGTCAGATCTCCCACTCCTCGGTGTTGATTGCAGATGGATGGCATTTTCAGATCGGTAAATTCAATACCAACACCTTCATCCGATTTATCACGTGTTAAAACCATCGGCTCTCACCAGACGCATCTCGAATTTGTTATATTCTCTTTATAGACCGCCGACGTACTTGTTTGATTTCTAAGAACCTCATGATAAGTTTCGAGGGTCTTCCAAATCTCATGTGCATCTCGAGATTGCAAATCCTATCATATTCTCGCCTACCAAGCCCACCATACAAAAATTCTTTGCCTTACCACTAAGAGGGCTGACAACCTCGTGAGCGGATCTCGTTTCCCAAATACCTCGTGGTTCGCTTCAAGAAAGACACGCAGCAAATAGTCGTGCCCATCTATGCGGTTTGGATACTTATCCATCGCCATGATCAAGATTGAACTAAAGCTGGTTTCAGTTGAATTCATGCCTCCTTCATGAGTTCTGATTTTTGTTTTTTAGAAATCCAAAGATTATTGTTAGTGACACATTACATTCAAATGTAAGAATACTGCAAAACTTGGTCAGAATTGCTATAAAATGAACTTAGCATGAATGATCCTGACCCTGAGCCATCAAAGCCTAACCCTGAAGTAGCCGTCTGTGATAACCAGCAATTTCTGAACACTGCTCTGAATGCAATTCCCCTGTATTCTATGAATCTGCCAGTGCAAGTCCACTAGCATTTGCCATCCCTTTTATTATGATGAGAGCCTGAGATTTGCTATTGTATTCCCTTGGTAGAAGTTAACAATGTTTATGCAAGAAATGGAGCTAATGGAGTGCTTAACATGTTATGAGCATTCCCGTTTAAGAAAACAACTAGAGTTAATATAGCCCACTTTTGAACATGCAGTTTTATATTGTAATATCTTGGAACTGAACTGTCACCAATAGGATCTTAGTATTACATAGTTCAAGATTAATGTTTTATGGTTATTGTCTTGCATTTGAAAATTATGCAGTATGCATTGTTACACATTTATAGTAGACATTTTTTTTTTCTTGTGACATATCAGAATCACCTGTCCAACATAGAACAACGTTGTCACCCTCCTCAAATCCTTTGGGAGGATATAGGCTCATCATTCATGTTTCCTAGTGTCTTTCTCCAGCCTGGAAGCTCCCCCCCCGCTTCATGAGTCTGAAATGATCCTAAGCTACCTTTTCGTGTAAACTTTTTTCAGGAACCATTCCCTATGGGAACAAACATCCGTTCTAGGTCGGGGAGATCCAGGATTTTGAGCTGTGAAGAAAACCCCCAGGACATCCTATCAACCTCTGCCAACGGTGGGACTCCTTCGAACGGAGGCAGTGACACTTCAGGCTGCGCCAAGGACACTGATGACCCAACCACCGCTTGAAGGCCGAAGCACTAACCACAACATCCAACCTTTTGACAGTTGCAATCCCAATTTCACATTACCATCCTTTTCCACCTTTTTTTTTTTTTTTGCTTTTCTTGGTATGTTCAGAGTCTGTAGCTATTTACTTCCGTGTCGTGGGTTACCGGAGGCTCCCTAGACGGCTACAAATTTTGTCGCTGACGGGAAACAAGGGGATGACATAGGGCGCTCCCAGTTTCTCCCGAACCTATATGCGTGTTAACCGAAGGCCGCGGAAGGAGCAGGGAGCTTCTCCGAGATTTTGGAAAGTAAGATATAACCCAGTGTTGTACAGATGGTGTTTTCCAGTAAGAATACATGGTAGGCGACAGAGATAAACCCAAACAATGTTTACTCTGTTTTTGTTTGCTGTGTTGTATGCAAGGCAGGCTGCCCCCTGCATCTTCTGAAACCTATTTGGTATTTTGGTGTATAACCCTTTCCTTTGGTGCTGACTGCTGAGGGCTCAGGTGTTGTGTGCTGTGAGCCCGATTTTGGGTGTCGGGTCGCGGCGCGCTTGTGAGGTGCCGCCGCCGTCCCGGCGTTGTATTTGATGCTAGGAGAAAGATATAGCCTGTCAGTCTAGGTTCTATGCCACTGGAAGTACACACGCAAAACAGTCACAAAGCTCGATCATGGCGGTTGACTCGGCGGAGTCGGTTGCCGTTGTTGCGGTGCCCTTCCCCGCGCATGGCCACCTGAACCAGCTCCTACACCTGTCTCTGCCGCTCGCGTCGCGGCGGCTCCGGTGGGATCCGCATAACCTCAGCTCAATCCACTTCCACGACCTCGACGTCTCCACGTACAAGTCCCCGCCACCCGACCCGACCGGCCCCGCCTGATGCCATGTTCGAGACCTACACTGCCGCCGCGCGCGCGCCCCTCTCGCCAGCCTTCTTGAGAGGCTCTCGCCCACCCACCGTCGCGTGGTTGTCGACTTGTCGTGTACGCGGTTGAATTCTTTCGCCGTGGCCGAGGCGTCCGGGCTGCAGTGCATGGCCATCTCGTGCAACATCGGGTGGTTGGACTTGGACCCCGGGAGCCAGCTCCTGCGCGAGCATGGCCTCCAGTTCCTCCCCGTCCACGCCTGCATGTCGAAGGAGTCCGTGGAGTACGTCTTCCGGACGGAGCAGGACGGGCAGGGCGCGGCCGTCACCGGTGTGGCCAGGAACACTTGCCGCGCGCCTGCGCTCGAGGGCGAGTTCATCGACGCGATTGCCGCGCACCCGGAGTTCAAAGAGCAGAAGCTCTTCGCAGTTGGGCCACTGAACCCACTGCTCGACGCGAGCGCCCGGACGCCGGTGAAGACGCGCCACGAGCGCATAGACTGGCTGGACAAGCAGCCGCCGGCGTCGGTTCTCTACGTATTTCTTCGGCACGACGTCTTCTCTCCGGGGGGAGCAGGTTGCCAAGCTTGCCGCGGCACTGAAGGGCAGCAAGCAGAGGTTCATCTGGGTACTGCGTGACGCCGACCGCGCTGACATATTCGCGCTGCACGAGTTCACTAGAGAAACCGAGGGGATGGGACTGGTGATCTAACAACGAGGTGATATCGGCGGAGGCCATCCAAGAGGTCATCGAGGAGGCGATGACCTCGGTCCTCGGACAACGGCAGCGGGCAAAGGTGCTCGGAGAGGCCGTCCGTGCCTCCGTCGGAGACGGCGGGTGTTATGGAGGAAGGCATCACGGGGTGTAGCGCGCTCGTGAACAGTACCATAGCAACTGTAGCACATGTGAACAGTACCCACCAGTACTAAAGTGCCTTTATTTCCATATATGCCGGTTGGTTTCCTAGTATTGAGAAGGCGGTGACCTCGGTCCTCGGGCAACGGCAGCGGGCAAAGGTGCTCGGAGAGGTCGTCTGCGCCTCCGTCGGAGACGGCGGGTCCTCGCACGAAGGGCTGGTTGACTTCGTTGGGGGTGGAAAGTCCACGTCTTATCGAGTTTTACCTGAAATTGACATAATTTAATTTAATATTATTTTATTTATAATTTGAAAATATTTTTAGCAGAGCTGAGCTTGAGCGAAATCCAACTTCATTACAAATTCACTCATTTCAATGTTTATCTAATAAACAAGTGTAATTAGAGCAATTTTGAATCGAGTCAACGAGCCCTACTAACGATTTTTTTTTCACCCCTTACATCACAAGGCAATCGACGACTGCCGTGTGGGAAAATATTCTGATCATTTGAGCGGTTTGATTCGATGAATTCAAATTTTTTCTCAGCAAAAAAAAGAAGGAATTTCATTTCGAATTATGAAAATGTAAGGAAATGCTGTATCAGAAATACAGGAGCATCCGGACACTTCATAACTTGTACGGCTGGGTTATTGTTGTGGTTTATCCGCTGATCAATATATGTTACTTTTTTTCTCTAGAATAATAGTACATGTTACCTAGTTCATGACCTAATGTTGAGAATACTTAGAAGAACTAGGTCCTCAAGAAGGAGAAAGGAGGAACTGAGCACTACTCAGTTGGAGGAGGGTGTCGTCGAACGTCGACCCGCCCACCGGAGCTCAAAGCCGGGTGCATATCTTTCCTCTTAAGTGAATGCTGGCCATTTTTTTTAAAAAGAAGGATTTGTTTCTCATCAACTGAGCTGGCTCAGTTCCTGATCATGACATAATGTCACTTCTGCACACAAGATTTGTTTTTTTTTTCCTATGTTGTGTTTTATGCACCAGTGAACCAAAAGTTTAACTTGAACTTTAACTGAAAATAGCTCAATATTTACTATGCAATATTTGTTACTACTATATGGTAGATCCCTGTATGAAATCCGGCTGCTCGGACTTGCCCAGTGATCTTCTCCTCCGCGTCCAGCAGCGCCTTGACCTCCCAGAAATACTTGCTCGCAGCCGGTTGCACATGATGGTGTTCTGCTGCCGCCACCACTGGTGTCCTTGTCGAGTACCATGGCTCATGTCCTGGCCCGAAGCTCCAGCGGCAGGGCATGTACGGCGCAAGCTTGGGACCCGGGGTTGCGCAGCCTCCTCAACCCGGACCAATGACGGACACACGACTAAAATTTTGAGGTGCTAATGGTGTTAGCTTGACCAGTGCATGCAAAGCATGCATGTCCGTCCAGCTGTCTTGGGCGTGAACGCCGCGCCATGCCGGGCATGCACCGGCTGTCCTGCGTGTGAATGCCGCGCGTGAACGCTGCGCCATGCAAGGCAGCACCGGCCGTGAATGCCGCGCGTCAACGCCGCGCCATGCAAGGCAGCACCGGCTGTCCTGCGCGTGAACGCCGTGCCATCAGGGGGACGCCCGGGACAGCCGGACAGACATGCATGCTTTGCATGCACTGGTCAGGCTAACAGTAACAAGTAACAATCAGTGCGACAGAGACAGACCGACAGGCGACAGTGCCAAATGCTAATCTGATTCCATCCATGAACGAACTACTGAACTCAGGAGCCAATCACAATCAGTGCCAAACTGCCAATCTTCCATATATTATTATATGAGACTGTCTATTCATAAGGTGACTGAAATTTTCTTTAAGCATAAGTCACTTTTTTTATCTATTAGATCAATATCCAATCATATAACACATCATTTTTCATACAAATTCAACGATCACAACAAGTGATTTAAACTTAAGAAAATTTCAGATGACTTAAAAATAGCAAGACTGTTATTACATTGCATATGTACAAGTAGTGAGCTACATCCAAGCTAACAAGCAGTCTGTTGCCGTCAAACACAATGCACATCCAATTTTGCACTAAATCAAAGCGGCAAATCCAATCCTTAGTCTCAGACCTCAAATCAAATGATCGGATGCACCGATGCACACAGCACACAAATCTCACACCAAGTCACCAAGAGTCAAGAAACCAGCAGAGCTCACCTTGACCTCGCCGCGCCCACGTGTCGCCGCCGCTCCCTGCGCCGGTGTCGGTGGCTGCTCCTGCTCGGGCTTGGGCTCGGCGCTACCCGCGCCGCAGGTCTTCCCTCCCTTGCCGCTTGCCACGCGCCGCACCCTCCATCCCCGGCTTTGGCTCGACGCTCACCCCTGCCCTGCCGCTCGTCACCTCGCTGCGTGTCCTTGCGCCGCCGCCACAGATTGAGAAAGGGAGGAAAGGGAGAGCCGGATAGGGTTAGCTGAGCTCTCGGGCTCTCGGCTACGTGAGCGAGTGGAGAGTGGGAGACAATGGGTTGCCCGTTGCTGTCTTGCTGAGTGCCTGTGTGTTGGCTGCGGCTTCGTAACTTCGTTCGTCGCTTGGAGTTGGCCCGGGGTGGGCTGGTGGTATCGTGCGGCTTGGGTGCTTGACCGAGGGCCGCGCGTATGTGTGTGGTGCAGTGGCGGGCTGTTGGCTACTCGGCTGAATCGGGAATTCGGGATGTACAGTCGACATAACACATTCATAGTATTCTTATTAGTATATATACCTAATATACGTAATAAATATTGTATTTTTCCCCAAAAATTGGATTTACATCTGTATACCTATGTTCCTATATTAGATCCGCCCCTGCTCTCAGGCGACAGCATCAGGCAGCCCTTCCAGGTGGACTTGCCGCCGGCGTGCAACTACCACGATGTCAAGATTGTCAGTGCACCGAATCTGGAGAGGCTGGTCGTGGAGAGGTGCAATCTGATCTGGCATATAAGGGCCAGGAGCGCTCCGAGGCTTGAGGCGCTCATTTCCCGGGGCGCTGCGCGACGGATGTACTGTGACGGCACGGCGAGTCTCCGGTTCGTGGAGCTGAGCGTCCAGGATCCCAGCAAAGGGTAGCACAGGCTGACCTCCTTCTTGAAAGGTATTCCTAATGTTGAAGAGCTGTCTATATGTTTTCGAGGCCGAAGGGTAAAGTGCATAATAACATAAGCTCAAGGTGTTACCAATTTTACTCTGGCAAGAAGATTCAACAAATTTTCTTAATTTATTTACAGAGGATTGTTAAACTGCAAGGCATGGTAGTTACTCGAAGACCTCGATTTTCTTAATTTATTTACAGAGGATTGTTAAACTGCAAGGCATGGTAGATTGGTAGTTACTCGAAGGCCTCAGGCCTCTGGAACAATGGCCCGAGGCCCAAGGTAAAAAATGTCATGTGAATTCTGAGCAAGTCATTGAGATGGGTAAGCCGTTTAAGTTCCACGGCTAGACTGGCCGAGTTCTGACCATGGGCAGCTACGCCACTGCTTGAAGGCAAGATGATTGCTCATGCTCAAAATTTTGCGACCTGGGCAAAAGAAAGGTTTAGTCATCTGACTTAATTGACCGGAGGATTAGTTAAGACTGCAAACAATTAAATATGTGGACTTAATTAGATCAAATAGAAGGAAAGATGCTGATCAATGATTTCTGAGAAGTACATGAATGTGAAAGCACAGATGTCTAAATAAACAATTCCAAAAGATTTATACTGACCGGACAGGTAATTTAGCAAACAATGAAGCATGTTAATACAATCTTTTTACAAAGAAGTTGAAAAAAACACATGTTAGAATTACAATATGTTTGGATCATTTTTACAACACCAAAATAACAGAAACATGGCAAGCATTACTGAGAACACACACACACATTGACAACAGCATTGCGTAAGTACTGGAGATAACAAAGTAAAGCAGGCCACGAGATATTGTAGGCATCCTTAGTGATGTTCTTGCCAGTTTTTATCCAGTTGCTTCTTACACTGATCTTGGCGTGAGCGTTGCCAAAACTCACTCAGAAATGAGATGATGTATTGTTTCAGCTTCAGTACAGAAGAAAACACAGCTCCTTTCTTCTTCCCAACGCCTATTTGTTAACGTGTATCTGTTTTCTTTTTCGTGAAACCGTTAACTTATCTCTTGTTCCAATCTTATTTTTGATACACAGCCAAAGAGCATTTGAATATGGGAACCGGGGTTTTTTATGTATCAACATATAGTGGTTTTTTTTAATCATGTCCTGTTCGATTGTTTTCTAGCTAATTTCTTCTGGCTATACATGAAGGAGATGTTAAGTTAGGAAAAGATACCAAATTCTTTAGTTGATTTCTAAATGAACTGGTTAGAGAATAGGGGAGCTAATGATTACAATCTTATTATGTTTAATTTTGCAACTTCGGTTTGGAATCTTTGGAATTGTAGAAACAGAATGGTTTTTGACAAGCATTTTCCTAAGCAACCAATGGAAATGATCTTTAATTTTCTATCTTGTTTGCAGCACTGGAGTGTCCTCCTCACAAACGGTGATAGAGACCAGTTGAACTGCTTTCTGACGGTGGTTGAAAATTGGACAAAAGTCTTTTGTAATCGCTTGCTTTCAAGTTTGTAATTGGTAGTCCAGCTGTTTTCTTTTCTGTTGGTCTGTATAAGACCTTGTTATTTGGCTTTCTATCAAAACCTGGGATTATCTCCCTTTTCAAAAAAATTTATAGGGGATCCCTCTGAAATTAGCTCGACAACCTTAGTTTTCGAGTCGCCCACTTTAACTGATCCTTTTGCATATCATCCGGCTGAACCCTACTCAGAAGGTTTCAGATAATGTTTGTGACTCGTCAAACCTCATTGAAATTTCTCCGAGTTGATGAAATTCCTTGACGCGATACCGTGAATTTCACCCAGTTACTTCAAAAATGGTTTTTTTTCAATTCATTAAGGCGTCAATGGTGCCAGCATTCACTCACCGGCATCATGATTATATGGAATCTTGAACAACTGATGGAAGACAGTGGTAAATGAAAGTTCCTGTAGCCGAGCATCAAACCAGAGCAGTTTTTTTAATGGTTCTACATTCTAAACTAAAAAATTGTTTTAAGACATCCTGATATGTAGTGTCATGTATGCATTTTTCCTTAATAGATGAACTAAGTAGTTGCTTCTTGCTGGATCCAAACCCTCTTGTTCGATCACTATGTTCGAAAGCAAATGATCTCTACTAATGCTAATAGTTTCATTGCAAGATTTGGGAAGTACCCAAGCATTTTCCGAACTGGCTCCACAATCTCACGAAGTTACTAATAGACCTACCAAGAATGTGGCCGCTCAGCACCTATTGGAAGGTGCAGCATGCCTGGAGAAGCTTCAGATCCATTTATGAGCTTTTTTGGCATTCCCTGCTAATATTGCTGTTTTTCATGCAACTGCTTTTACAGGTCACTTCTTTTACAGCTTTTCGCACCGTCATCGAAAGCGTCAGAACTATTGGAGGCAACTGCTGGCAAAGAGATCTCTGTGAATTTTCAGCACACCTACCTGAAGGAGATTGAGATGGTGGGGTTTGTGTTATACGCGACGGCGGAGGAACGACGAAGTAAACAAGATCAATCGTAGAGAGACACGAGATTTAACGTGGAAAACTCTCTCAATGCGAGAGGAAAAACCACGGCCAGCCAGGGGTGAGGTTACAACGCTGGAGATTTACAACTCTAATTCAATATCCCAAACAGCGGCTTACAGGAAATATATATATCAGGGAAACCCTAATTCGACTAGGATCCACCATCTCATTGAGCCTCCGGCGACGGGCCTCCTGCCATCCTAATTGATGTATAGAATTTGGATCACAAATCAACAGTTTGAAGGGGCAGGGCAGCAAATGGAGCTGATAAGATTTGCCATCAGTTCATGCAGGGCCCTGAAGACCGTCTTCTTGATTCGACACCATGCGCTGCTTGAGGAAAATCTCTCGACCACCGGGGATCTGTTGCTTGCCCATCGTGGTTGATTGAAGACGAGAACGCTGCAATCGTCGCGCAGCTTAGAGTTGGCATTCAGTCTGCTGCAGAAGTAATTTTGGAATAGAATATGGAGGAACCGTCGCTGGCGAGTCTAGTCCGAGCGATTACCTCGTAAACAACACTTAGAATCGTAAGAATAATACAAAGCACAAGAACATAATTAAGAGATGGACATAGAGATGTAGGAAGACTTCTTGCTTCTCTTTATTCCTTCATCAAGGGATCAATCCTTTACAATGAATAACACCTCCTATTTATAAGCTACGACCCTGCTAGGGTTTGAGATGAGGAGCACACTTTGGATCAGTCTGCCGGACTGGGTCTAGTTTCTTAACACTCCCTTGGGCACTCATCCTTCATGTCCATGTCTCGTCAAAACTCTATAAAAACCCAGTGGAAAAAATTTGGAGAAAGAGTACATCATACACGTTCTGCTGTGATGCACGAATTACCTCATTAATAACCTTAGCCGAGAAACTTCAGGAAAACTCGTCAAGGGAAAAATAGTACAATCCACCCAATTTTATTTAATCTCTTGGATTTATTCTTTGGGTACTCGATCTTCATGATCAAGCTTTAATAATGAGTTCGTGAAGGTTCCCCCCCTGAATTCTGCACTTCTCTAAATCTCATCATTCCAATTCCACGTATGCACCTTTCAAAGCTAGATGCTGGAAATGATTTAGTGAATAAATCTACAATATTTTCACACGATTTAGTTTGTAGTACTTTAATTTCGTTCATCTTTTGCAATTCATGAGCATAGAAGAACTTGGGGTTGATATGCTTTTGTGAGAGGATTCTTCACATATTCCATCAACACTTGTGCAACACAAACTGTGTTATCTTCATAGATAATAGTGGGGGTTTGTGCGGAATTTAATCCACATGACCGCTGGATGTGGTGAATCATCCGCCGAAGCCAAACATTTTCTTGTAAGGCCTCGTACAGTGCTATGATTTTCAAGTGGTTCGTCGAAGTCGATACAAGATATTTCTTAGACGATTTTCATGGAATTGCGGTTCCACTACATAGGAATATATAACATGTTTGCTATTTGGCTGTATGCGAGTCCTACAAGTACCCGTCATCTGCATTGCCGTTCATAGTTAGGTCTTGGTTCTTTCTATAGAACATACCAAGTTCTTTGTTTCCTTGGAGGTATCGGAAGATATCCTTCATTCCATGCCAATGCCTTTGGTAGATTCTGCACTATACCTTGCTAGTAGGTTCACTGCAAATGCAATGTCCGTTTTAGTACAGTTTGCTAAATACATGAGTGCTCCTACTGCGCTCAAGTATGGGAATTCTGGTCCCACGACTTCCTCCCCCTCTTCTTTAGGTCTGTACGGGTCTTTGTCTTGCTGCAAAGATCTCCCGACCATTGATACTTTCGAAGGGTATGCCTTTTCAAAGTCAAATCTTTCTAATACCTTCTGAGTATAGGTTGACTGATGTACTAATATTCCTTCAGGGACATGCTTAAGCTGCAAGCCTAGGCAATATTTAGTTTTACCTAAACCTTTCATTTCGAACTCCGACTCTAGGTAAGAGCTTGCTTTCTTAATATCCTTAAGGGTTCCGATGATATTCAGATCATCTTCATACACTGCGATTATACAAAATCCATTCTGGAATCGTTGTATAAATACACATGATTTATTCTCATTATTCGTGTAGCATTTCTTGCATAGAAAGTCGCTTCAAGCGATTATACCACATTCTGTCTGATTGCTTAAGTTCGTACAATGACTTTCTGAGTTTCACACTGTATATATTTCTTATTTGCTCTGTTTTGGTTCTGGACAGTGATACATTTAGGTATCTTCATATAAATGTTCGAATCTAATATTTCATAAAGGTATGCTGGTACCCCATCCATCAATTTCACTTCTTACTTCAAGTTCACTACCATTGAGATAAATGTCTAAAGGGAGTTCCGCCCATGATCGGGGAATAGGTTTCTTCATAATCATCTCCTGGACGTTCAATGAAACCTTGTGCAACAAGTCTTGCTTCTTTTCACTTCTCTTTTGAACAAATACCCATTTATGCCCTACGGGTGCGCAAGGGGAGGCGTGCGGCTTACAGGCCCAAACACATTTCTTTTATTCGGAGAGAATAACTTAGTTTTTATTGCCTTCTTTCAATCTGATCTTTTCTTTCATTCAGCGAGCGATGCAGGCTCTGAATCAAGATTGATGATTGTGGCAAGTTTCTTTGCAAAGTAAATGTCGACATTGTCTGTTGTCATATTCAAACATTCTCCCAAGTTCATAAAGTTTATAACTATTTCTTCAAGGGGCGATTATTCTAATGCTTCTACTTGCTCACCACTGCTTCCAATTGCGGAGCAAGCCCCTTAGTTTTTCAGCTCTGATGTGTGCGCACACATCCATACTGATTTCTCCCTTCATGGGGATGTTCAATTCTGGTATGCCTTTTCTGAAGGTTCCATACCGATGCCAAATCTCAACTGGCCCCCCTTCTGGTTCTGAGGAACTTCGGTGATTGGCTGTGTCAAGTCATTCTTATCCTTTTTCACTAGGTGTCCCCGGTTACTTTAGATTCGAGGGACCGGAGTTCTCATCCTTTTATTCTGAGGCCTCTGGACGGGATTAGGGATACCTTCATTGGAATTTCAACCCTCTCTGGTGCATTGCTTGCAGACAAATGCTACTTGGTCACGCTCTTCAAATCACTAAAGTGGTCTGACAGTTGATTCGCTAATATTTGCAAATCAATTATCTTCTAGACTTCAATTGTCTTCTAGACTTCTTTATTTGCTTTACTAGTGCGCGGGTCATGTGCATAGATTTCAATTATCTTCTGGACTTAAATTGTCTTTGGGACTTCTCTTGTCTTCTAAACTTCAATTGTCTTCTGGACTTCTCATGGCTTACCACGTTATTTTCCAACATTTCTATCAAGGGTTGATTTCCTCCCCCTAATGACGGGAAACTAATCTCATCTAATATACTATCAGCGAATCGGGCATTATGCAAATCTCCAGTCATAGGGTCCAAATACTTGATTATGGATGTTGTCTTATAACCAACGTATATCCCAAACTTTCAGAGAAGGCCCATTGCAGTTCACTGCGGTGGTAGTATAGGTACATAAACCTTACAACAAAACCTGCGAAGATGAGTAGTTTTTGGTGCTGACCCTTGCGCTAGTTGCATAGGTGGATGGATGTTATAGGCCGACAGTCTAAAATTGATGAGAGCTGCTGCGGGAAGGACTGCGTGTCCCCAACATGTAGTTGGTAAATTACAATTCTTCAAAGTTCTGCTAGTCCATTATGAGTGCGGACATGCGGTACAAAATGCTCAACTTTAATTCCCATTTTCATGCAATAATCATCAAATGCTTTCGGAGTAAGTTCTCTGGCGTTGTCCATTCAGGTGGACTTATCATGATGATTAGGGAAAAAAATTTCTAACTTAATTATCTGCGAGATTTAGCTATGCAAAAACGTGATTTCTCGTAGACAATAAACATGTGTGCGACCATTTCGAAGAAGCATCGATGAGCACCATAAAATACCTAAAATGACCCTTACAGGGGCTATATAGGACCGCAAAAGGTCTCCTTGGATACGGTCCAGGAATGCAGGGACTTCATCCTTCGCTTTCAGAGCAAAAGGTCTAATAATTAATTTCCCGGTGGCACATGCAAGGCACACAAAATCTTTCTGATTCGGGAAATTCTTTATATTCATATTATGTCCCTGTGAATTGTTAATTATATCTCTCATTATCTTAAGACCTAGGCGGCATAATCTATCATGCTAGAGATAGGTAAGTTCAGAGCTTCTAAATACAGTTTTCAAGGCAATATAGGCTGCAGGTGCCTTAATATTAGTGTAGTATAGCCCAGTTTCATATGAAAGAAGACATTCTAATGCTATTTTTTTTACTTTCTTCACGCTTTGTAATGATCAGGTATTCTGTACCATACTCTTCTTCAGTCTCTATGTGGAAACTGTTAGCGCAAATATTCTTGAGAGTTCTAGTCGATTCTGGGTACAACAAGTCTTCGTCAATGACCAAAGTTGTGCCCATTGGGAGTATAATTATGGCCCTTCCTGAACCTATTATACAAGTATCGCTGCCTGCGATTGTCGTAAGACTACCAGCATTCTTGCTAATCGACTGGAAAATTTTCGTTTCTCTCAGGATGGTATTCGTTGTACCGCTACATGCTAAGCACACTTTCTCCATAGGGCGCCACACGCATTCTAATATAATGTACTTTATTAATATGTAGCAAAAAACAAGCAACACATAAATAAAATACTTCAGATATCAGAACGTAACTTGCTATTATAAAGACGGGAAAATAAGTCTTGTAGGACTCATAATAAGAATTTAATACTTTGCTCTTCTAGAGCTTGCAACCATTATTCAATAATTTAAAGTTCTGCTTTAATTACAAACTGCAAGTTTCTATAAAACATCCGAGTGCAATGCGTGCACTAGATCTAATAGACGAAGTATTCAGGAACTTCTGCCTCAATCGACTCCATGCGCGATCTTCTCCTCTTGGGCAGCTACAACTAGGGCCGCTGCGATGTCCAAAGGAGGGATGATGGGGGCTGCTACTGGGCTGTCCACATTCATAAGTACAACTAATGGATGTGAATCCTCTGTGCCTGCAATGGCGAGGTGTGCCTCATGCTATCATTTGCCCTTTTTCTTAGACTGGAAAGCATCAATAATGTGCGACGCATGATCTTACCCTTCTTGCTCCTCTCATTCGTGAGAGGCTTCATCACCTTGTAGCTGCTAGCAGTGGCTTCATGGCCAACATTGCTACTAGGTGGCTGCGAGATGAAGTTCTTTCTTAGAACATCATCTTGAGCTTCCGCAACTTGCATGATGTCAATTAATTCGACATACTTCATGTAGCCGACTTGACGATAGTTGCGTGCGGATTACACCGCGTTCGGGTGAAAAGTAGAAAATCTTCTCCATCTTCTGCTCATCCGTGATTACATTACCACAGAATTGAAGACTGATACAAATTTTATACAAAATCTGACCATACTAGGTCAGTTCTTCGAATTCCTGATTCGAGCAGCCAGTCATCTTCATATTCATGCAAAAATTCATAAGATTACTGCTGGTAATTTGCATAACATGGTTGCAAAATTCTCATAACGCTCTTTGAACTCCTGATTCGTGATCCCGTATTTTTCTATGCATTATTCCCAATTTACTGCTATTTTCAATGATTAAAAGCAATATAGACAATCACAGATAATCAAAACAGTAAATACAATAAATAAATTGCATAGAAACAACAATAACAAATTTAAACGTGCTTCAAAGTTCAAAAATATTCAAAAAGTGGATTCCCGAGGCCATTTTCTGCTGGAAAAATGACTTTCGGCAAATTCTGCAACTTTCAGGGGTTAACATGCAAAAATTTCAGTACAGAGAAAAATTTACGTGTAATTTTCAAATTTCTAAGGGGTTATTTTGCAAGAATTTCTTTATTCGCGAAACTTCCTCGTATTTTTAGAATTTTGAGGGTTTTACTTGCAAATTTTCCTTCCACCGCCACCTCCCTGTTTTTTCGACATGCGACTCCAAGGCGGGAAGGGCGGCCGCGTGTGGGCGGTGGCGACCGAGCGCCGTAGCTGCGTCTTGTGGCGACGGCGAGCGCGGAGAGCGCATGCGCGGCGACGCACGCGCGGCGGGAGAGCGCATGCGGCGCGCGGACGGCGCGGGGCGCGCAGGGCCACGACGGCGGGCGCGGAGCCATGTGAGATGGTGCCGGCCTCGTGCGGCGAGGAGGCTAAGTCTCTTGGCTCGCGTGCGGGCGGCCTTAGGGTGACGCGACAACGAGCGGGACCGGCGGGAGGCTCGTACGGGCACGACGGGGGCGGAGCGTGCGGGGGCCGGTGCATGGCGGCGCCGCCGCTATGGGTGGACGCGAGGAGACATGGCTTCGGACCGGCGGCAGTGAGGGGAGAAGCCCGTGCGGGGGCACCTGCCGTCGCCGGCTCCAGGGCGGCGGCCAAAATTTTCGCGCATATCTTGTTTATGAGGCGCAATCGCATTCATCATCGCCATGTCGTTCATCGCCGCATTCATCGCATGCATCGCTCATCCATCGATTCATCGCTCGCGCATTGTTCATCCGCGCAACACTGTTCATCCGGCGGCGTGAACTGTTCATCCGTGCATGACACTATTTATCAAGCGCGGCATTGTTCATCAGGCGCAGCACTGTTCACTGCGCGACTGTTCATCAACCGCAAATACTGTCAGTGTGCACTATTCATCAGGACACGGTTACTGTTCACCGCACGCACTGTTCATCAGGGCGCGGTTTCTGTTTATGCGATGCAATGCAGTGTGATACGGGACTGCATCGGTGGCGCGACTTCATGCCGACATGTGCATGCTTGCCGCGTACTAGCGGCGTGCTCTGTCGTTGCCTCCGTGGCGATGCGTGATGGCGGACTATGCCGACCGGTAACATATCGTGAAGGTAGTGCCGTACACATGGTGCCTTTCATGCTATTGCATCTACAACCTACGGTACAATCATCATCTACTCTTTCATGCAACTCACTGATCGGCTTGGTCGGCGACTTCAAGTCGGCTCGCGGTAGATTAGAGCGGATTTGCACAATAGAAAACCAATCTAGAAAGCAACAATTGCAGAATTGAAAGCAATCTAGAAAACGATTCAATCTACGAGTGTCGTTCATCGACAGTTACCTTTTCGATACGAGGAGAGTCGATCGTGCTGATAACGTGTTGAGGAACCGTCGTTGGCGAGTCCAGTCTGAGCAATTACCTCATAGACAACACTCAGAATCGTAAGAACAATGCAAAGCACAAGAACAGAATTAAGAGATGAACACAAAGATGTAGGGAGACTTCTTGCTTCTCTTTATTCCTTCATCAAGCGATCAATCCTTTACAATGAATAGCACCCCCTATTTATAGGCTACGACCCTGCTAGGGTTTGAGATGAGGAGCCCACCTTGGGTCAGGTCTGCCGGCCTGGGCTCGGTTTCTTAACATAGAAGATTGTAGCGGTGGTGAGTGATGTATTCTTCTTTCTCTCCCCTCTTCTCCTCTCACAACCATCCGCGTCGACACGTGGGATCAGTCTGTGCCCGTTCTCTCTATCCCCGCGCGGCTCCACCATTTCTCACCCTTTCTGCCAACTTCTGGACCCTCGTCTCGCGCGCCCTCACGTCTTCTCCATCATCTCTCACATGGCGATTTCTCTGCGTGCCAGGCCATCCCCGTCGTGATTCCTCCGTCTGCCACCCAACCCCAACACTGCTCTCGTGTACGCCTTCTACCTCAATGTCGTGTTTGCCATCGCCGTCAAAGTATCGTAACGCAGCGCTCGCCGCCCTCACGCCGTTCCTCGACCCGCACTGTCGTTGTTGCTTCCCATACTCTACAAGCGAGCTCGAGCTCTTCCATCGTTGCCGTCATGAAGTTGGCAGACTCTGCGATGCTCTAGACTCATGGCCCCAAATTAGTCCGACGATTCATTGTTTCATAGCCCACCAGTTGCTTGACGAAATGCCTTACTCATTATTTTCTTATCTGGTTGCTCTTATCTCTCCTCGATATCTAATCCCACTCTCGCTATCCTTTCTCACAATGGCAGAAAGCATGCGGCAGCCAGGCAGGAGCGGCACGGCTACATGGCGTCAGCAGTGGTAGACCGAGGGCGAGGGACATGCGACGCAGCGCTGGTGGCCAAAGGCGCAGGACATGCACGACACAAGCATAGCAAGCCAAGGGACGGCGCGGCCGGTCAGGGGCATGCGCAGAGCAGGCACAACAGGCCAAAGGCAGACGCAATTAGCAAGCTTATAGTGAGATATGACTCCCCCTCTCCCTATCTTTACCTCTCTGTATGGGCATGTGGTATGTCTGTATTTAGTCGGGTTAGTTCTCAATAGGCTTATTGTGAAAATCTAGGAATTGTTAATTTCACTGACTCCTGCGATGGTTGTGCATTTGCTTAAGGCCTTCAAAAAACTAAATTTGTTCAGTGATATAAAAATGAATACTCTGCATGTATGATTGACACCACCAGTAAACGTGATGAAGCATTTGCTATATTTTCATAACTGTATCATATTTGTTGATGATTCATACAATTATACCTTCCAATTAGCACAACACCTGATGTAGCTTTTTGGTTATCTGCTAATTGGTTAGCCTTTTGCCTATCTGCTAATTGATTAACTATGTCTTTCATAAATTTGTATAAAATTTCAATATATATTTTTATCTGTAAAAACACACAGACATTCAACTAGTATCCACGAGGCCAACCGATTCAAGGTATTGTGAGAACTCGCTGGTAATAATTCAGATCCTGGTATCTCAAAAATAAATAAATGAACAATGCAGATCCTGGCCGGGAACTGAGAAATTCTAGCCTGGACTGGTTTATAGAAAATTCCAAAGGTTCACAAGATGTAGTTCGAATTTTCAAGTTTGAATTAATTTTGTATGGACGAGTTCAGGTGGATATGGTGTTCTTGTATGAGCAAACAAACATTCTTGAGTGGCCGCGTCGACCATATATTGGTTCTGAGGCAGATAGCAAGAGAATGGCTTATGCCGTGGGCTTGATGGAAGCAGAGCCAGAGCCCATGAAGTATGTCATTTTGAGCTCATCTGAAGCCCACTTTTTATCATATGTTCACTTTGGAATCTCTCCCATGAGTTGCATCCCTAGAAATATTTCTTTGGGTTTCTTGAAATGAATTACAAACAAACTTCATTTCATTGAAGCATGCCATGTAGGATATATAATTTGCAGGGAAATTCAGGCTGGCCTTGTTCGGGAGGACTTCATTTGAGCAGCTGATCTTGAGAAGATGGACAACTCCAGCAATGCAAATTTCAGATCAAAGTTAGGAACCAGAAAAATGCAAAGTTAGGTGACCTATAATTGGACAGTTCCCTTGTTCGCATGACACGGCATACACCGGAAAGCATACATGCATGCATTTTGTTTGTGACATCGCTTTGCAGTTGCAAACTACTTTTGGTCGTTCAGAGATTCTAATCCCTATGTCATCTTCTTCTTCAACTGCACACATATATAATCTATACTAAAAATTATGATTTGTGCCAGTGTTAGCAAGATATTTCTTCGTGTGGCCCTACTTGCTAACAGGTTGTTTAGTGTCACACTCACATGGTGATTGTTTTTTGGAGTAATATTGTGTCGTTGATCGATTTGTCTCTGGATTCTTCGAGGAGCGTGAAGGAAGGAAAATGCCAGCCATAATATTTTGGTTGACCAGAGATTGATTCTGATATTTTCAGACAATCCATTCGATTTTAATATCGTTATAAGTTATGTAGTGTAGAAGGCGACGACCAAATTTGGTGTTGCGTACTTGTCATTGCTAACTAGGCTCATTATAAAACCTAAATTTCAAGAGAGATCATGCCAAAGCTCCTTTCTTTTTTATTTCTCTCCTGCTCTGGTACAGGAGACAAAAACTACCTCAGTATCTTACTCCCCTGCTCTGGTAGAGGAGACAAAAACTACCTCAGTATCTTACAGAACAAAGGAGCAAAAGCAATCAGTGTCTGTTCCTTTCATTGCCACATATACAGGCCTCTGTGTTAAGGCTGAGCGAGACTTTTTTTTTATAACAAAGGCTGTGTCAAGAAATCAAGACTGATATGGTGTACCTGGTTGTCAGCATCTCTACCCTGACTTAGGCTGAGTGGATGCAAGGTCTGTTGGGTCAAGCTGAGGTTGGAAGTTGTTTAATGATTTTTTAAATAATATTAATTTAAAAAATAATTAAAAATATAGTCGAATCTTTTTTTATACAAAAAATAGGTTCATGTCGTCATTTCAAATGACGACAAACTCAGTCGCCGTTCTAACTGCCTGTCTTGCACACACATAGAGTTTTTTTTCAAATCTTACATTCCAATCCACGTATCCCTAACTACATCTGCGCATAATAGCAGCCGGAGGTGTGATGCAATTTCTTCTAATGAATTGACGGCTCAGACATGTATGATAGGGCGTTCGTCGAGCAGAAGTACATATTGAACTATGCAATGCGAGCCAAGACCTTCAAATGCTGAAAACCTTACATACCCGACCCTATTGAAGAGGCATCGGAGGAGCCCAGGAAAGTAGGGTCATGGTGGAATGCCCCGAATAGGAAGTTGAGTACGACCGGACCAAGCGCGTGGCGGACAAAGGGAAGACTCCTACTAGTGAGACCGACAACCGTCCTAACGCTCCCCATCGCCCGGGTGCAGTTCGGATCGAAGAGGTGAGTTATATTCAATTTGTATCCTAATTATTAATCTGACCCTACGTTGTGCTATCATAACATCATTCAATCGTTCAGTTCATCTCGCAGAACATGGTTGACTTCGAGACTGGCTGTCGCCGTGGGCAGTCCAGAGACAAGGGGAAGAGACCGATGGACCGTCAGGACTGATCGATTTCGTTCCAACCAACCTTTTTTCCGATTTCAAAAATGCGCACATGTATCGTAGGTGAATTTCGATTTGTTGATTCGTGCATGTTGGCGTTTCTAATGTACATAACCAAATCCAACGCACCATGTAATTCACAATTAAATTATAAAGTCTTTCAAACTTCACTTTTTCCAAATATTTCGACTATTAAATATTACATTATCTTTTCGAACAATATAATGGGGACAACAGCGTGCATGACAACCCTAAATCCAATTTTTTTCCCATTTCACTCCGAAGGAGTTTGTTTCTGTTATTGCACCGCCGAATTTACGTTCCAAATTGCATTGTCTACTTCACACTTCGTTATCTTCTCCAGTTTCAGATTCCAAACTATGCGGACACTTCAAGGTATTACAAAAAACTACATGAAATACACTAAATCTGCAGGCTTAATTCTCTACATATAAATTAACAAAATTACAAAAATAGGTTCATGTTGCCATTTGATATGGCAACAGGCTCCTGTCGCTAATTCAATTAGCGACATGACCCTCTCAGTACTGTTCCAATTGGTGACAGGGTTCCTACCGCCAATTGGAATGGCGACAGGGGCTTGTCGCCATATCAAATAGCGATTGGAACCTATTTTTGTAATTTTTTAACTAATTATTTTTGTAATTATCTTTTAAATTAACATTATTTTTAAAAATTCGTTGTTTAATTGCTTGCATTAGCAGGAAGAAGGGATGCTGGATGCGAAAGATGTTGTCTGGATGGGTCGAATGCACCCGAGCCACACGCGCCTGCATCCCGCTGGCCTGATTCCCGAGTGAAGCTCGCCACCCGTGTTTCCCTCGGGCTAGGCTCGGGAGAAATCTTGCACCAGCTTAGCCCGGCTCGAAGCTTCGTGCAGGCAACCAAATGGGTGGAAAATCGTATGCATCGGTACCAGCCATCTTTGGTACAGGCAACCAAACACACCCGTAGAACATGTGAGATCTTGCAGGGCGAATCGCAGATCAACACGTACGTAGCTCTGCCAATTGTATCTTATTTCGGAGTAAGTGTGCACTCACTGACCTTGCTGGCTAGCCGGAGACGAAAAAAGACGGAAAGGTCAGGGAGGCAAAAGGAGAGTCCGACACACCAAGAAGTCCTAAAGCAACAAAGAGACCATCGACTGATGTGGTCGAGGGATGCACGGCAGATCGCAAGAGTTTTCATGCTTCCATTGTAGTATTCTTTGTTTTCTACGCTACGCAAGGCAAGAAAAAACCAACCAAAGCAAGCTTCTTTTCGTACTACATACTTCTTTACCACTTTCAGTATACATAAATAATAATCATGGGATACTCTAACGTGACTTGGTTGAAAATTTTTCATTCGAGCCTTTTATTTTTGCTATATATCTTTTTTCATATATAAAAAAATATATACACAAATTTTGCTCTAAAAAGTGGACCGTAATGAAATTTTTTATAGAACTTAATTTGGAGTATCATATAATCATTATTGAAGTATGCTCAAATAAATAAAGATGTATTATCATATAATTCAAATGGTATATGAGAAGTGAGAGTATGAGTACGGTATCTCAGCAAAGTTTGTGGATAAGGATGTAGAAAAGATAGAGATATGTAGATTGTACTAGATGGATGGCATTATTTGTTTCAAAAGCATCTCCAAAACCGGGGGATTGGGATCAAGTGCACGTCCACGTGGGCATGCACGTGTAGTAGTCATCGATGTATCGATCTGCTGGTTAATTTACCAATTAGTGTAAACAATTCCAGTTACGTTACTGGCTTGGCTTGTATACCCGTACGTAGTACTACGCATATATACTTGAGTGGCGAGTCAAACGAATCTTTGGCGGATACGGTCAGTTTACGAATCGTATTTACACTTCTGACCACTGGCAAATGGTATTTGCAAAAATAGCCAACGCGGCACGACCACCCCGCGCCAAGCGCTCTTTGTGCCGCCACGTCGGCGCGGCGCCACTCACCCCGCGCCCGCCGCCCGCCACGCAGCCAGCGCCACGCTCACCACCGCGCCGCTGTACATTTTTTCAATTTTTTAGATGTAAAATATTTTTAAAAAAAATTGCTACAGTGGTGGGCGCACGCTCACCCTACGCCCACCACTGTAGCATTTTTTTTGTTTTTGTTTTTTTTAAAAAATCATTTATGTTTTTGTTTTTTTTAAAACATCATTTATGCATATTTTTTTGTAAGAATTTTTAAATATAGTAAACAGGGTCCAAAAATTATAAATTTTTTTGTGGAGCCTTCTGACACTGTGTATTTGCATGTGTAATATTTTCAAAATTTTATGCATTATGAATTTTTCTCGAAAATTCATTTAAGTATATTGTAAATAGAGTTTCATCATTTCATGTGACTTGGAATGTATAGAAAAAACGCTGCATTGCAACTCCATTGGAGATATCGATATACAATACGACAATACATATTATACCACAGGCTAGATAAACTTGTACATGAACCAACTGAGGAAAATGCGTGGCATGCAGATCATATAACGATGGACCGTAACCTCCGACTCGTGTGCGTTTCGAAGGCTACAGTACATCGTTATATGATCTGCATGCCACGTATTTCCCCTATTTGGTTTATGTACAAGCCTATCCAGCCTGTGGTGCGATGCAGTATTAAAGAATAGTATCCATAATAGGGTTTCATCTTGCATCCCGAGCTTGTCTGGCTCCCTCTCTACCGTGAAGTGATAGGATATGTCTCCTTGTAGATGGCTCTTCAAGTAGACGGTGACCTTGACGCGCCACATTTCCTTGCCGTACTTGTTGATAGTGAAGCCATGATACTCTGGTCGGTGGACGTAGCCCAAACCCTAAAGTATGCACCACAACTCTGCATAGAAACCCACCTCCTTCTCTGCGTAGGTGTTCATGAAACACATCTAATTTTTTTTGAAATTAAGAGAAGATAAGTATCCAATTTAAGCCATAACATTTTTCTATATACGACTAACAAAGTTAATTACCACTAAACTAATTCATTACTACTAAACTAATTCATTACTAGTCAACTAACTAATTACGACTAATTAATTACCCCTAAACTATCTAATTACGACCAGCTGACTAAGACTGACTAATTATGACTATGATAATAACGGCAAAAACATAGCACAAATTACCTGTCCTTTGAAGGAAGTAATCAATCAACCATTCGGGGGAAGTGATCAATCAAGGTTGAGCGACGAGCGAGTGACAGAGTTCGGTATTTATAGCTGAGCGGAGAAGGAGTCGCGGCGTTGGCGCCGGGAATTCCGTCAGAATTGGCGCCAGAATTTCTGGACGAGGTGACAGATGTGCGGAGTAGGGAGGAGGGACGGTGGGATAATGGACAAAATTTCATGAAATCATTCCAAGTCACATGAAATGATGAAACTTTATTTACAATATACTTAAATGAATTTTCGAGAAAAAAATCATAATGCATAAAATTTTGAACATATTACACATGCAAATACATAGTGTCAGAAGGCTCCACAAAAAATTTCATAATTTTTGGACCATGTTTACTATATTTAAAAATTCTTACAAAAAAATATGCATAAATGATTTTTTAAAAAAAAAAACAAAAAAAATGCTACAGTGGTGGGCGCGAGGTGGCGTGCGCCATCTCAGTAGCAATTTTTTTTTAAAAAAAATGTTTTTACATCTAAAAAAAATTGAAAAACGACAGCGCGCGCAGGGCGAGTGGCGCGCATACGCGGCCATGGCAAGGGCCGGGCGGCGCGGGTGAGCGTGGCGCCACGCCTATTTTTGCAAATACCATTTGACAGCTGGTCGAATCAGAATACGATTCGTAAACTGGCCGTATCCGCCAAAGATTCCGAAGTCAAACTAGCTGGTCGTATACAATATATGCCAGTTGCTACGTCTGCGCGTTGAGTAGTGGACTAGCTAGTGGTGCCACAAGTTAGCTAGGTTTGGGAAAAACTCTCGCGGCAACGTGCAAGCTACAGTGGTCAGGTCAATCCTCTCACCTGCAGGTCAGAAAAATCCATGCACATGTAAGGAAAATTTGTTACTTTGTCAATCGCACGGTAGGTCTATGCCACTGTTTTTTGTGTGCCTAATTCGGTCCATGCCACCAATGCGCAAAACTTGTTCGGAAAATACCACTACCGTTACTATTAGACAGGGTAGAGCTTTTACGGTGTCAGGCCAAAGTGTTTGATTAGGACAAATGATCAGAGATATCATTTTAACAATTATAAAAATGTCACTCGAATCCAGGAGGTTTTGAGAAAATACCATTGTGGCTATATTTCCCTTTTCTCTCCCCTCGACCGCCTCTTCCTCTTTCTTCCTTCTTTCCACTTCCTTCTCTTTCTTTCTTCCACACCAGATCCCCTTCTCCTCCTCCTCCTTCTCCACCAGAGGCTCCTCCCTCCTCCTCTGATCCCCCTCTGGCCAAGCCGGTCCGGATCCGGCATGACGGCCTGGACGATGGCGTGGGCACGGCGCGTGGAGTCATCGCTCTTGAAGATGCCAGTGCCTACAAAGACGTCGTCACAGCCGAACTGCATCATGAGGGTGGCGTAGTCGACGCCAATGGGCTTGAGGATCTGGGCCTCGACGAAGTGGCCGATGCGGGCCTTGGCCATGACGGGGATGCATGGTGACGACGCGCTTGATGTCGTGGATGAGGCCCGGGTTATACATGCGAGCACTGCCACCCTGGGCTCGCATGTCGACGTGGACGCGCTCGAGAGCCATGACAGCGCAGGCCCCGGCCTCCTCGGAGACACGCGCTTGGTCAAGGGTGACGACATCCATGATGACCCTGCCGCATAGTATCTGTGCCAACCCCACCTTGATGGAGAAGGCAACGGTTGGCTTAGAGGGCTCCACATCCACCTTGTTGCCACCGCCATTGTAGATGGCCACGATGCCGCTGCTGCTACTGTCGGGAGCCATTTTTCATCTTCTTCTTGGTCCTTGGCTCTAGTTCTTGGTCCTTGCAGAGGAAGAGGGACAATTGGGTGCTGTGAAGAAGAAAATATAGAGCGTAGCATTAGTCATTTTTCTGGGTCAAACTTTTTGACCCAACGGCGTGTGAGCACCATCACGGCAAAGTGGCAATTTCTGAACATTTTTTGCTTTTAGGTGGCATAGACCGAATTAGGCAAAAAACAGTGTCACAGTGCAATTGGACCAATGGCATAAACAAAAATTTTCCTACATGTAACACCTCAACTCAACACTAAGCTCAAAATATCACCTATGTATTTCTCACCATAAATTTAAACCATAGTTACTTATATTTATAACAATTTATGTATGAATAGAAACCCACAACGGGTTACCTTTCAACAGGCATAACAAGGTAAAAGCGATAAGGATGAATGTTCACACAACTTGAGACCTCGCGCCCAATAACATAGTTATAAATCATCATTACTACGCAATCTAACACCACTCATGATCCACAAGACTAAGGTAATGAAATCAATATCCACTAATCAATTATAGATAAAAGCACAAAGTCTATAGGTTTAATGATAACAACTAAATAATGATAAGTTTGTGATTGATAGCATATGATGTGTATGTTCTACTCTCATCTCATGCATGTTGTCTTCATTGATCACCTAAAACAACAATAAAGCAAGGGTGAGTCTAAGACTCAACAAATGCATAATAGAACAATAAACATACAAGTTAGCACTCATATAGATTATTATCATCATCATTCAGTGTTCAATTAACATCATCATCTTTTTATTAATACAATGCATTCCTACTCTACATGCTTATTTGCTTATCTCATAGCTCATACTGGTATGGCATAGATGAACACCTGCGTTAGTGTTCACCCTTTCATCAGTCCGTCCTTTATGGAACCAAGGATCTCTTAACTCCCATGGAGTTCTACCACCATGGTAGATATCACATGCCTACCCGAGGTCATCTATGTCATTCTTGATATCATTGTGCACATGATGCAAAAATGTAATTTATTCTATTATCCATTAACATGGTATATTATCATCGTATTACCATCATTACGATATCATCATCATTATGATAATAATGGATAAAACATAAATATATCATAGAAAATTAATTGTAAAGGCAACTCACACCCAAACCAAAGTCTACCATTCTACCAAACACATGCCTTTTAGCCACGGAAACCAAAATGATGTGAAGGCGGCACCAAACTCGAAGCAACACTCCCTATACAAAGCCAAAATTCACCTAAAAGCGTGCAACAATAGTACAAGAACATAAAACAAATCAACATCGCTCCTACACGCAAATCCGACATAATTAACCCATTTTCACCGGACAATCCACCCGCTGTCACGGTTATCAAACAATCATAACTTTTAATTCTAGAATACAAACATAGCAAACCACATATTTTCTAGAACCTACACAAAATTGTCTACACTTTCATAGTTATGCAAATTCCCTGATTAAGTTTTCTAATCCCTTGTTTCCAACCCCAAAGGTCAATCTGAAACATTACTGAACAACAGACTTACCAGTTTTATATCTATTTTTGTACCATATAAAAAGTAGTAAACTCTATCACCTATGAAAACTATGAAAAATTACCTGACATTTCTTAGTTATGACTATAATTTAATTCGACCATCTATTGAAGATAATAAGGCAAACAACACAACTGCTACCAACGTCAATGAAATTCTGGACAACAGCGCTTTGGAAGCCATAACTTTTATACCACTTAACCAAATATAGTGTTCTTGTACTCTATGGAAATCTTAAATAATAACTTACAATATTGATAATATGGCAAAGCGATGAAACAAGACATAGATACCCCAAAACTCCCTCACAATGCTCAGCAACACGTTGAACCGAAACAGTGCAGAGCCAAAACACTAATTCCCACTATCGATCTACCCTAAACTTTGATTAAACGGCAATCTAATATTGCAACAAAGGTTTACAAATCATTACCCGTCGAAAACGGACGACGGAGACGATCGGATCACGAAACACTAGTTTTCCCTCCTTTTCCTATTCTCCTTCCTTCTTCATTCCTCTTTCTTCCTCATTGCTTCATCCTTCTTCTCCACAACAGCAGCGGCTAGGCGTGGCAACAAGCTAGCAGCACGGAAGTAGGGGCTGGCGCGGTTAGGCGGTAGGGCACGATAGCCAGTAGCGGTAACGGTGGCAAGCGTGAAGCGGCTAGGCAGGGGGTGGCGCAGCAAGGGCTAGGGCAAGGGGTGGAGGCGGCCAGGGCTAGGGCTGGCAGCCCCCTCCCCTCCTCTTATATGCAACGCACAATGACCCCCCCACGCTGACTCCAGCTTGGACTCGATTGGGCCTGGCCTGGCCAACTCCTTCCCCTCCTCTCTTGTTCTTTTCTCTTCACTTTATTTCTTTTCTAATCTTTTGAATAAATAAGATATTACAGTACATATACTCATATAGTCCATGGACGACCTCAGCCATCTTCTATACATCCAAAACGATATGCATCTAGCTACTACCTTGGTCCTACTCCTAGCAACTAGATATTAATGTTATGCATACCTATACGCCACTTGCGACATGTCGTATTCATATGAGTACACCAACCAGGGCGGACCCATCATTCTGGCTACTGCAGGCCGGGAACCTCCCCACCCCCTTTCTTCCTCCCCAGTTCCCCTCAGCGTCGGAGAAGAGATAGTGGTGTCGTTGCACTGGCCTAAGCTAGAGCATTGGGCCAATTTGATGATGGTGCGCTGAGGCCCAAGTTTTGTAAGCCCACAATGTGATGACATGAGGGTGCTAAGGCTCCTAATCCAGATCAAGTCATCAACCAAATTCGAGTGAGACATGGGGCCAAGACCAGAGAGACGGAGAAACCTAACCCTAGTCCCTAGTGGCGCGATGGTGTGGCCAATTGGGCGTGCGGCGACGTGGCGGAGCCGGCGAGCATGCACCTATGTGTCGTGGTGGCGTGCTACTACCAGGAGACAGGAGGTGGGCAAGAGATTGGTGGCAGAGGCTCCTGGTGTGGGCGACGCCTGGGTGCCGGGGCGGTATTGGCGGCAACCGTTCAAGACTGGGGGCGTTAGGGCGTGAGCTGCGGTCACTGGTCAATAGTCTGCAAGGGCAAGCCGCAAGCACAATGTCTAAATCTAACAGTAAGTTTTCTCAACTCTAATTTGATTTGCTAGAAATGGATTTGAATAGATATTTTAGCACTGTTTCAAATCAAAGTACCGGTCATTTACTCTTGTCAGTGTTATTACAATATAGTTTGTGTATGGATTAATTACTTTGCTTTTTGGGAATCATCTTGGTGTATGCGGGCTACTACATATGCTATACCTAAAATGTAGTCTTGGGTCCACTACTGCACCAAACCATGTGTATATGCATGTATATTATGCACTTATACGGTGTACACCTATGCATGAGCCGTATAGGATGAGAACTTGTGTTTTGGTTCTCTAGACATGCATGGATTCTTGGCTATCTTGTTGGTTCAGCCAAGAGGTGTTTGGCCTAACTAGCTAGGGCCGTTACAGATTCTTCCAGTCCAAATGAGCATTCATTTCAATGGACTAAGGTCCAAGCCAGCATTCAAATGCTTAGTCGATCGAACGGACACGTCAACTACGACATAGGCCTGGTGTAGAACGTGGAAATTTGTAAGATTCTCGTTAAAATTGAACTGTTTCGTCTGAAATTTCTACGAGATCCTAATATTCTAACTATTTGTTAGTAAGGGACAGAGGGAGCTCCTGCCGTCTAAAGGTATATATGTCGTAAGTATGGAGACGGCGGTCTTGCTTCCCTGAACCCCGAGCATATCGTTTGCTATTACGGGGACATAAACCCCGGAATTAACGATATGCCTATCAGATAATAGGAAACTTTTATTAGTATAGCAATGGAAAAGGTCATAGACCTGAAGAGTTGTTCAGAGCTAAATTATTTGTACTACTTCAGTTTATTTAGCTAAAGCAACGATTTTTCTTTTCCAAAGTGACGAATAGGTAACTTGTCCTCTTGGCAACTGAAAGCTACTACAGTCAGTCAGTCGCCAGGTTATTCTAAGTCAGTAGTTTATTTTGGTATTCGGAAAAACTCTTCATTCTTCTGCCTCCATTAATCCAGTGCACCATTGACCATGCAATGTGCCGGATTTGTCTTTGTAAACGATTGGAGCATAGCTTCTACGTACTATATATTGTCGACAAATGCATACTTCAAGTTGAAAAGGCATCTTGTCAACAATGTCAAATTCATTAATTTATTGTGTAGGACCATTTTACGAAATTTCTTCACTTTTAATTGGTCGATATCATGCCCCTCCAGTCAAGATGCTTTTGCAGGCAACAAACTCAATTAGTCGTCGTCGGTTTTGACAAATACTTCCTCCGCTCTTTTTTTTAAAAAAATCCGGTCCTAAAATACGTGGTCAACCTTTCAAAATTTGGACCACATGTATACATACAAATATTTAGTTTTGTTACATAAAAATTATACTAGTAAACTTGTCATTAAAAGAGTGTGTGTGTATACGGGACGTATCTAGTGCTAATGAATAATTCAGTGCTAAGGTACTAATGTCAATCTTGACCGTTGGATTTGGATTGAACAACCAAGATTAATGCAGTCTCTCACCTCCAAACCATTTAATTACCTTGCATGCTCCCACATCCAATGCGCCTTCATTAAACACCCTGCATGCTTCCACAGCCAACGGTCAAGATTGGCATTATATATATATATATATATGAAAATGGTATGATACTCCTGGGAGTATGTACTCACACTTCTTATATACCACTTAAATCATATGATGATACCTTTTTATCAATTTGAGTATACTCTAATAATGATTATAAGATACCCTAAAGTGAGTTCCATGAAAAATTTTATTAAAATCCACTTTTTATACCAAAATTCGTGTACATACTTCTTTTATATATGAAAAATGGTATATAGCAAAAATAAAGGCCTCCAATGATTTTTTTAATCAATTTGCATTGGAAGATATTATAATTGGTATTTAAGTATATTGAAAGTGATAAAGAAGTATAATAGGTTGGTTAAAGAAAACCCGCCACCTCCCACCTCCATTAAGCCATATTTCTCCCTCCACCCGCCCTCTGCGCCTAGCTTGGCAGCAAATCTCCAATGAAGACACGGTAAAGACAAGTGTAGTAATACTAAGTGTGATAGTGTCTATCCTGTAAAGGTGTAGTAAATAAACAAGAAGAAGGCAGTAATTTCTAAAAAAAGAAGATCGCGGTAAATTTTTGTAGCGCTACAACAAAAGTACAACAAAGTCGCATAAACCTCTTGTAGTGCTGCAGTAAAATCACAAATGAGGTCACAGTAAATCTCTTGAAATGGTGCAGTAAACGCATGAGGTTGCAGTAAATCTTTTTTAGTGATGCAGTAGACATTGCATGCCCAAATCTTCTTATCATATATCGACAGTGATAGATAATGTATGTGACAGTAATTCTAGTACCATTTTTACTGTCGGACTATCTCGTAGCATACTATCTTTTTTTTGGACCACGATCCTACGATCCGCACACTCGTGATAGTAACTTGCAACAGTGAGAAAAGTAACTGTGATACATATTTTACTCACACCTAAGCGAACTTTTTTCCTTGGGTCATGATCCCACACCTCTACGCTCTGCGTGATAGTAATATTTTTGCAATGCTGTAGTAAAAAGCACAACTAGGTCTATCGACGATCAAGTCATCGATCTTACGAAATGAAATAGAAAAAATTAGTGAGAATTCTTGGAGGAGAATATGGTTGCTCTTTATTGTAATGAACTGGTTTTTACAGGGATGCCTTTGGTAAGGCGACAAACTATCCTTAATTACACTGAATATATTGCTTGGAGAAATTGAGTTGTCTATAGTGATATCGAATCACTTGTCATCTTGTTTGTTGTTGTGCCTCTGTTGTTCTCTTTCTTCACCCTTAAATATTAGCGAAGAGACGCCAGTTACTCCTGGAAAAGACATCTTACGAAACGACACGTCTGGTCGGGGAGTAGTTGTTGCCAGTGGAAGAACACCTGATCGCTGGTTGGTGTTAGTGGAAAACGAACATAGGCAAAAACTGCATAGTAGTTATTGTCAGTGACTTAGGATGAAAAGCATCGTTGGCTTGGAGCAAATAAGGCACATATCTTATTCATCACGCGGAAGGAATATACTTGAGATCAGGTCCAACTACCAGTTCAAAGATTTTTCGAGCAGTTATCTGATCGGACAATAGGTATAATGCCTCTCCGACCAGGGTACTCGTAGAGTAACTTCTGGAATTCTCACGACCACAAGGGTCTTTGATCACGGGGGTTACGACCATAAGGGCCACGTGATCTTTAATTAAATGTTAAAGCAGTATTTAGGAATTCTAATCCTCATCAAGGTCGCAGTAAAATATCTTTTTGTAGTGTTGTAGTAAAAAGCACAATAAATCATAGTAAATTGCTTTTTTGTAGTGATGTAGTAAAAACATAAGGAGGTCGCAGTAAAAGATATAATGAGATCGCAGTAAATATTTGTAGTGATGCAGTAAAAGACACAATGGAAGTCACGGTAAATCTTTTATAGTGCCGCAGTAAAAGAGAGGCGACAGAAAAGGGGGTGGGGTGGTGGATTGAGGGATGCACTCGTTTTTACGGTCGGTTGTGTCGTGCTTAGACAATGCAGTAATTGATTGGCTTAAGTACGATAAATTCAAACTTTCGGTGCAGTAAATTTTTTTACAACATTAAAACATATTCACCATGGATATCTTTTTATTAAGCACATTTTTTCTAGCAAAACGCGTCAAACGGATTGTAAATATGATAAATGGTTTAGGAGATATTCCGTTCAAAGATTGTAATTAACCCACGCTTCACTCTCCACCCATCCCTCTGCGCTCAGCTTGACAGTAAATCTCTTGTAGTGACACAGTAAAAGGCACAATGAGGTTGCGTTGGGTGCGCGTGATTTTTACTATCAGCTGCGTGGGGCGCTGGTTTTACGATCGGTTGGGCGGGGGACGATTAGAGCGTAGAATAACTTATTCTACACTAAAGCGCAGAATAGCGCTACCGTATTTTCATTCATTCATTCATATATATTGCTAATATACTGCTAGAAAAAAATAATAGTCAATTGTGTGCCCTAGAGATCATATCAATATCCAAAAACGACAAATGAAAATGAACGGATGTAGTTGTTTCATGCCTTTAATTTATTTATTTGTGACGAGAAGGCACCAACGTAGAAAAACCGTCAGGAGTTAGTCTGCAGTGATAACCTCTGGGTCTAGGGTTCTTTCGTCTAAAAAGTTAGATTTGACAAACCACTACAAATGCATACCACTAGATTGACCCTTAATTTCACTTCATCAACGTGGCTAAACCTCTTTACGGCTAAACTAATTATGGGTATATGTGGGAGGGTTTGTAAAAGAAAGCTATAAGTTGACTCGGTAGGCGTAGCATTTGCCATGCAAGACGTTTCACTTGCCCACTGAGGCTTTAGCTAGTAGTACGTGGGGAAAAAATTTGAACTAGATTTCTCAGCCACTCGAAATTCTCTGGCAAGTGCTACCTCCGTTCTCAGATACTTGACACTTTTGACGAAAACATACGTATCAAATCATATTCATACAAAATTTGATCAAAATACATACCCTCTCCGTCAATAGAACATAGCAAGAACACATAACGAGGTGGCCAAGTGCGATATGGACATAGCAACTAACATATGCAATGCAATCTAATAATGTGGGCACGAATCTTGACTGCGAACGTGTCAGTTAATGCACGTTGACCGTCGATCGATGGATCCTTTTTTTTCTTGCTCAAAATCGATGGGTTAATTGCTCCTCGCTACGCAATGTACTAGCGTGAGAGCGGCTGCCTGGTCCGAGCGCTTGGTATCCATCCATCTTTGACCGTCCGAAAACGATTGACGACGACGATTCCTGCCGCGTTCATTGGCTGCTGCCCGCCTACTCCTCTTTGACCCGCCGGCCAAAGAGGGCACTTGTCAAGCAGGCACACACACAACCAACCAAATACTCCTCGCTACCAGCGGCTGTTCGTTCTTATGTCGGCTTTGGACGCATACCGTTGAACTGAGCTTCACCGTAATAATTGGCCAGCTCCTAACTACTGCTCCCTCTGTTTCGCTATATTTGTCAATAGTCCATCATGCGCACACAATAAGGAAGCATTAAATCTAGCGGATACTTAATGAGAAATGATCATATATATACTCATATTAAATGACATACCACAACTACTTCTAAAACATTTAAGTAGGGATATATAGAGAGAAAAAGTTACAATAACTACGCTCTAGATTCCCGCAATAGACGGACATATTGAAACAGATAATCCCAATATCACGGACAAATATAGCAAAACAACATAGTGAAGTGGGTATTCAGTATCCCCTTCAAATGCGTTTGACCAGAAATTGAAAAGTGGTATGCAAATTAAGCGCAAGCACTGTTCCGAAATTCGACTGCACTGGACGCGCGTGTTTAGTGGCTGTGGTTTCCAACGTGTTGTACGTAGTTGATTAATTACAGCCTTTGATCTGCTACTCACTAGGTACGTACGGTTGATCGCTTTCTCTAGATATCTCGCTCGCCGGCCGGGCAATTACTTACGCGTATGCCCATCGATTTTCAACGGCGAATACGGGCCCCGACGACTTGCGAGACGCCATATACGGCGGACCATTGAATTGAATTGGCCCCGTCCGCGATCCGGTTTGACCTCGCGATAGCGACGCCCCGGCCCCTTACTCAGTTTTGACTCTCGAAGAGCATTGCAAGGGCCTCGTTGATCTGGAGCCGCTAGCAGCTGGCTAGGCCAAAATGGACGGTGGACCTTTGATACGTGCATGTGGACATATCTGAAGGCATGATGACTAAGCTGGCTAGCTAGGTTCGCTAACGGGCTGCCGACGAGAGTGAATTGCACGGTAGATCTTTAAACTTGTACCGGCGTGTCGATGTTTTAATATCAAACTTATGAAATGAATGTTGGGGGCATTGTGATTGAGATTATGCAAGAAGAGATATGAGGTTTTTTAGATAGGTTTGAGTATTCTCCAGAGAGAATAACAATCGTATTCATATGTTCTTGTATTGAATATGTTTACAAGAAGAAAGAATCGTTGCCCTTTATATAACTTCCGAAGAGGTGACAGTTGTTAATTATGTGCTAAGAGGCGCCTTGACGGTTGGCTGATTGTGCACATTTGTGGCTGTTACTGTCAAAGAGGCATCCTCCTGCACGTTCGCCATGCAGTTACGCTAGAGGCAGAGATAACTACTTGCGGTTATGTCAGAGAAAAACAGCACGCGCATCACTACCACGCGTGAATGAGCACGGTGTACAGAGTCTCTAGTCATTTGGGTCCACATGTCTGTGGGTTCTACCGACTATAGAGTGGTCGCAGCTTGACTTAATCATAGAAAGTTTTACAACCATAAAATGATCATAATAGACCTTACGACCATAAAATAGTCGTAATCTTCTTTAGTCATTATCGGATAAATCTCCACCTGATATGCATGGCAAGCCCTCCCCTTTCTCTCACCTTTCTGCCCCTCAAACATGTATCTCCGCCTCGAATCACTCCTTTCTCCCGTTTCTCTCCCCAAATCTCTCGTCTCCTATCGTGCTCAGCGGTGGCAAATTGGCAATGCTGAGTTGTGCCCACCGCTCATTATCGTCGCCTTTTATAGAGCCACTGTCCCTTGTCGCACTTGCAGGAGTAGAGAAGAACGGGAAAAAAAATTATACGGGTTCACATGGGAGGCAAATGAGATTAGTTAGCAGGTATTGTTGTCAGCGGCCACAATCCTCCTTGTTGCAACAATTGTGCCACCTTACGGAATTTTTTTTAAAAAAAAAGAAGACAAAAGGCCCCTAAGGGCTTCTGGATTTATCTGGATAATACAAAAGTTGGGCACAAGATCCACCGAATTACAACAAGAACCCTAAGGAAGAAGAAAATTACATTCCAATCCTTGGGTTCCTGTGCTAATCTTTGCCTCACCAAAGAAGATTTTTTAAAAAGTACAAGCCGGACACACATACACACCACACGTACGTCCACACACAACATAGATTTCAACCGTCATCACCTTGAGGTCACCGAACTATTCAATAGTGGAGATGATTTGCAAAAACTTTCCGGAGATTGACTGCCCGAAAGAACTTTCACACAACATAGATTTCTTCCATCTTGTCTCCCAAAACTCGGATCTGGTTGACAATAGTCGTCAACCTCATAGCGAAGTCATCGATCGACTCTGTCTCTTTCTGCGTAACCCCTCGAACTCGCACTTGAGAGTCTGTACTCGCGCTTGCTTGACATGATCAGTGCCAAAATGCATCGTCTTCGCGCCTCCCACGCAGCTTTGGTCGGCTCCTTTTCGGCCAGTAAGAAGAGCGTTTCTTCCGGGATGCCTCCATAAATGGCCGCCAAGGCCATCTGATCATTGCGTACATCGACGTTGATGTCCTCGACTGTGTCCCACACTCCTCCGCCACCTCTTCGTGAGCATCGGATAATGCAGCGAGATGGCGGAACTCTTCTTTACCATCACACCCGACGTCGCCGCCACCGGTAACACCACTTCCTAGAGAGCGCGGTATGATCTTGGGTATACATGAATCAAGAACTCAAGTTTTGGTACCAATTATTGGCCCAAACAGAAGACGAACATACGCAAACACAATAACACAAGAAAGGTTTTTTGTGCCACCGGAACAACACCAGTTTTTCTGATTTTTCTTACTCTATTGCTCTTGTTCTTACCTCTCTTCTTACAAAATCTAATTGTATATGACCTCTTTTTATAGGCACAACTGCTGCTACAATACCTCATCTCGGATTGCTGCAGTACTTGACTCGAATTGCTACGGTGCCTGACTTGGGATTGCTACAGTGTTCAGATATGGCGAGTAGCTCAAAACAAAAACTAATACTAAACAAAGATTCCTAACAAATACCCTCCCAAACCGACACGAAAGACAACGGACGATGGCATAGAACCACTCAAACTCCTGATCTGTACAAGAAGGAAAAAGCTAGATCAATCTACACAGTCCCTCGCCCTTACGTTGCCGGCGACAAGCCGGAGATCTAAGGAGTGGGGCCAAATCTAGGCAGGAGAGGGGAAGTTGGTGGAAGAAGAGGGGGCGGAGGAGTGTTAGTGAGAACAGCAACATGTTCAGATAAATATGCATCTCTCTAGTTCAGAGACCATTTTACTTAAGCAACTAGTGCAAATTTTAGGACATACTACAGTGCAATTTACTTTGCTAAGTAGAATTAATTAGAGCCTGGCAAAGTATACATGTGTACGTGTACTACACGAAATCTAGCTAGATGATGAGAGCTTTGATTGGAAGTTTAATTTGGAATATCCTGGCGATTTCCGTCCTACCGGTTTTGAAAACATACGTTGCTACGAACAAAAACTACGGGCAGGGACTTGCGATACACGCTGTTGTCCTGCCTTTCATGGCTAGGGATAGATGTCATTGTCCCTTCCGTGTCACCCTGGAAGTTTTGGGCTCATTTAGCATCTTTTTAAAATAAAATAACAAAAATACTCTTTCTCTCATAAAATAGCAAAAATAGTACTCTTGCCGTACTCAAAATACACGGCAGGAGGTCTGCCACGCCACCACCGTGCGGCAGGTGGCTTGCCGTGCACCCACCGAGCGGCAGGTGATGCTATTTTTGTCATTTCGTCGAGAGATGAGCTATTTTCGCTATTTCGGTTCAAAATCGCACTAAATGAGCTAAAATTCACCCATAGAAGGCTAGAACTAGAACAAGGAGAGTGAGAAGAGAATGGAAATTGTAAGGACCCAAGAGCTTGAGTGTATAATTTAGGACCAGCCGAAAAGGAACGTTACACTAGTGCCCTTGCAAAAGAAACCAGCAAAACTTCAGAAACATCCTTCCATGTAGAATTCACTGAGGTGATTACAGTAGTTTCTTAGGTTGGTCCTCCCATCCCATGGATACCTCTAGTCTAGAGGTCCATGCTCACTAGGACCATGGAGGTCCATGCTCACTAGGACCATGCAGCTCGTTTAGTGGGAACATGAGGCAAACTGGTATAAGAGCAACGGAATAAATTTGACTACAGAAATATTTGCTAATTCTACTAAAGTATATCGGTTACATGTTACAAAATGGTTACTAATTAGTCAGCGTACCCAAATATGGAAAACAAAAGCACTTTTAAAAGGTGAATTTGCACCAAATAAAATCTTATTTTACCCCTCTGAACCATTTTGGTGAGCAATACAGTATGTTTTTGGTGAACATTTCAGTTTAACAGCCAATCCTCCCATGCACACTATTTTCAGTATAAAGCACACTAAAATGCTACACTTGGCCAGCAGCTAGCTGTACGTCGGCAGCTATTTTCTCATGCTAATTCATATACTCAACTCTGTTTTTTTTCCTTAAATGATGTTATTGACTTTTCATGGCCTCCGGGATATTACTTTGACCATTGTTTTATCGTACCTTTATATTAACATAAATCAATAAAACTACAACACCAAATTACTTTTAGCGGCAAGTCTAGTGGTATATTTTTCATACCGTCAATCTCGATTGTTTCAAACATACTCATCGTAAATTTTTCGGATTCTAAGACACCATAATGAAGTTGTACAAGAGAGAGAGAGAAAAAGGAAGTAGAGGTTGAAAATATGTAGTGCCGAATTTGAGTTGCTATGGCGGGCACTGATTACTTGAATGGTTGGAGTGACCAACTTTTCTTTTGAAGGTTAATTAGAGTGTCCAACCTGAACTGTTTGATCAGAGTCTAGATGAGACCTTTCTGTGATACAACAATTAATATAGCACATGGAAGTAACCATTGCATGTGGATCTTGTACTTTTAGCAATTGTAGTGTTGAAAATCCTAACCTTCCTATACGAGGAATTTGTCACACTTCATGATACTCCGGCCATCCTCTTGGGCCTCTTGGCAAGTGTTCATGGACAACTTCAGCATGCCGCGTATGAACTCGCGCATAGGCCAGAATCAAGTGCCTTGTGATCTTGTACAAAGCATCTTGCATCATGTCGAAATTATATTCTGTTTCCCTTTCATGTCTTTCTTCCATTTTGTTTTATCAGTACTTAAACACATAATTAGTTTGACGTGGTAGAAATAAAATAAGACAGGATGTACACAGATCGTGTCGTTTGTGAGGGTTTCACTTTAGTTAAAAGTCGAGGCTAACCCTGTCCAACGCATGGTATCGTCAAAAGTAGATTTTTTTATGTGTCGCAGTGAAGTTCCTAAGTTGTTGATCTGCTATTACAAAGTGACATATTCCTTCCATGCCACTGCAAACTCGAAACTATACACTTTTATGTCATCGTTGACCAGTCAAGCCATGAAATAGCTGTAAAAATATACCTGCATCGCCTTCTTGGACACGATGTTCAGCCCAGTTGGGTGTGCCACTAGTTCCGACTGCCCCTCCACGCACCTGCGGAGGTGGTCGATGGCCACCATCGCCAGCTCGGTCGCGTGTTGGCCAGCCTCGTCGAGGAGCAGCTCCACCAGCACCGCCACCGCGCCGGCCTCCATGGCCTTACGCGTTCCGGTCCAGCAGCCATAAACGGCACAACACGTGCAGTGACGCTTTCACCACTTTGGAGGACACCCGGTCCTCCACCACCCGCACCACCTCCTCCACTAGGTTGGCACTCACTACCATTAGCCGCGTTGGCTCCATCACCGACGTGATCGCCTTCAACAAGAGGATGTCGTACGTGCGCAACTGGTAGCTCGGCTGCCGGTGTAGGCACCAGCACCCGTTCTAACTCCTCCACGGCAACGGCGTAGGAGGTCGACTGACGGTTAGGGTGGAACCTGGAGGACGCAAGCACGGCCATCCTCTGCTCCCCCTAGGTTCCTCCTGCTTGTCCTCATGGCGCCATTGCCGCCCTAGCCTCCTCACCATCTCCACCACGCTTGTCAGCGCTGGATTCGCACGCGACCTCGCACCACCAGCCTCATCTCCCATGCGGTTCCTCCTACTCCTCCTCCCATGGCGTCGCCGCCGCCCGATTCATGGGAGAAGCAGGAGGCCGAGGCAGCTGAGTCCGGCAGCTTGAGGCCGGGGTGGAGGCGGAGCCATGGGAGGAGCAGGAGGCCGGGAGGGAGCTGAGGCCGGCGACGCTAGGTCGGTGACGAGGCCGCCATTGGCGAGGTCGGTGAGGAGGGGTGACAGCGACAGCAAGCTGCGATGGTGGGGCTCGGGTGAAGACATGGGCATGGCGATAGAGACGGCCATGGCTGACGTGGAGGAGCTTGGCGGTGGTGTCGGTGGGTCTTTTGGCAACAAAGACGCTGAGGAAATGTGTGAAGAAAGAAAGGACAACAAAAGAGGGTGAATGAGGAAGAAGGCAAGGGTTATTCAGATATTTTGGAAACCTACAAGCAAAATCTAACAGAGCTGACGGTAGTGGCAAATAAGGATAATATTTTAGAAATATAGTGGTATATAAGTGGGTCATTTTATAATGGTAAATCAGGGATTCGGACCATTTGAAGTGGCATATAAAAAAAAATCCCTTCCATCGAAGGTAAAGTATACTTTGGATTGAGAAACTGAAGCTAGTTTCCTAACTTATCTGAGAAACCAATAAATTGACACCCGTGGGAAAGACCCAAAGTTACTAGACAAACCTTTTATTATCATTTACAAAAACAAAATACAAAAGTGCATAGCCAAATAGGCTCTGGTGTAAGTGCAAAACTGTGTGCCCAGGTAAGACTTCTTTTTTTTCTGGTTCTTCTCTCATCATAAAGGCATTCAGCTCTTCTCTCTCTCTCTCTCCCGCGTTCTTATCAGTGCGTTGTCCTGAGCGTCCAAAGTCCAAAGCTACAGCTAGCTACCCCCGACGGAAGAAGAAACAGCAGAAGCTAGATCAATCGAGCGAAGAAAATAAGCGAAACAGCGACCGGTCGAGAGATCAACTAAGGTGGATCCTTCGAGGCATGGGAAGAGGCCCCTACCCGCCGACGAGGAGGAAGAGGAGCCGCCACCGCCGCCGGCAGCTGCAAAGCACGAGCAGGAGGAGCACCACCACCATCTCGTCGCGCAGCAAAGAGCTACCAGCGGCGGTGGCGTCTCAGTCGCGGCTGCGGGCCCATCGCCGGAGGCGTACGCGCAGTACTACTACTCGGCGCGCGCCGACCACGACGCCTCCGCCATGGTGTCCGCTCTAGCCCACGTCATCCGCGCCTCCCCCCACCAGCAGCAGCCCCCGCAGCAAGCCTTCTACCCCGCCGCCGCCGCCTCGCCGGGGGAGCCGCAGCAGCTCGGCCACGCCGCCGAAGAGCCAGGTACGTAATTAACATCGATCGATATATGCAAAACGCCGTTTTTTTGGTCCTCCTGCTCGTCCGATTGCGAAAGCATGGCACACGCGGTTTCTACTCAATTGCAGCCATTTGGAGGCTTCGCATCAGCCGAACATGTCCTCGTTGTTGCTCTCTTTCTTCCAATTCCGAGCGCTGGCTAGCTAATCTGTGTCTTGCTTAGTCAAAAGGTTAATAAACTCTCGAGAAAGTATAATATTTTGCCAGATTCATGCACGAAGATACGCCAATAACTATGTACTCTCACTCCTTAACTCGTTGAATCGTGCGGGAATATTTTATGCGCATACGTGTATTACGTTAGCTCTGACGAAACGTACTTGTAAACGAACAGAAATTAATTATCAAACGGTAGTGATAAATTAGTAATTAAGCACGGGCATGTTGTTGCATCTTACATGTTTGTGGTTGCGCATGAAGGGAGGAGGCGGCACTACAGAGGGGTGAGGCAGCGGCCGTGGGGGAAGTGGGCGGCGGAGATCCGGGACCCGCAGAAGGCGGCGCGGGTGTGGCTCGGCACCTTCGACACGGCGGAGGACGCCGCCATCGCCTACGATGAGGCTGCGCTGCGGTTCAAGGGCACCAAGGCCAAGCTCAACTTCCCCGAGCGCGTCCAGGGCCGCACCGACCTCGGGTTCCTCGTCACCCGCGGCATCCCCGACCGCCACCAGCACCACTACCCTGCCATGCCGGTGCCGGCAATGCGGGGACCCATGCGGCCGCCGCAGCAGCAGTCCTTCGTGCCGTACCCGGACCTCATGCAGTACGCGCAGCTGCTGCAGAGCGGCCGGGGCGAGGCGGCGCACCTCATGATGATGGGCGCCGGGGGCGCCGTCAACCTGCCGTTCGGCGCCGAGTCGCCCTCGTCGACCTCATCATCGTCGGCGCCGCAGATACTCGACTTCTCGACGCAGCAGCTCATCCGAGCCGGCCCACGGTCGCCTGCGGCGGCAATGTCGGGCACCTCGGCGCCGTCCACGTCGTCGTCCACGACCACGACCACAACCACGACCACGGCGTCGTCCCCCAGTGCATGGCCGTACGGCGGGAAGCACAAGAATAATAAGGACTCGTGAGATCGATGGATCGATGCATGCATGCAAGTTTGCCTACAATGTGGCGATCGATCGACGAGACTGCTTAGCTCTAGATGAGGAATATGCATGCAATATGGGGGGGTAAGTGTTGGTGATTTTTGCTGGTTAATTAATTATATTATCATTTCTTTTCTTTTGATCCTCTTTGTTGTTCTAAATGGTAGCTCTTCGTTTTTTCATTCTTAGTTAATTTCTTGGAGGATCTCTTAACCAGCTAGCTAGCTACCATGTTAATTGTTTGTTGTTTTTCCACTCTTCTGTTCAAGTGTGAACTAATTGTGCAAATTAGTCCAAAGCAAGAAGACAGGAATCTTGTTGTTGATTAAACAGGACCTATTTTTCAAATGATTACCACTTATTTGTTCGTATCTTTGGATTATTGAAAACATTGTCCGATTAATATTCTCTTTGGCTGACATTGGATTGTACAAAAGAAACCACGTCGATGGATGAATATTAGATGACTTTAGGAACATTGTCTTCAGACATTGTATCAATCAAAATTAACAACACTAAGGGGAAAAAGGCGGAATATTCTTCAATTAGCTTCTTATTATTATAAGTTTTGACTTTTTTGGGACCAAATTATTCTTTTATGTCTTATTGCATTGGGCAGTTGCTCTATCAATTTATCAGCTAATCCCTTTGTCCTTGTTTAGACTAATAATATTGATCAACATGTGTCATAGTATTCTTGCATTCCTTTAATCATTGTATGTAGCATTTTTCAAACTCCAACCAGATGTACTTTTACTAATATAAAAGTTAGAACCGTAAACAAGAATCTAGCTAGAGAAAACCTGAAATTAAGCTGTTTGGTGAAGGCATTTTACTTTTGCAATGATGCTTTGAGGATTATCCACGGGTATTAGTAACCAAGATTGCTGAAGTCACCCATTTCTTTAATTTCCAAATGCTTTTGTACGTACATATATTCCAGCCTTGAATCACACTATGCATGCTGGTTCTTAATGACATGAACATGAATGTGCCACGTGTGTGTGTATATATATATATATATATATATATATATATATATATATATATATATATATATATATATATATATATATATATATGAAATGTAGCCCTAATTAACAAGTCATATAAGTTTGTAGTGTAATATTAAAATATGTAGCTAGATTTGTGATTTGGTACCATGTGTCGAGATTTATTCGACCAACTTGCCCACATGTGATGATCCGAACATTGGAGGAACCTAGAATCGATCGATCATCCCCATCCCGTGCTTCTAGAACAATAGGGTCGATGTACCAATTAAATGCCAAATCATGCACTCAACTGTATTTTTTTTTATTCGATGTTCTACTAGCAGCAACATTATATATGTATATGCATGGAAGGCTCTTCATAATTTGTTTTGATTAGTTTTTTTTTCTTTACTACCTACTCTTATATTTTTCTTCTTTCATGCGTCAAACTTTGGTTCCAACAATTCCTTTTATTTTATTTATTTATTGTGGTTATGGTTAGCATGTGGTGGTGTTCATCTTCTCCTTTGCTTTCATGATGGGTACAAGTATCAAAATTTGACACGCACATTTCCCTTTGGGTACCTGGCAGCTAGCGGAAACAGAAAGAAAAAAAAAGGCCAGCTTTCGGGTTAGGCATGACTCATGTTTTGATTTCAACTCATCGTTTATCGACGAAGCAAAGAAAAGATATACACAGGAGCCGAACCTTTTAGGCGCACTATACTACTTCGTGTTGAGATGGTCCTCCACGTATGCACTACACTTGCCAATGACACCTAACTCTCGTCAGATCATGTCCTTGATATATAGTGGATAAGACAAGACAAAATAACAGGCTTCTCATGATCAGCTCTGGTCTCCGCCTAACTGATTAAGGCCTAGACCTAATTAACACACATATATTCTTGCATTGACATGTTTCTTTTCTTTCAAGAACATATATATGTTACATGCATATATACTTTTAACTTTACTCATCGTTCTTCAAGCGCTTTAATCTTATAGTTAACTTTACTCATCATTCTTCGAGTGCTTATTAGTAGGTATTGTATTAGCTTTGCTTTGCATACAAGTATATATACACTACTAGATCGAATCTGCGAGTGGCCCGAGCGCTATGGATATGTATAGACTGACGGTATAAAACCTAGTTAGCTTGATCATTTACCTGATAATCATCTCATTGGCTTGGAGTGGGACAAACCATTTCATTGTGACTAATTTATGCAAGATATATGGGGTAATAAAGCTTCGATATCATAATTGATGGATTTTCTGTAGATAACGAGTTTCACTTGTCTTGCTGACCAACATTCTAAACGGTTGTGGATTTCTTTCTTCTTATATATATAAAAACACATTCTAAAAGGATGTGGTGTATCATAATTATGTTATTATTGGTATCGTACATAAATATATAAATATATATATATATATATGTTTTGGGGGATATTCCTGTAAAATATTTATAAAAATAAATAAAATACTATTTTCTTGTTTTAAAGGCCTTTTAGAAGTAACTAGTTCCTTTTTCTCCTGTCCTTTTCCTTCAAGGAACCACATACCTTCAAGGAACCACATATTTTTTACATATACCAATATTTTTCCTGTCTTTTGTACAGGATATGCATATGCACTGAATGTTAAGAGGGATCTTCTCCTTTGCATGCTCTTTTTTCCCTATCGCTTTGTGCCTCTTTCTGTTTGTTTTTTCCCCCTATATATGATACTGTATCCCAATATATACAACATGCAGGAAGATAATTTCTGCTGTCATTTTCAGAAACATGCTGAAAAAATTCTTTAATTTATACATCTATGAGTACCTTATATTTTACTACTTTCCGGTAACTTGTACCGCTCGATATTCTTACTACGTGTTGTAGCTGTCATAATTAATCGGTCATAGCTTAATTAATTAGTGGTAGCTACCTGTGGTGGCCACTCCTGTATATATAGTGTTTGATACGTCTCTACAACATTAATTGGTGGGTAGTAGAATTATGAGTGTATTCGGTAAAATTTTATAAGGTCACATATATGTATTTATCTCGGCTTCTGCCTTGTAGACATGCGGTAAGAAAACGTACTTGCGTATGTGCGCGTGTGGTATACGAGCGTGTGCATCTTCCGATCGGTAAAAAAAAAAATCGGCACGTACGCAATGCGACAAATGGTACAAACCAACACACCTCTCTCTCTCTCTCTCTATCTCTTCGTCGATACATGGTTCTAGCTAAGCTAGGGGATGAACGGCCGTACGTACACGTTCCTGCGTACGTAGTGTGTATGCAGCTGATGACCACGTACCACGTATCCGATGCATGAAAGTGCGTGCGTGGCCGCGTGGGCCACAAACCCAGCTCGCTAGCGCCGATCGCAGGTCCAGACGTGCACGCATGCGTGTAGTCTCGACCACGAAACGCCGGGCCCGCCCCCCCCACACCCCGTCGCTTCCATGTGGGCCCGGATGACACGTGGAACCGTGTGTTGTCGTCCGTGCACCTGTGGTCGGGAAAAGGAGGCGTACCGGTGTGTGTCCCTCCCTCCTTCCTTTTCTTTGGTTGGAAACTTAATTTGGAATAATACCACGGAGATATTATAGGAACTCGCTAGACTCGGCCGCACGTATCATATGTTCGTGTGGCCTATGGCATCGCTTCGGTTACTCTTTACCGGAGTTGGAGTGGTTGGGCATGTATCTATCCCGCTAGTGCCTTGCTACGTGGCACACCTTTCTTTCTAAGCCACTCGAATTGATCACGCACTTGGCTCGTGAGTGCGGTGATCGAGTCGATCGGAACCTTTGGGGTCGAATATGTCCGGGAAGGCTGGAACCTTAATTCATTATCCATATATAACTTGCAAATATATTCGCCTTAAAACGATACAAATGGAAGGTCTTGGTCACAATCTGGTGCCAAAAATTAATAACCTGGGCGGTCATGTCTCATGTGTATGAACGCCAATGCAATCTCTCACACTGATCGAATTAACAAACATGCTACGTTCAGTGGTGAAGCCAGGAATTAGAGACGATGGGTGCCGAACATGCTATGTAGTGAAATTACATTCTACAAAAGAGGCTAATAGCAAGAATTAATACGGATAAAATTTTATAGATCACAAAGAGATATAGCTAGAAAATTTAGATCATAGGGGCCAGATCCCTGACCCTGCCGGCCCCTCCTCCCTCCGCCTGCGATGGCAAATCCTCAAGTGCCAATCTTAAAATAGCCAATGTTAACGAGAGGACGACCATCGATGCCGATATATACGAGAAAGTACGTGGAGTGTTCATTGTCCAATATAATGTTTCGAGGCCAGCTTTCTCGAGCCTTTCCATCGCTAGCTTCTTGCTCCATAACCCTAAACCTAAATCTAGCTCATGAGATACAGCCTGCATGGATAGATATGGTGAGTACATAGATGCAATCGCACGATAGATGGAGAGGCATATCTAGGTAGCCTCGTAGAGATTCACGGAGATATGGATAGACGGGAATACGTCAGTTCACGGCCATGATGAGATACAATTCGCTTTCGTGAATTTCGGCTAAGTACTTTTCGGCGGCCGGATCGATCTAGTAGCTAGATAGATGGATGCCTTTTTTATCCCGTATGCTATGCACGCATGTGAATCAAACGTCTGCCTCTCTTTTCGTTTATGCTCGAAACTAAAGCTGCCTCGCCGTTCGTCGGACGTCTACGCCGAATTCCCGGAATTGACCGTACTCGATGGCTACCTTAATTTGCCGTTCAGCAATGAGAGAGAAGGTGCGTAAAAGCCGTGCAAATTGTGCGACTAGGCGACGCAACCGGCCGGTTGAGTCCACTTAAAGAACAGTTCGACCAACGCTTTTGCCCCCTATGCAGATACTTTGGAATCGGTCATCCATCTTTTCGTCCGGTGTCGTTTCTTTGTAAGAATCTGGAAGTACATGGCGGACTGACGAGGAACCGATAGTCTACAGTCATCCCTACGATCTCCTAGCACGAATATCTTGGATTGGTGGTCCAACGTAGCGGAGACGAAAGGCTAGCTCCCCCAGGAAAGTCACGACCACGACCTTGATCGTAATTATTTGGAAGATCTGAAAGGAACGAAATGCAAGAATATTCGTAACAAAGTCATTGCACCGTTGGAACTCCTAGTGAATATCAAGGAGGAGGGATAGCAGGGGCAAGTGTCTGAAGTATTTGAATCCTTTGTAATTAAGACTCTATTTTAATCTGTGCTTTGCGGCTCTGGTTTCGTCTTTTCTCTATTAATATAACGGGCACTGCTTCTGCCAGTTCCAATTCAAAAAAAAAAAAAAAAGGTGTCCGGGTCTAATTTGTAGCAGTAGCAGCAGGAGCGAAGTTGTCAGTTCGACCATCTATTCCAGATCAGTCGGCTGTAAAAACGACCCTAAAGCAGAAAATTACCAGTGCTAATTTCTCATAGCTAGAGATATGAAACAAAAGGGTATGTATCTCCCAAACATTTCCAGGCCGGTTTGAAACGCAGAAATCTCACACAAATTTATATCTCCTCTCCTCCAAACACGACAGGTACATAAATTCCTACGCGTTCTTTTCAAGTCAGTTTACACTGTACATAGCGATGTTATAGCTAAGTGAAGTGTGGAGTGGTGAGATTTGAGTGATGGGAATCATAGGTGGACTGACCAAGTGAATTCAGCAAGTGGCAGCATGGCGGGGCCGCATTGACCGGCAGGCATTTTTTGGCACTTGTATCAGGTACAGGCGTGCGAGTGCGAGTGCGAGTGCGAGCGGCTAGCGCAGTGTGCAGCAGAGTGTGGTCTAGTCTCGCTTCAAAGTTTCCGGCCGTCCGCCTGCTTCCATTCGGTCGCGCGGGGACAGCAATTTCCCATCTGCTATTCCTACGTTAGCGCCGGCTCGCACGTCCCTGTCCCTTGAGGCTGAACTAGTTGAGGCTGCACTGCAGCGTAGCAGCAACGTCTTCTGGTTCAAAACTTCCGGCCGGCCCGCCGGCTAATTCAATCCCCGACTCCGCCCACGCGCGCGCCTTTTCAACGTTTGCGGCTGCGCCTCCTCGCCCGAGGCTCCACGCTGCATGCGTACCAATAATAGTATCTGTCTTACACGCAATGCATGTAAGTATGCACTAAGTGAAAACTATATATCCCGGTTAGCTAGCTAGGGATTGTTAGTCGCTGGACTCTTGCTCGAGGTGATAGCAAGATACTTACTCTCATGGAGAGGATGACACTTGGAGATGTGGCAATTTTTCTTGTATATTTCTCTTCACAATGCCATACCAACCTGAGGGGTTGGGGATACATATTTATAGGGCTAACCAGCCAAGCATATGCCAAGCATATGCTAAGCATATGCTAGTCTAAGATGCTCTGTCCTAGATGCTTTGTCCTAGATGCTGTGTCCTAGATGCTCTGTCCTAGATGCTCTGTCCTCTAAAGCTAGTCCTAAAGCTAGTCCAAGATGCTCTGTCCAAAAGAGATGCTAACCGCCAGTCAAGGATGCTGTCCTTGAAGGGCGGCAAAAGCCAACACAGAGACTTATCCATCAATCTCCCCCTAAGTCTTGTGTGTCTCCTTGGAGGAATCTGAGCCATCCCGATCCTAGAGCAGAGCGTCGTCCTTGATTTCAACGCCGGAGGCGTCCCCAAACTTGACAGAGCCTCGAACGCCTGAGTCACGCTTGGAGAAGAACTCCCGCCGCCCGGTCATGTCGTGGGTGTCGCCGGTGTCGAGGCACCACCCGTCGGTCTTCTTTGTTTTGAACTTTCGCCGAAGAGGGCGTGTGCTTTTGGCTCGTCAAGGTGGAGGAGAGCCGCGGCGGTGCCGCTGGAGGTAGTTCGATGCTCGCCTGAGCAATGAACAGAGCCGGATGCTCCTCCTCCTCCGCCTGCGCGACGTGGGCCTGGCCGCGTCGTGGCTGTCGACAATCCTTGGCCCAGTGACCAGGCTTGCCGCAGTTGTAGCAAGAGTCGTCTCGTGCCGGCTCTTGTTTGCCAGCGGCGCCGCCCTGGGCGCCTCCACGGTCATCACCCTCGGCATGTCCTCGCGCCCATGCCTGGGCGTCTTTGCGTGGCTTGCCGCGCTTATCACGCATGCGTCGCGCGTCGTGGAAGAAGGCTCCCCTTCTTCCTCGCCACCTTGGCGGCACCCACTCCTCCCGAGTGAGGAGGAGCTTCCCGCCAATGGTGACGGGTCCCGAGAGAGACTGTGGCTCATCACTGTTGACGACCTTGAGGCGACCTATCGCCTCCTCGATCGACATCGTGGAGAGGTCCAGCAGAGACTGGATCGACTGAGCCATCTGCTTGTACTTCTCGGGGACGCAGCGAAAGAGCTTCTCGACAGCTCTCTCCTCGCTGTAGGTGTCGTCGCCGAACTGTACCAACCTGCAAGAGTGTTGAGACGGAGAGCAAAGTCATCAACGTCCTCACCGCTTGAAGGCCGTGGTCTCCACTCCGCGCGGCGTTCGCGGTGTGGACTTGCGGCGCGGTCGCCGCCGGCGCGTCGCGGCGATGGCGCCCCAAGCCTCCTTGGCGATCGCTTGTTGGAGAGCGAATCGCATCTCGGCGGGGCTCGGCGATGAGGGCATCCAGCGCCGTCGATCCTGGTCGTAGTCGACGTCGCCGTACCGGACTGCCTCCCACATGTGTCGTACCTGGAGCCTCACCTTCATCACCGCGGCCCACTCGACGTAGTTGGCCTTGGTGAGGGTAGGCCACCCACCGCCGGGCGGCGTCCCTAACAACAGCCTGGAACCCGTGGTAACCACGGCACGGTCGGGAGAGAGTCACGCCGCGCGTGAAGGCCGCGCTCTCTATCGACCCGTCGCCGCCCGTTGTCGTGCGCGCCTCTTCCAGGGGCGCCACCGCCGAGCGCGCCTCCTCCAGGAGCGCCACCGCCGAGCGCGCCTCCTCCAGGAGCGCCACCGCCGTGCGCGCCTCCTCCAGGAGCGCCATCAGCGCGACCGCGCCTGTCTGGATTGCCGCCAAGCTCGTGGGCGTGCGTGGCGCCATCGCGCTCGCCGCTCGCGCTTCCTCCTCTCCCGGCTCAAGGTCGCGTCGGCGCTGTCATCAGCAGAGATGGAGCTGCTGCTGCTGCTGCTGCCGCGCAAGACCTTGACCTCTGCTGCGGCCGCACGCGCTGCATCTGCCGCCGCTGCTTCCACTCTCGCTCGGCTGCGCCGCTCGCCCACCGCGGCCTCGACTTTTTGCGCCAGCTGCGGTCTCGCCGCCGCTGCCATGGCTTGCTTTGCGCGCGAAGCTCGCTTCGGCCGACGCCGCGACGCCGAGGCGCACCGAAGCCGCCGAGGCGCCTCGGACATGACGCGCCATCGGGGTGTTGCGTGGAGAGAGCTCGCCGACGAGCCGCTACCGTCTCCGGAGAGGAGTGAGCGAGGGATACCGAGGCTGCTGCTACACTGGGCTGGCCAGCTGAGGTCGGAGAAGGAGATGAGCAGGAGATGCTCAGGCTACAGGATACACAAGCTCTGATACCACTTGTTAGTCGCTGGACTCTTGCTCGAGGTGATAGCAAGATCCTTACTCTCATGGAGAGGATGACACTTGGAGATGGGGCAATTTTTCTTGTATATTTCTCTTCACAATGCCATACCAACCTGAGGGGTTGGGGATACATATTTATAGGGCTAACCAGCCAAGCATATGCTAGTCTAAGATGCTATGTCCTAGATGCTTTGTCCTAGATGTTGTGTCCTAGATGCTCTGTCCTAGATGCTCTGTCCTCTAAAGCTAGTCCTAAAGCTAGTCCAAGATGCTCTGTCCAAAAGAGATGCTAACCGCCAGTCAAGGATGCTGTCCTTGAAGGGCGGCAAAAGCCAACACAGAGACTTATCCATCAGGGATTAGTCAACGCAGATGATCTACAGTGGTATAGTATTAGGAGCGATATCCACTATTTGATCGAAAATCGAAGGTTCAGATCAATCGCTACAGAGTTCACGTAGTATACCACTACAGTAATACAGAGGATTCGGATCCCAGTTCAAGAGATCGAACGGTGCTATATATTGAAGTATGCATCACGCGGCGAACAAAAGAGACTAATTTAATAGATTTATATTGGCAAATGGTAATATTTTGCATTTTCTTAACATGTGCTCATTATGAGGGTAAAAATCATTTAGAAAAGGAAGCAGGGAGTGCTAAAAAGTGCTTTGAATGTCTCCGCTCACCTCAGTCACTTCCATCGACGAGGACATCCCTTAGCTCTAATTCAGTTGAAGAGCTAAAGGAAACAGAACTACTAGAAGGAAAGTTGTCATAAGAATATAAAGGACCAGTCAATGGAGCCAAAGATCAGAAACTCCTGTTGGAATTTTTCCTTTGTCCTAGCTCTATTTTCACCTCGTTCTGGGAAAAAACCACTCAGCTTTTCTCTGTGAGACCTGTTTGTGCTTCATCCGCTCGGTGCTGCTTTCTCCGAAGGACCTGCCCTTTGACGTGACCCGCCTAGTACACGATGGAATGCGCGACGTGCCTCTGTAGGACCCGCTCGCTGTTGACGGAACGCCCACACAAGGAGCAGCACGCCTCCTACTTCCTGCACGCTACGAACAAGCACAAAGTAGTGCCTCTCTGTTGTCTGTCTTAACGTGATGTCTTTTCTTGGCTGAAGCTGCGCCTCGTCTCACCATCTTTCCTAGAGCGAACGAATGATGCAGAGCGAAAGCGACGTTTCGCTATGAGAGAATAGTAAACGAAAACAATCGATCAAAAACACAGGTTTCTTTCGGGAGCATCAAGTGTTGCCCCTCTTTTTGGTCTTTTGTGTTTATTTATATCCAAAAATTTACAGAGTTACAATCAGATTAGATAATTGCCAATCAGTACAAAAAACAAACTCCAACTCGCACTCGGACTCCTAATAAAAACAACTTTCACCAAAAATAACAGAACCTACCTAAACAAGATTAATTCTATCAATCACCCCCCCCCTTAATTTTGTTTCTTTATCTTGACCACGCCAATCTTCTCTCTCATCTCCAAGAACTTGATCCGCTCTAGCGACTTCGTAAAAATATCAGCAAGTTGATCTTCTGTTCTGATGTGATCAACTATTATATTTCCTTCTTCGACAAACTCTCGAATGAAGTGATAGCGAGTATCTATGTGTTTGCTTTTGTCATGGTAGACTGGATTCTTGTCCTTCTTATTTTTAGAGCCACCTTCTTCTTGTTCTTTCTTAGAATCATCTTTTGTAGCATCCTTATCTGATTCAGAAGCAGGCATTCTATTACCATTATCAGCATTGACTTTCTTCTGTTCTGTCTCACCAGAAGACTACTCCACTTCTCTTCAGGCTTATGCTCAGCATCAGCAGCAACATCAGATGTCGGCTTCTCTTTTGGCCTGTATTGCAAATTCTTCCTCCTAGACTACCCTCCATCGTACCCTTGATTCTCACCATTATTGTAGTAGTAACCTCCCTCTGCTTGCCTCTCACCATATCCATATGAGCTATGCTCACCACGCTATTCCCCCAAGTCACTGTCTCCTGCGTCATCTGCATGTATGTGGGATGCACTTACTTGACCCCAATCGCTGCTACCCGCTACGCCTCCATGCCCATGGGGTCCGTGTAGGGATACGGGTAGGCTACGCTAGCAACAATTCAAAAATCTACCACGTAAACCAGGATGTCAAGCAAGTTAGATGATCACAGATCATTACCACCAGATGCGTAGTGCAGCGGAAGTAGAGTCGGAACAGCCTAGTCCGACGAAGAACGCGCCGATGTAGTGGTCGTAGATGATCGTCCAACGTCCTCGTAGTCGATCGTCTCCTCCAGCGATCTCTGCAGTTCATTGTGAAGTTTACGGATCGTCCTTAGCGCAACAGCGACCGTAGTAGCGTCTCTACAGTATCCACACGTCCAGAGAAGGAACAACCGTACGCAGGTATACTAGCACCAAATCGCACGATAAGGCTCTCTCAAGAAGATGGCGGCTAGGGTTTCAGTGGAAACAACTCACGTGCCTCTCTCCTCTTTTATGATAGCCTCAAGCATCTCCTTATATAGCGCCCCGTGTCGGATTCTATCCAAGCACGTTTGACAAATCGTATTCGTACTGGTTTGTTCCAACCCATTAAGTGTGTGATCCGTTAGGTTTATGTGTAGTCGGTTGTGACACAGAAACTCTTTCCGACCACGAGTCGTAGCGGTACCTAGCAGGACATAATGATTCCCGAATACACACAAATTATATCGGACGAACCTTAATGTAATATGATCTACGACTAGGTCCTCATCACTTACGACCAGGTCCTATCTTTATACGACCAGTTCGCACTCGGTCATGACCAGATCATAACTCCTTACGACCAGGTTTCGACCATTCTGTGATTTCGTTCGATCAGTCTACGACCAGCTTGTATTTCCATACGACTTGTCTGGACTGATCGAACTAAGTGACCTACTCTAGTATTTTCCCTTTTGCCTCACGATATCTGGTTAAACTCCAGGTGAGATAATGTGTCATCCATGGACTGTTCAATACTTTCTCGATCGAGTTGTCGAATAACTTTACGTGGTCGAACAGTTCGACCACTAGTGACATGGTCATGCACTTTCTTTATCCGACCACTTCGAGGGGCCCAGACATCTCTCCCGTTATGTTAGGAGGGGCAAATCCAATATCCGACCAGTCACATCTCTCCGCATGTTTCATAGCATACCCGAAAGCTACCTTTACAACTACCCAATTACGAGTAGCGTTTGGCAACCCCTAAGAGTGATATTACACATGTAGGGAACCATGCTGATCTTAGGTCTAAGGATTATACATCATCATTGCTTGAGACTAACTAATGACACATAGGATCATAACAATCTTAATAGTATCTCAAGGTGGGTCAATCCAACTCTATGTTCTCTAACATGTGTTCACATTATTGATTTGATATCCCTTTATCCATGATCGGTGAAATATGATCATCAATCAATACATGTGCTGGTCGTGGAGTCACTGGTGTTCCGTCCAGTGACATTCGACCAGGGATACTTTTAGAATAACATCATATAAGTCAAAAGAGTTTCACCAACAAGTCACATACTCATTGATCTTCAGAACTAATGATTCATTCAAAGAACAGAATAACATTTATTCAATAACTCATAAACATAGACGTGATACAATCATCTCTATGATTGCCTCTAGGGCATATCACCAATAGTTCGCCGCATTGACTAGTTGCTCCTCTGCCCATTGCGCCTTCTGCGCTAACTGCGTGCGCGCTATTTGGAATTCCCGAGCCATTGTCCATTGCGCCAGCATGTGTGCCATCTTTTGCACCTGGCTGCGCCTGGGGCTGCTGTTGAAGAGACTTGGAGCTAGCGCCATCAATCCTAGGCGTTTCTCCTGAGCTACTGCCTTGCCAATGGGACTCGCCTCCTACGCTTGCTTGCATGTGGGGACCACGGCATTGTCCAACCGAGCTTCCCTCTACACCTCCTATGCCTGCTGCATGCGAGTGGAGGCCGCCTCCCTCAACAGCGCCCGGCGCAGGCCCCTGGGTCCCGCCACCATTGACGATGATTAAAACATCTATATATTATCTTTAATATATAAAAGAGACCATACGTCTTCATGGTCGTAACCCTGAGGTGCACACCTCACTGGTCGTAGAGATTCCAGAGGTTACATAATGGGTACCCTGGTCGGACGAAGGCCTAAGTCAAGCTTCCGACCAGGAGAACTGCTCGTAGAAGGTATGAACTGATACTCGGAATAAATCTCAATGTATATTCTCTACCGTATGATGAATGGAGCACGTGTATATTTCATGCCATACGACGCATCTTATCCAGACACACCAGCGAACAACCTCCATGCGGTTGTATGTTTTCTAGACATATAACCGCCGAACGGTTGATTCCGTATCAACCGTCACTTGACTCGACTCACCGCATAACGCCGCATCGACGTCTTCTCCTAAGTAATCGCCACCTCTTCGATGGTTATTTAAAGATGGAACCTGGACGGATCAAGAGGAGAACGAAACAAGACAACAGAAGAAGGAAGGAACACAAACCATAGTTTCGTGTGATAGACCTGAGATAGCAAGAGAGCAAGCAGAGTTCTTAGTACATACCTCGTAAATTCTAGTTCATATTAATAAAGAGCAACCCCATCATTTCCTGAGATTTCTCACGTCACTTTCTCATTTTTATTTTCGTAAGATCGACGTCTTGATCGTCAACAACCATTTTGACCAGGGAGAGCAGAACCAGCTTCGGGCGGGCCCATGATCGCCTGTCTGTGGGACTTGGCTATAGTGTAGCTTCGCCGAGAGAAACAAATGTTGCATCTTCGCTTAAAATTGAAAAATAAACACATTTTGTTTGTCTTGTTCTATACCCGGTTCGATACCCAGTTCCACTTTGACTCTTCCAGGCTATCCTTCAAACAAACCGACTTACAAGTTTTCAGAGAAACTTTGTACAACCGGTTCTGGGATTTTTTTCACTTTCATCAACAGATCTTTATTTTTATCATAGACACGCAAGACCTCATCCTGTAGCTCCACCCTGCACCCTTCTCCCGCCAACTGCCCAAGACTGAGTATGTTGTTGCACAAACTTGGTATAAAGTAAATTTCAAGCAGCATCTTCTGATCGTCGTTCTTCCATTGCAGCAGCATTATATCTTTGCTTTTTATCTGCGTCATAAAGCTGTTGCCAAACTTGACTTTGCCTAAAATCTTCTCGTTAAGCTCATGGAATATGGAGCGATCTCTCGTCATGTGATTGCTTGATCCATTGTCCAAGTATCACAGATCAGTGTGATTGTGGTTGCCTCCCTCTGTGTGTAGTTAATTAGGAACTGCGTTCTCCTCGTTCAATATGACCGTGATCGGCGCCTCTTTGACACATAAGGAGAGAAGCAGTGTCGGCTCGTCGTCTTCACTGGCTCGGGTGAGATTTACCTCCTCGTTCTTCTTCTTGCTTCGGCAATCCGAAGCTTAATGCTCGTACTTGTCGTAGTTGAAGCACTGTATGTGGCTACGGCACTCCGATGCGTAGTGACCGAATTTATCACATTCAAAACACTTGATATGTGACTTGTCATGGGATCCGTCACCACCTCCTTGTCCAAACTTGTCTCCACGTCCACCTCTGCTGCCTCACCCATGCTCGCGGCTACTTGATGAGCCACGATCATCCTTCGACGACAATTCCTTGTGAAACTACCTGCCATCGCTTCTTGCGTCTCCCTTTAACAGCAACGTCTGTTCGTTACGGGACTGATATCCATTTAGAAGCTCCTCATGTGCCTTGAGGGAGCCAGCGATCTCCTCGATCTTCTTTTCCTCCAGATCGGAGGAGTACATGAGCGTGGTGACGACATGTATGTACTTTTCTGGAAGCACGCGCAGGTATTTCTTTACTGCCACAGATTCCTCCATCTTGTCGCCGAGAGAGATAATCTAATTGTACAGTGAAGTCAGCTTACCGGCGAACTCATCCACCGATTAGGTTTCTCCCATCTGGAGATTCTCAAACTCGTTGCGCAAATTCTAGAGCTACACCTCCTTCACGTGGCCGATGCCCTTGTGCATCGTCGGAAGCGTCATCCACACCTCACGTGCCATCTCCTTGCTGATGAGCTTCCGCATCATGGAGTCTGGCACCGCTTGGTTGATGATGGCCAAAGCTGTCTGGTCCACCTTGTCGTCCACCTCCTTGTCCTTCCCTTCGGATCGATTGCACCCCAGACTCCCTGGGCGCGCATGTTCGCCTTCATCTTTATTGTCCACATTGGGTAATTGTCGGTCGTTAGGAGAGGATACTGGAGGGAGATTGACCCCATCCCAAGCCTTTGCCTTCTTGCCCATGATCTTCAGATACCACCAAGATCAGCATGTTCTGATACCAATTATTGGAATTTTTTCTTTGTCCTAGCTCTGTCTTCGCTTTGTTCCAGGGAAAAAACCGCTCAGCTTTTCTCTGTAAGACCTGCTTGTGCTTCGTCCGCTCGGTGCTGCTTTCTCCGTAGGACCCGCCCTTCGATGTGACCTACTGGTACACGATGGGATGCGCGACGTGCCTTTGTGGGACCCTCTCGTTGTTGACGGAACGCCTACACAAGGAGCAGCACGCCATCTGCTTCCTATCACTACGAACAAGCACAAAGTAGTGCATCTCTGTTGTCTGTCTTCACGTGAAGTCTTTTCTTGGCAGAAGTTGCGCCTCATCTGGCCTTCTTTTCTAGAGCGAACGAACGATGCAGAGCGAAAGCGATGTTTTGCTATGAGAGAATAGTAAATGAAAGCAATAGATCAAAAACACTGGTTTCTTTCAGGAGCATCAAGGGTTGCCCCTCTTTTTGGTCTTTTGTGTTTATTTATACCAAAAAATTTACAAAGTTACAATCGGATTAGATAATGACAATCCGTACCAAAAACAAACTCCAACTTACACCGAGACTCCTAATAAAGAACAACTCTCACAAAAAAAAAACATAACCTACCTAAACAAGATTAATTCTATCAACATGTTTGAAGGAGATCACATGCTGGTGGACCAAGAGAGATGAAGACATAGAAAGTTTAGTCATTCATATTGTCAGCACTAATGTGGACACTTTCACCACACGTGGGATACATTGAAAGAAAACTTATCAGAGCATCTACAACAGTCCACGTCAACTGTTACTAAGGGGATGCCACATTAGCATTTAGGTGATGTGGAGGAGAGAAGGTGAGGAGAGAAGGTAAAATTGTTTCTAGATGAAGAAATTATCAAATTGTTAATACCAAGACAGAAGAAACAACCAAATACTCTATTGGAGACAGACTTGTTACCTAAAAACATGTTTTGTGGGTCACACTGTCTTAAAGCAAAATATCTATCTGATCATCTGTGCAGTTCGACTTTATTATTGATATGATGAATGAGCTAAAATATGTAGGCCACAAAGTTGTACTTCATTATTGATCATCAAGAATCATACACATTTGTAGCAATTAAAATCTTAGACACAAACTCAAAAAACAATTTATTGGAGGACTTGTTTCTTTTTATTAGATTGATTACTCTTTTTTTTCTTACTAACAAAGTAAAAAATAATCTATTGTAGATGCTCTTAAGTATATTTTCAGACGCAACAAATAGAACATCACTTAGGGATGTGAGTCAAAAGTTATGGATGCTTTAATGTAAGCTGTCCAGTAAGTAAAGTGTCAGCGCGAATTCCCACAAGTTTGTCCCTAGAGACCCGATCGAACTGATCTTTCAACTGGTCTTTGGTACTCATACCTAAGCTAGTTAGGAGGCATGTTCTCGGTATATATTTTTTTGACTGATGATCTAAGCTAGTTAGGAGGCATGTTCTCGGTATATATTTTTTTGACTGATGATCTTAGTATACTAGCTAAGTACCTATGCACCGCAACGGATTAGAAAAACATAATATAAGTTATAAATTTATAAAACCAATATATATATATAAGATAATTATCCTTATAGATGAAAGTTTCATACATAATTTGCATCCATCAACAAACCACAATATAGATAATCTAATTATCTATAGAAGATCTTTCAAGTATCTTATACACGTGCGCATATATTTATCCACAAAAGATCACATTAACTCAAGAGGTGGTAAATGACAGACTCACTACCATCACCACCAAATCATTCTTTTATAATAGTAAAGATATTGTACTTGTTTTCCAACGTTAGAACTTTAGAATAATTCATTTGATAAATCCATAAACTTTTGTTAGTCAAGTGCTACTTGAGAGTTGAAACTTTTGTGGTTTCCTTCGGTGATTGCAAAAGCAGTCCTTCGAAGACAACCATTCTGTTCTTGCAACTTTCGAGTGTGGTTTGTATAGATTGGAAACTTGGGTGAATATTTGATTGCATGTCCTTGCGCTGGCTCGTGATTGGCTTTCAAGTATCCGTCAGGTTGCACTGTTATCTTGGTTGTTCGTAGCTAAGTTGCCATGAGTTCTACGCCGTGAGATCAGACCATCCTTAATTTGTTGAAACATACTCACCGGGTGTGTTGATCACATCATCCAGCTTTACAAAACCACTAGAAATACATTATAGACAAGCATATTCTCTAAACAATCCGCTAACAATTTCATGTCAACCTTGCTCTTTCCATGTCTCTCACAAAACCACTAAAAATACCAGGAAAACCCCCTTTCCCGAACAAACTCTTCTCACGATAAAACTCCAATAAACTCTCATCCTTATGTTAAAGACTGTTTTTTTAATGATAAATCACAACAACATGAGGGTGTTTGGCTAGTACGTCCTCCGTCGTTTTTTAACTTGTTATTTTAGAATACGTGCAATCAACACTTTAAAACAACTATCATGCAAATGTATTTGGATTTTTCATGTGAAAATTATATTAGTATATTTGACATCAAAAGTGTACTTCCATATTATTATAATTTTTAACATATAATTACAAAAAGTAATGGTAAAATATGTATATCGAAGAGCCTGCCTATGTCCGATCCGATGAGTAAAAGATAATGGAGGGAATATATAGGCAAGGCCATGCACGCAATGCAATTTAATTAGGGATGTCGTGGGCCATGCAAATTATAGATACTATCTGTTAATTTGTAATCCACACTTCTTTCTAAAGGAAAATGGTGATACAACTTTAGCGTTCCACCAAGCTAAGTAATCTCATTTTTGATTAATTATATTTTTTTGTTTTAAGTTTGCTGGGTATTTGAGTGTTTTTCCTTTAATTTGATGGAAAGAAGAATATATGCTTTAATTTGCTGTAAAGTACTCCAGTTGGATTGATGTGTCGACATCGTAACACTAGTGATCGATCATGAGGATAGCAGACATTCCGTTCAGGGTTTCTACCAAACATTTACTAAAATAATATCTATTGGCATTCTCCTCTCACCTCTTTTCATAAACATTATCACCTTTTCCCGTTACTAATTTTAGCTTGTTGCTCAAACCTAACCAGCTAAGGAATAGGAATAATACTACTATATATTACTTTACCAACAACATCTAGTGCATCCAATAGTGCAGAAAAGGGATCATGATATGCAAGAATGTTTCCAGGTTCCTCTCATAGAACTAATTCCACATCAACCCTTAAAAGATATATCGTTCCATTAATTAATTAGCTAGCACAAGCGCTTCCTTTTGGGATTATTCTTCCCATTCAGTTCCTAGGCCGAGTTACGTTAGTTGTCGTTGCATATTTCGAAGTTATTTTTCTAAACACATGTGTCGTTGTCTGTCTCGCCGGATTAGCCGCACACGAAGTCCTTGCCTTTTCAATTCTTTTAACAAAAGGAATTAAGCACTACTAGCTCCAAGCTTCGGTTTCGTTGAAACCGAGCTACTGCATCGTAGTTTGCAAACATGAATGGGAGTACTTTCAGGATGCTGATGACCTGATCATGTGCATCTTTAATTTATACAAGTACGTAGTTCATATGCTAATCAAGTCATTGGTGCGTAGTGACATTTGTCAACAACAAAAAACGACAAGAAAATTAGTAGTTTAGAACGGCATTCTCGAAAGGATTAGGTTCCCTCTTTAATGGCCCAGTAAGCTCCCTCAAAGCAACATGACAAGGGTTTAGAACACGCTCAAAAGCAAGGAAGAAAAAAAGATCAGATAGAAAGATCAGAAAGCTCTCTCTGTCGCAAGAATATTTGGCTTCCCTGCGTTGCATGAGCTTTAGGTAGGCGCCGATTGGATGCAATGCGAGGCGGCTTAATCGACACACACGCTGGCTCGCAGCTCTTGTTTGTCGTATTAGTTGACATAACACATGCATGCACCTTGTACACATATGTATGCATGTTGGTTAATAGATTCTTCTTTTAGCTTTGCGCCGCATTGGCCTAGCTTGTGAGAGTACGTGAATCTATTCTCTAATCTACTAGCTACGTACGTGTCCCTCTCTCAGCTCTCAAATATACAACACGATCGTACGATCATCGTCCATCGACAGGTAAAGGTTAACGCACAGATGGATCGATCTCAGCATGCGATAATTTTTTTTTTCTCACGAGCTAGGGTTCGTTGGATAACGATGATCGACTCAATTCGAAGGGATTGGTTCTAATCCCTCTCTCCTGTCCCATATATGCGTCAAGATGCCGGGCATACCAGGGCAACGAATTAAGCAAGCTAGGAGTTAACCGAGATCGACAGCGACGGTGGCTGCCTGTCTTGATGGGTGCTCGTGTCGTACACGTATATACGTATACGTGTGCTCTGCGTAGATGACACTGTATTTTACGCCCTTGCTCGCAGTTGATACTGCCTGTCGCCCGCACCTGGCAGTACTCGAAAATCGAAATGGGCCAAATCGTACTTTCCTAACGGGCCCGTCTTCTACACTTGTGTAATGGCCTTTGTTCAGACTATTTCCTGATGGGGCTGATGATCTACTTTTTTACCGGGCCTCTCGGTCCAGCTTAATTATTACGGGCCTATTCGGCCCGACTCCAGATTAGCTTCAATTTTCGTATGAGCAACCGTGAGAGCGCTGAGCCGCTCAGCTCAGTTATTGAGAGCTCAGTGGCTCGCTCTCATCCACCTGCATTCGAGGCTTAGTTTCAATACTGGTGCTTACCCGGGTTTAAAAATAGTACACTCACATGTGAGTTCGTTCAGTGGTCAAAACGCGTATCCGCGCTCTATGGGGTTAGACCCCCGCACTCTAGATTAGGCGTGTGTTTAGGACGTACCCACGTATGTGTAGGCATGCATATGTGTGGTGTGTGTGCGTGAGTGCGTCAGTGTATACTCTAAAAAAAGCATGAGCAACTGTACAAACGGATTTGAGCCTCTTTTCTAATGCAATGATTTCCAAAAGGAAGTTGCTATTTCACACTATCCCGTTGCAACGGGATAGCTCCGCCAGCCTTCGGCGCCGCTGCTCCCTCTCCTCTCCTCAACCGTTTTCCTCCCCTTCCTCTCTTTTCTCCGTACCCGCCGCCCTCCTCGCCTTCTTCTCACGTGCCAGCCGTGCTCCTCCCACCACTCCTCCCACACTAGCGGCTGGCGACGACCTCTTTGCCTCATCGTATCGCCGTCTCTGGCTTCCCCACCGCCCCCACCCTACCCAACCTAATATTCATCGCATCGTCGCCTCGTCGTGCAGCCCACCACCCTCCCCTATCGCCCATCGCCCTCCACCGCCTCCCCGGCCTCCCTCTACACTGGGGGGGCAGTGAACCCGTCGAAAGTAGCCCATGGCCACCGCGGCGCTTGGGCATCACGGCCGCCCGCCGCCGTTGCAACGCCTTCTCGCTCACCTGCTACCCTATCCCGTCGGAATGCTATACTATTCTATAGTACTTCTCTTTACAAAATAAGCCCTACCATCGTGCTCATGTTTGTCGCTAGTGTCATGTCGCTATCTCCCAACTCCCAAGCACCTTCTTCGCTATGCTAGGCCACAACGAGTGTTGTATTGCTATCCCTATCCCTGAGTGCCGCTGACCGTCATCCAAGGCTCCTTATGTTCCACAACGACCTCGATCTCCAACATTATCAACTCGATCTGCAACCATTGTTTGGTTGCTCAATCCAACTGCTACCAGCCCGGTCCCATTGCCAAAGTCGGATCAAAAGAATTACCGATGGGAGAGAGGAATATGAGGTTTAGGGATTTAAGAGAGCCGATGAAGAGGTAAAATGGTCCGGATAAAAAGCAATTGAGCTAGGGCTTCATTTTTTAAAAGGCTCCATCAAAAGCGAGCTTGGCCAAACATGGCCTAACTTTGTCCTTAAGTCAGAGCCCTACCAATCTCTCTATATAAAAGGAGGCTGGAATGGGGGCTTCTCAGGGTGGCCACATTAGCTTTTTTTATGCTTCGTTTGATTACGATTTTCTCTGTTGCCTACCGTCCGATTTGCGTCGGCTGTTGCGCTCACACGATCGCGTCTCCACGTGTTCCTGCTGCCTCTATTGCTTTGCATATTCTTTCTTTATTCCCCATCGTGCCCCTCCAGTTCTCTTCCTCGCCTATGTCGCCAGCGTTTCTTCCCCTTTGCTTCTGTCGCCTGGTCATCTGGTTCGCCTCAGTCATCGCCGTTTAGCCTTCACCTTCTCCCCTTCTTATCGTTTTCTTCTCCGTTGGTGTATGCTTGTTTCGTTTGTTGTTTCTTCTGTTTCAGTCATGTCGCCTCGCGCCCGATTCCTCCCCGTCTCCTCTCCCACCGTCGCTGCTGCCACCACTACCTAGGTTGTCGCACGCCCGAACCCTAGGACGCCCTTCCCCTTTTCCCTCCCGTCCTCTCACGGAGGAAAGGGAAGACGATGGCATGGGAGGAGATGGGGATGACGAGAGAGCACTCGCCGGTGCGGCCCAGACCGATTGTATGGGAGATACGGTAGGTGAGGTCCTCTCCTCGTAGTGATCCCTCCCTCTCCTTTCTTCTACTCATCGTGGCCCAAAATCGGGCGAAAATTCGACTAATTTGTGAGCCGAGATTCTTGGTTTTGTGCATACTTTTTTTGAGCAACCAAGGCTTGGTTCTTCCATTCATAGATGAATGAAATGTGTGTTCTTGTTTTGATGCAGATTTGTGGACTGTGGTGCTTGGTTCCTCCTATTTTTAATGTGGGTTTGTGGACTGTGGTGGTTGGTTCTTCTGTTCATAGATGAATGAAATGTGTGTTCTTGTTTTGTGCATACTTTTTTGACCAACGAAGGCTTGACGGGGCGGCCCCTGGTGCGTTGGCTGGGAGGGCTTCTAACAGCGGCGTTCTCCGGGGAGATAGATTGGGGTCATTTGCTAGGACCGTCCTCTCTATTGAGGTCCTAGAGGCTTCTCGTGCTTATTGGTTCGCCGACCGATCAAGTTCACAGAGTACATCGTCCATGGTATGTACCGTAAGCTTCTTCAACAATTTGATCCGTATAACATTCAGCCGAATCAGCATAGTATAATGTTTTCATGCTCTTTCATTTTTTGCCCAAGAAATGCTATTGGGCATTATTACTGTCACTGGAATTCATCATTTTGATGGTGTTTTAATGCTTTTTCTGGTTCTTTTGAGTATAGATCACATAAATTTTTTTTTGGGTAATGTTTGATGCAATTTTCCTAAATACTCCATTCAGTCAAATATAAGTTATGTACAATAGTTGACACATTTGGGTAGCATGGGTTTGGTACAAAAAGAGATCAACTTGGTCAAAAATCATGGGCTCTAGGAGCTAGAAATCTCAAAATTAGTAATTAATGATCATGTTCAATTAGTAGTTTTCTGAAAGGTGCTTTTGGGAGAACACTGTGTTGTAGGCCTGCAGCCAGTACATTTTTAATATTCCTATCCCGTCCTTTCATACTAATGCCTGGAAGGTTGCTTTGTCCTATTCTCCAACTCCAGGTCTGTTCTTTTCATTAGTCATAAGGGAAAAGATATGTAATTGTCATATATGTGAGTAATGTTGAGAGTGGTATGTCGATTTGAAATGTTTTTTCTTCTGAATCTTGCAATCAAGTGTTGGAGCTTAGGTGGTAGTCAACCATGGATGCAATGGAGGCCGAGGAGGGTCCTTTTCTGGCTAATGATGCCAAGGTATCATCTTAACAGTGGTTTTATGTTCATGTCTCCTAGAGCATTTGTTTTTCTTGTTATTAGTCTTCCTATTGGTGTGAGCTTGCCAACATTGAACTAGTGTTAATACATTTTGCTCTATATCCTTGCTAAGAACGTAGAATTGTCCATCAAAACATAGCTTTAGCCATTTCTTTGTTACACATATTCATAACATTGAATATTTTTTAAAACCAACTATTGTAATAAAGCTAAGTTTTTTTTGCCATCATCACATTTCCTTTTCTGCCATCAGCGAGGGCGACGGTAGGTCGCCAGCTTTTCTATCATGGGAAAATGAAGAACATACTCAATAACAGAACCATCAATTATGTTTTTTCTATTTACTTTATTGAAGTGTTTCATTCACTTTGACTTTGTCAACTGTTTTTATTTGAGATGTTTTATTATCCATATATTGCTATCACTTTGTGATGTGGGACATATAGTACCTTTCCCGAATAATTAGTTGTGTTTTCCACATCACATACCATTCTTTTCGGTGAACGTAGAGCACATTGTTGTACCTCTTTGGCCTTCAGTGGCACGTTAAACACTTCTTGATGGGTTCAACAAAGTCTGAGGTTGTTTTATCTGTTTAATTGAAGTTGGTTTGTTTCTTAATGCTCGCTCTCTCTGTTGGAAGGTGTCCACAGGTGATTGATGCAGAACAACTCAGGTAACTACCTATAGACTAGCCTTGCAACCTTTAGGTCCCTTTTTATTTGTCAGTTACTTTTGATTACTGATGACTGGTCGTTCAGGAACGGCTAACGTGTATAATTTTGGCAAATTTTTTTGGTGTTGTTGATGCTTATCAGCTGGATTATGTGGGGATTTTTACCCATTTTATGAGACAGTTTAACCATACGTTACTCTAATTAGTTCAATTCATCGTGTTCTATATGGCTTGTATGCTGCGAGCAACTTGGTGCGGCAATGGAGCTGATCAGTCTAATTCACTGTTTCTTTATGGTTTGTGTGTTGCGAGCAACTTAGAATGGTAGTTTTTATTTGAAGAGTCGTTGAGGAGAGTTGTGTTAAAATTTTACAATTTGTTGCAGGAAGCTATGCATACTCAAGAGTGTCTTTCCCCTGGAGTCGAAGAAGGTGGAAGGGAACCAAAGACCTACTACCACATGAAGGATATTGCCTTCTTGGCCCATGACCCTTTCATCGAGAAGTTCAAGTACTTAGCTTCTTGGCAAAAAAAAAAAATCCTGCTACCTCTATATGACTTTAGAAGAAATCATTTGGGCAATGAAATTTTGTCTTTTTTATTTAATTGTGCACTGCTCTGTACCATTGGAGGAATGTAGTGTTTCATGATTTTAGTTGCAAATGTTTGTTCAATTTTAAAGAGATGTCATTTGCCCTGTTCTTACAGATTTCATGTCTGTTAACTATAGTCACAATGATAGGTGATCTGAAAATCTCTTAATAGTGCCAGTGACTCAGGATCTGTTTATATTGTGGTTTGGTGACTAGAAGTATCTAATATGCTTTTACGGAGCTTTCTAAATGAGGGTTTTGTTCTTAGTGTTTGATTTATTTGTTGCTAGTACTTGCCAGCTTGTCCTTTTGAACGAGCTATGTATCAGACAAAATAGTGATCTTAAGTGGAAAACTGTATTTTCACTAGAGGGCGAGAGACCATTAGAAAAAATATTCTTAATCAACATAGTGTAGGTAATCAAAGAGCCATTGTCTATTCAATGTAAACTACTTCTGCGTAGTGCATGTTAATGATATTTTGATAATTGTGGGACGGACTAACAACTTGTCTTACTTGATTGTGGGTGATGGAAATCTTGTTGCATGTTTGTATGATTAACAATGTTGTTAGAATTTGTAGTGTAGTAAATACAGTATGAGCTATAAGGCCATGCTATTGGGTTATCAATTTATGGTCAACGAGTACTTGATTTGCTGATATTTTACGATCTCCTAATCTTAATGTTGTTTCCTTCATGTTTGATTTTAGGGAAATCAAGGTCCACAGAAAGAAAGTTAAAAAGGCTATTGCTAAGAAAAACAAGGATCTTGTAGACACATTGTTCAATCGGCCACCAACTTACAAACTTGATAGGCATATCCTTGAAAGGTACGGAGTGAGTTTAAAATGATTCTTTGGAGGTTTATCCAAACTTTATTATCTCAACGTAACATCATTTGTGTATTTTTTTTGTTGAACAGATATCCAACTTTTGTTGATGCTCTTAGAGACTTGGATGATTGCTTACCAATGGTGCATTTGTTTGCAACGTTACCTACTGTTGAAGGTGAATGTGTGCAATTCCAATAAATTCATAACTGCTGCAGGTATGTTATGTTCTGGATTAACGAATTCCCTTCCCTCAACCTCACATACATCACCCCCAAACTCTCCAAACAGGGAGTACTTCTAATTTCCCAGTACATTAGGTCATCATGCTTTGACCTTCCCAACCTTTATAGCCACTATAGTGCATTACTTTACCTGCTTCAGTCAAAAAAAATATCCTAGTGAGGGGGGGGGGGTATTCTGCATCATGGAAAAATGAAGAACATACTCAATAACAAAACCACCAGTTATGTTTTTTTTTGTTTCTATTTACTTTATTTAAAAGATTTTATAGGCACTATAGTGCATTGCTTTGCTATGGAGCATGATATGATACTAATGATGATGAGGATGGGGGTGATCCACATGTGACATTTTATTCCATTTCAAAACACTCCTTTGCCGCATTGTATCTCAAACAATACGCTTTTGTTCAAAATTTTGAATTTGTAGATTATGGATATTCAAAAACAAATAAGTTTGGTTAGTGCATTAGATCATTCACACTTGCCTCTCAAAATTTTGAATTTGTAGACTATGGAGTTTCTTCACACAATTGTTAAATCTCCACTGTTGTTGTGTAGTCTGGTTTTGGGGATTTGTGGTCGTCTCACCAAGATCAATTGGTTGAGTAGGGACAAAAGTTTATTGTGGACTTTTCTATTATTCCTGTAATATTTTTTTATTTTTGCTCTGTTCTTAACCAATCGACCTTGGCGAGACTACTACAAACCCCCCAAAACCATACTACGCAACGATTGTTGATTCAGTACGTTGAATCTCTAGAATTTTCTCTCTCCTTAACACAATTGCGTGCATTTGTCTCCGCACGCCATGGCGCGTGTAGGTTTCTAGTCTACCATGAATCATAGAAGTACGGAGTCGCTGACTATTCTCCTCAATTCTAAACAAAAGTCAAATTTGTTGATTCATTTTTGGGCTTGTTTGGCACTACCGTGGCTTTCTGAAGCGGCTTAAACTGGCCGCATGCATGGTGAGCAATTTGTCTTGAAGAGGTTTGGTGTTTGGCTGTCTAGCTTTTAAGTAGGATGGCTGCAGCTTCTGAGATGAGAAATATTTGAAATGTCCCTGAGGCAAGTAATGACTTGTTTAATGTCGTTTAACTGCAATTAATGCAATTGACGGCAATTAACGACATTTGATGACAACTAACGGTAATTAACGACAAATGACGATTAACGACGTGCAATCTTTCCATGTCTGGGAAGTGGGAGCCTAATTAATGACATTTAGCGACAACTAACGATAATGAACGACAAGTGACGAGAACTAATGATAACTAATGACATTTGATGACAACTAACGATAATGAACGACAAATTGACCGCAATTAATTTAATTAACGACAAACAATAATAAATAATTATTACAACAAACAATTATTACAGAAATAATTGCAATAAATAATGATTACAACAAACAATTATTACATAAATAATTGCAATAAAGAATAATTACATAAATAATTTATTTACAATAGAAAAGAAAAAACGAAACAAATAAAAAAGCAGGAGGACTGTTGTCCCCGGTTGGGTCTGCTATCGGCGGTGGCGATGGCTGGAAGAGGAGAGAGCAGGAGGAGGAGAGGTAGAGGGAAGAAGGAGGAGGCATTCAGGCCCGGTCAAAGTAGGAGGAGGAGAGGGAGGAGGCGCTCGGAGTCAGAGGTGGGTGGCGGTGCGGGTGGAGGCATCGAGGGATGAGGAGAGGGCGATGCAGCAGCGCGGGGTAGAAGATCTGGTGGGGAGAAAGGAGGATGGCAGCTACGGATAGTCGGGGCCAAGGGAGGAGGAGGGAGGTGGCGGTGCAGACAGAGGCGTCGAGGGAGGAGGGGAGAGGGAGCCGGCGACGCGGGGTAGCAGATCCGGCGAGGGGAGAGGAGGGGGAGGAGGAGGGGAGGGTGGCGGCTCGGGAGAGGAGAAGGGGAGGGCGGTGTCGGTGGAGGACGGCGACGGTGCATGGGGAGGAGGAGGAGGAGAGGCGGCGCGTGGGGCAGAGGAGGAGAGGTGGCGACGCCTGCGTAGGATGAGCAATGTTCCCCTAGGAGGCCACCTAGACGTTGGGCACACGCCGTGCGGCGCGACTTGGGCAAAATTGCCCCCCTGGGCACTCGGCCTGTCTAAGCGGTCAACGCCGATCTATGGTGGACCCAGGAGGAGCTAGGTAGGCAAGGCACGATGGTAGTTGGGTGGTCTAGAGCTGTGCTAGGCGGTCCGAGGCGGCGTTGGGCGGTTCGGGCGAAGCTAGGCCACGACATGGGGAAGAAAAGAAGGTAAGTGAGGCTCTCACCTTGTGGTCACAAATCCTAGGGGATTTCATCCCCTCTGGCTCTTGCTCTGCACCCATCGCGCTGCCTCCTCTCCCCCCGTCGCATGTCGCCCTTGCCGCGGCCTGACATGGCTGATGATGGCTAGAGCTCTTGGAATCGTAGGAGGAATCGAGGGATTTGGGGAAATGGGGATTTGGGGAAATTAGGGATTTTGTTGAGGTAGAGATTGGGGAGTGGGGTGCGCGGGTACTTATCGGAGGGAGAGGTGAGGGGATGGATCTGTGGGATGTTGGGTCCCGAGCGTTCGATTGGTGGAGAGGGTTCGGTGCGGATCGGTGACGTGGCTAGAAGAGCGGGGAGAAGGGGATTGATCCGTGGGAGGGTGGTATCAAAGCGTTTGTAAGATCGAAGAGGCCAACTAGAGGGGGGGTGAATAGGCGGTTTTAAAAACTTCTTTGGCTAAAACCGAATTTTAAGCAGAATTGTAAATCAATTTGGTTTTACACAATTAAAGCCTAAATCAACTAGTCTTTACTAAGTACACCAACAATACAAGTCAATTGGTGAATATTGTAATTAAGCAAAGACTTGTAAGCTATTCAATTCTAGCAATGTAAATAGCACAAAGCATGTCAATCATTCATACACAATGAATAAGCAATTTAATACAATAAATATAAATTGCACAATGTAAAGCAATAGAATGCAAACCATAAAAGACACGACGATGTTTTACCGTGGTGATCAGAGACTTGCCGGTCTCCCCTAATCCACGTTGAGGGAAACCCAAACCAATTGAGTCGGCTCCACGAATTAAGCCTTTCTCCGAGGTATCAATACCTCGCTCCACTAGGGTTGCACTTACTCCACTCCGGAGATGGAGAGCACCAAGCCACTCACAAACACCGGGCCTTCTCACAAGCTTCACTTGAGAAGATTGTCGGACCACGACGCCTCCACATCATCTAGGTGTGAGGACCCCAGTTTATTTGGCTTGCAATGCTTAACCAACCGCCTGGTCCTAGCATCAGAAATCAAATAAACTGAGCCTCGAGATATGTATACTTCCTGAGCGGATACACACCTCGCCACAAAATTATGCATCAACTCCATTCCAAACATAGAGTCCAAACATTACACTACTAAGCGAAAATAACAAAAGAGAATATTACGGACTGGGCGGCCGGCCAAAAGATACACAAATAACGTAAGAACGACAATGAAGCAAAAGTGCCATAAGATGGCTATAAACAAAGCCAATCGTGCCCTTTAACCCACAAGGCATCCGACCGGACCGCCAAGCCTAGTCGTCGTGACGGCGGCAGAGAACTCACGTGTGAGGCCCTTGGGGCTCACCTTCTTCCTCTGCAACAAAACATTAAGCAAAGCAACCGAGTACAAAGATTGTCTTTGTACTGCAAGACTGACGTGTGAACTAGCGCACTGCTTCATATGCTACATGCAGGCTTATTTGGTGGAGGCCATATGTTTCATTTGCATAAAGCCAACTTTATTTGCAATAATGTAATACAGTTTGAAGGCAGGTTTGCAATTCATTTTTAATGTTGAAATACAGTAAAGGTAATAATAACAAAAGAGAAAGATAAATAACCTAGAAGTGACTATCCCAATAGTCACCACAACAATAGCACGAATCCCAGATTCGTACCACCCAGCAAGTTTTAATTTAAATGTTGTAGTCTAGTTCTTACGGGGCGTATCCGAGCGTGTCCATAACCTAGGACGAGGCTATTCGAATAGTTTTAACCCTGCAGGGTGTACCAATGTACCCACACTTGCATCGCTTTAAGCGAAGCACACTTAGAAGGTATGCCGCATGACTAAGTCCTACGAGACTTTTTCCAATATTGTGTATTAACTACGAGCCGCTCGTATGGATAAAAATCCATACGCTTACATGGTAAAGCCGAAAAGACAACAAATCCCATCACGGGTGAAGCTTTTCGGACAACTACCATGCTCCCAACACCATCCCTCCTGCGACCCGGAGCCAATACACGCCAAAGTACTAGGTCAAGAGAGGTCCCATACCCTCTAGTGTGATTAGCACGCAAAAAGCTCAGTACGGTGGCGCAAGTAACTCGGTCCTTAACTGACTCGGGCACCATTCCAGTCACACCCAACAGATCACACCAATCATACCGTTGTGCCCAAGTCTAAATCATTTTTGCTTTCAGTTTTAGTTTTGCAATTAACATAGCAAAGATGCTGAAACATAAAGTTATAGTAAATTTTGTGTGATCAAGGTTACCGACTAAGTCGATAACCGCCCATTTCTACCGATACTAAGCATGTCTAAGCAATTGAAATCGTATCTACTAAGTGACAAGAGATCATCCAACGATCTCTAATCACAACACATAACCTAGGCTTAGGTAGTAGAGGATAATCATTTACCTACAAATTATGCATCTAAAGGATTAACTAATCAATTTAACACAAAATAAGCGATACATACATACAGTTGAAACAAAATATTAGACTTAACATACTGGGATTAACATGATCAAACTGCTTGCCTGGCTGCTGCTGCTCAATAGGCTCAACCTGTTGCAGAGGATCACTCGCGATAGAACCAGAACCGTCGCAATCTATCGATCGAGCAAAAGCAACAAATAAGAACCAATAACACCGACAAAACTCAAAATCTCAAATACAACCACAATTCTATAACACAGAAGCTAGACCATTACCATAAGAACAACAAATTAACTGCTACGGAGATGATTTAAATTAGACAAGCTTTCATGTGATAGATCTACCCAAACTCACTTACTTACCAAGTTAACTATAAAATCATACAAAATCAATCCTCTTATATGTTTTATCTTTCGACAGACTTTGATGGTGATTGTGTGCACATCTATTAATTAAGTATCAAATTAACACATCTAAACAACTAGTTACTCTAAACAACCATCAATAGTGATAAGATCACTTAAACCTACAAGGAGCTATTGAAACACTAACTAGTTAATTAGCCAACTATTAGATGCTAACAATTTTCTAATTAAGGTTGGGCTTTAATAAAATTCAGCTACTAACAAACCTAAGCATCACACCCACATATAGTAAAGTTAACAATTTCAGCATGCTACTACTACAAGGCCTTACTACACTTGTAAAAGCAGGAAACACAAGTACAGAGACAAACAACTAGATCATCTAACCACCTCTTTGATCATTCAGACAACAAGAGCTTAGAAACTTAATGACACTAACTAACTGACTTCAAACTAACCACTACTACTTAGGAAAGTCATCAAACACTAACAAGATTTGAATAGCAAGCATGAAACCAATTTCAGTTCACTGACAACAGAGAAAAACGACAACAGGGAACAACTACAGGGAAACTTGAGACTAATCTTTCTTCCAAACCTCACTTCCAAAATTTGATCATGCAAGAGAGTGAACTAATGAACAATCCTAAGATTGATTAGCAGCTAACTACAAGGCTTAAGAGAGGTGGGCCCCACTGTCAGTGAAGCAGAGGAAGACATAGCCGAAGAACAGAGACTTGGGTGGCGCTGACTCGAGTTGCCGCCGGCGAAGGAGTGGCGGCGCGGCGGTTGTGACAGCCAAAATGGGTTGCTGGAGGACCACTGAAGCCAAAGGTGGTCACGGGCTGGCCGGAGAAGCACTGTGGCGGCGCGGCGACAGCTCGCGGCGGCCGGTCGTGGAGGTGACAAGGGGCGACTGCGCCAGAGAAGGAGAAGGTGAAAACTAGCGCGCGTATGAGCATCAATGGGTTACCAGGAACTCACCGGGATGACGCGGAGCTAAGGTGGCTGCCGGAGATGGCCCGGCGACGAGAACTTGCGGCGGCGATCAAGGGGTCACCGAGGAAGGAACAACCTGAGCAAAAACATGAGAAAAGAGAGATGGAGATAGCTTGGGTGAGTGCACTAGATGGTGCTAGCGCGAGCAATTACTCTAGGAACCAACTCACCGGAGATGAGGACGAAGATCCAACTTTCGGCCGAAGAAGAGGGACACCTAAATTCAACGCCCCCTGCGAGTGAAACTCGAATTAGTTGAGGAAACAATCTGACGAGTGGAACACAGTGACGCGCAAAGAAGAAGGTGAGCTTCACTGGTTGTGGTGCTGACACGGCGGCGGCGGCACGGCCGTGAACCAGAGAATGCGCACTCCCTTGGTTTGAGCTCAGAGCGAACAAGGAAGGTAGTGAATGGCTTTGTGATGTCAAAGAGAGGAAGAGGAAGCTTTGGGTACCCTTAAGTAGGAAAAAGGACGGAGAAACCCGAGAGGAGGAGCCCTCAACGCCGATGCGCTCAAGAGCAGAGGCGGCGAGTTGGTGAGGTAGATGACGGGCGATTAATGCCTTACCAGGGTATGGGCTAACAGCGGACGATGCGGCCGAGGTGAAGCGCGCAAGAAAACCGAGAATGAACGGCGAGGCGAGGTGGCGTGCATGCACGCTGCCGTCGGCACTCGGCTCTCAGGCGCGAGGTAGGTGACGACCTGACAAATAGGGCCCGCCTATCAGCGACAGCAGCAAAGCGGCGCGAGCCAGAGTCAAGTGCGGCGTGAACAGTTGGTCTGACTCGATCAAGAGAATACTGACCGTTGGATCTAAAACGGACGGTCGAGATCTGTGTATGCATTCAGACAGGTCGACGAGATGAGCAGTGTGGACCGTGCGATCCACATCGGACGGCTGAGAGCGATTGGACTCAGGCGGTGCTGTTAGGCGGTGCGATCAAGCCGAGTGACACGGTCGGACTTGAACTCAAGTGGGGTTTGAGCCCGAGGAACAGTGATTTCAGATTTGAACTAAAAGGCAGGGAAGGTTTGGGGAATTTTTAGAGGTAGCTCCCGAGCTCCAAAAATTCCAAAATTTTTATGGGAGCTTCCTGGGACAGAGGAAAACCTTGTGCAATTTTTTCAGGAATTTTCATGCACTAGATTTCTCCTAATAAAATTCACAAGCTGCTGTCCAGAGGTTTGACCAGATTTCCAACTGGTTTGACTTGGCCATTTGAAATAGCAAACGAAATCTAAAAATTGACAAAATTTTCAGAGAGGTAGCTAGGATGGTCAAGATGACAGGAAAAATACTTGCAGAGGATGATCCCAAGTTTAAGGTCAAGAATTTTGATGACAACCATTTCCATTCACAAGAATTAAATCTTAGAATTGGAAATTGTTTAGGGAAAATTTGGAAAACTTCCAAATGACTTCAAGAGACATCAAAAGTTTTTATTTCTCCTCAAAATTTTACATTTGGAACACAAACCCTAACTTAAGGCTGTTACACTAGGTGTCGGCAAACACCAAGAGTAACAAATCTTAGACCCTCACTTGAACCAATCAAGTGTCTAAGCTCAAATGGATACTCAATCCACTACCTAAGGCAACACATGCACTTAGGGTTTGCTCTCTAGCTACACTAAGTGCAACACATGCACAAATGCTAGAGAAGCCTTGCTCTTAGCTCTGGAGAATGTATAATGGCACCAGTAAGAATACCCTTATACGGTCAAGGTGGGTATATATAGTCCATACACACAAACTGGCCGTTGGAAGCAAAGGATCAGCACAGTAATGGCTATAAAACTAGCCGTTGGAGAGGGGTGTGGTACTACCGTCAACTAATACACTGTAGCTCTGATAATCAGTAGTTCTGCACAACACATTGCGGTACTACCGCAATACCGAGAGAGCAACACATGCTCAAAAACGCGGCTAAGGACCAAAAAGCACATGCTCTAGATTTTACGTACCGCCACTATAAGAACGGTAGTTCCGTGAGCTGGTCATACCGCGCACAAAACGCTGGTGCTACCGCGCCACCTCAGAGCAAACCAAGTTCAAAAAGCAACGCTACTGGAATTTCCATACCGTACAAAAATCGGTACATCCGAGATGCGGTATTACCGTCATTCCAAGAGTGCAACAAATGCCTATCTGAAAAACACGTACCGCCACAAAGGCCTCGGTACTACCGTAAGCACAAGAGTGACCATAGAATGCCAAGTCCTAAAACACACTTTGGTAGTTCCGCCAAGGAACCGCGGTACTGCCGCACAAGCGATAGTTTCGCCCAAATCAACGTTGGTACTACCACACCACCTCAGAGCAACACATGCTCAACAGGTGCGGTAGTTCCGCCAAGAAACCACCGGTCATACTGCACAGCGGTAGTTCCGCACAACACAGGCCGGTATTACCGTTTCTAGAGAAAACATGCATTCGCTTTAACTCAATTTACAAAACACATTTGCCAAATTGATGTGCAATGTAAACAAGAGTTCAAGTGGGATTCTCAACAAGTTGTAAAACACATTTGCCAACTTATAGAATCATACCACAAGGAATAAGGTACATGGACTTAAACCGTTTGCAAAACACATTCGCAAACTAAAATCACATGCTACAAAGATTATCTATGAGCCACAGCTATTTGCAAAACACATTCGTAAATATTGACAACATATTAAGATGAACTAGAGCAAACACAATGAGCTATCAACACATGACAACCTCAAGCTACTAATCAAAAGACCCCTCTTAATAGTACGACAACCTATACTAGCAATTCGGTCTCCCAAACAAACACCGAGACCGGTAAAAGACCAGGAACACATCCTTAGCCCTAGCTAGTCATACCTTTGCCTTGAGCAACTACTTGAAGCTTGATGACATATATCCTCGCTTCAAGTCCGGGTTCTTGACTTGAATATGTATCAACACATGATGCACTCTTCATTTGACTTTCATCAACACATGATGAAGCTTCACTTCAGGATCTTGACTCGAACATCATCAACACATGATGATTTCCTTTTATCCCGATCCTTGACTTGATGACAATCAACATATGATGTCATCCAAAGTCTTCAACCTCATAGAACATAACACCAACTCATAAAAACGTTAGTTCCACAATATGATTATCATTAATTACCACATCATACCATTAACTCATAAATGGTGGGACAAGATACCACAATCTTTCTCTCTTTGGTAATTGATGATAACCACTTCAATAGCAAGTAGTTGAATAGAGATAAACATGAGTATATATAAACTACAAAAGTTATATATACCATGAGTATATATGAACTACAAGTTGTATATATTTACATGAATATATTAACTATACAATTTAAATATATTCAAGGATATATGAGCATCTATGGACTACACAAGTCTCATATGCTCTCATATACTCATATGAATATATTAACTACACAAGTTAAATATATTCAAAAATATGTTTCAAAGTAAAGATCATTAATATAGGTGGAAAAGAGAATATGGATCAATACTAATAAAACCACAAAATATAGAATGAACTCCCCCTGAATGTGTGCATACACAAATATGTAATGAAAACATATGCACATATCCAAGTTCACCTTTTTGATAGAGTTTAACCTATATTTTGGATCCGAGGAATGCAACAAGATATAATAAGAAGAAGTAGAATACATATCTCTTGTATTTTCATCTTTATATCCAAACGAGACTAAGCAATAGATAATCAATAGAATTGTTAGTCTCACAAATAGATTTGTCATTAATGAATACATACCTGTTTGGATTTTTATTTTTATATCCAAGCTGAGACTAATCATGGTATAATAATAAGAGTGTTAGTCTCACAAGTGCATTTGTCATTAATCACCAAAATACTCTATTAACACATAATGACGGGTCTAGATCCTTCAGCGTTGGATTGGGAATGAAGGGTAGGCATTGGTTTGAGTCAGGAAGTGCAGATCGATGACGTGGTGGGGAGAGTTGCGGTCACTTGGGCCTTTTCTCAGCCAATGGCCCTGTAGGTGTCATTTGGATTTAGGATAGGTTTTTTTTAATAGAAAACGTTGTCAAAGTTATCTCTCTACGCGATGTAAATGACTACAAAATTTCATGGCAAAGTCGCCTTCTCATCTGCAACATTGTCATCACCATGAGCTTCAGTTCCCAAATTTCTTGGACTGATACGCGTTGATGCATGCAATTCTGTTCGCTTGCCTGGGCACCCTAGGCGCTAGGCGGCCACCTACCGCCCACCTAGCGCCTAGGTGAACACTGAGGAGGAGGAGGGGGCCAGCGTGGGAGGAGGAGGAAGGGTGCTGGCGCCACTTAGGAGGAAGGGGGAGAGGCAGCGCCGCGCGTGAGAGGAAGAATAGGAGGGGCTCACGAGCACGGGATTAGGGTTAGGTTTTGGCTAGGAGGGGGATTTTATGCGATGATAAAAGCGAGTAATTACATGTGAAATTGAAGGGTAAATATGAAATGAAGCTGTGAGAAGCCGCGAAAAGCTGCCCCACGACGGCTGTCGGCTTCCGAGAAAGCCGGTAGGCGCCAAAGCCGAAGCCGAACTGTCCCAAACACCCCTTTTATCCACGAATTTTTTAAATAATATTATTTTAAAAAAATACATAATTAAATAGTAAAAAAATTACAAAACTAGGTCCCTGTCGTCAGTTGAACTAGCGATAGGAGCCTGTCGTCATTTCAACTGGTGACAGTGACACTGTTCATCTCCTCATAATATGGTAATATTTCTAAGAATTTTTAAATATAACAAATGAGCTAAAAAAATTACGATTTTTTTTGTGGAGCCTCCCGATATAGTTTTCTTGCTTATGTATTTTTGTCCATAATTTTATCCATTCTTAATTTTTTTTCTCTAAAATTTATTTAATTATACTGTTTGTAATAATTTCTAACTGTATAAAATGAGCTCCAAAAATTATTATTTTGTGTGAATGCTCATTACATAGTGAAATTAATTGTGTAGTTTTTCTAGGGTTTTATATGTCCTGAAATTACCTCGAACAAATACCATGACAACCCTAGGAGTATATCATGGTGTTTGTTCGAGATAATTTCAGAACATATAAATGCTAGAAAAATTACACAATAAATTTCACTATGTAATGAGCCTTCAGAAAAAAAATTATAATTTTTGGACCTCATTTTATACAGTTAGAAATTCTCACAAACAATATAATTAAATGAATTTAGGAGAAAAATAAAAACAGATAAAATTATAAAAAAAATACACAAGCAAGAAAACTATGTCGGGAGGCTTCACAAAAAATTTCATAATTTTTCAAGCTAATTTGCTATATGTAAAATTTTCTAGAAACAGTATTGTATTATGATCGGATGAGCCTATTATGTAATTGTTTCTGGCTACTACTTAGGTTTGTAATTGTTTTTAAAAATTCTTTTCTCCACGGTAAGCGCTTTTAAGAGCGCGTGGACCGTGCCGCGCCCCACTGACTTGAGGGCCCCAGACGTCGGCGTCACCCCACTCGCCTCGCGTCGCATCTCCAACCCCCCACGACCCGCATCTCATGCTACTCCGTCTCCTCCTCTCGTCCGCCTCAGGCGCCCTCGCAAGCGCAAAACCCCACTCGCCCTCCCAAACCCTAGCCGCCGCCGCCGCCGCCGCCGCCACCACCACCCGTCAGCTCGCGGCCATGGCGGCTGCGCCGGCCTCGGCCTCGGCCGCGGTGGGGAACCGGGAGGCGCTCCGCGTGGCGGTGACCAACACGCTGGAGCGGCGGCTCTTCTACGTCCCCTCCTTCAAGATCTACGGCGGCGTCGCGGGGCTCTACGACTACGGGCCCCCCGGCTGCGCCGTCAAGGCCAACGTCCTCGCCTTCTGGCGCCAGGTAGCCGCGATACCTTTCCTACTGCTTTGCGAGCTCGTAGTAGAGTTGTAGATTGGGGTGAATCTTGGGTGGGGTTCGAGGTAAAGGCGCGCCTTTCGCCTTCTTTAGTTCTGAATTGTGGCAAGGGTGGCTGCAAGGGGAGCTACTGAGTGCTTAATTGTGGCCTTGTGGGCATACTGACCCTGGTCTGACCGAAGGCTGGACCTTTATTTGCGAATAGTGACGCTTAGTGCAGTTCAGTGATGTGCCGTGTTGGAATTGCATTTGTGCCACTTGCGGTGTGGTGTGGTACGTGCTGGTTGCTGAAATTTGTTACCTTTTGATAAAGAAGGTGGCTACTGGATGCTCTAAAGCTAAGCTTGCTTCCTTGATTGTAAATTGGTGGAATTCGTCTGTCTAGTTTCGTCAGTTTGTGGATTAGGAGGAATTGGTCTGGTTTCCTTAACTTGTGAACGGATCGATCAACCTATGCTAAACTTGCTTCCTTAGATTGTAGAAGATTATAAGGCAGTTGCTGTTTGTTATTCTTTCTTGGTTACGAAGTGTGGTAAATAAGGTTGCAAATGCAGATACTGGACACTTAATTTCGGTTGCTCTGAGTATGGTTTGACCTAAAGTTGACCCCCTTTACACAAATTGCAGGTTTAGTATAGGTTGGTGCTGTGCCATATGTGTAGTGCAGCTACTGGTTACATATAGCTAGACTTTCTTGAGCGGTTGAGCCCATTTATATTTTTAGCACTTTGTATTTTTAGTTTGCCAGGGATGTGCATATTGAAACTTTGCAAAGGATAAACTGTAATGTGTTCCAAAATTAATTTTGAAATCTATGCTCTGCAATGAGTAATTTATAACAGTGACAAATAAATAGATACTACTGTATTTATTAATGTTAGTGGAGAATAAAATGGGTTTAAGTATAAATATTGCCTGGATGTAAATATCAACATTTGTAAAAGGCATCCTTCTAGTAAAACTTTGGCGTAAGATATATAAGCTATATTACCGTTGATACATTGTGGGAATGTAGTATTTACACATGTATCATTGACTTAACATTTAATTGTGCACCTTTTTTTTCTTAGCACTTTGTATTGGAGGAGGGGATGCTTGAGGTGGACTGTCCTTGTGTGACACCAGAAGTTGTCCTGAAGGCCTCTGGCCATGTGGACAAATTTACAGACTTAATGGTTAAGGATGAAAAGACAGGCACCTGCTATCGTGCTGATCACTTGCTCAAGGACTTCTGTAAGGAGAAGGTTGAGAGGGACAGCACATTGCCACCAGAGAAGGCAGAAGAATTCAACCACATCCTTGCTGTCTTGGATGATCTCTCTGCAGAACAATTGGGTGCTAAGATTAAAGAGTATGGGATTGTTGCTCCCGACACCAAGAATCCTTTGTCAGATCCGTACCCCTTTAATCTCATGTTTCAGACTTCCATTGGACCGTCAGGTTTAAGCCCAGGGTGAGGTCAAGAACTGCTCAATTTATTTCAGTTTACTCAATCTAGTTTGAGCTTATGTGCTTCCTCAGCTTTGCAGGTATATGAGGCCAGAGACAGCACAAGGTATCTTTGTGAACTTCAAAGACTTGTATTACTACAACGGCAACAAGCTACCATTCGCTGCAGCCCAAATTGGTCAGGCCTTCAGGAATGAGGCATGGCTTCGTTAATTTTCTGTTCAGATCCTCTTTTTTATTGACGATCTTTGCTAGGGTTTATATCTTCTACTTATTAACATCTTTGCCATCTACCATGTGATGTAAAACATATGAAAGATTTCCATTAATTGTACCATTCATGTTTGGTACTCAAGATTAGGTTCAAATCTTGAGTTGTTTAGTAGGTCATAGTCAACAGAAAAATTCACAAAAACATACCTAAGGTTTTTTGTAACCATTTTGCCTGAGAACATGTGGTTCCTTGAAAAAAATTGTAAAACCTAGGGTTTTGCGTTATCTTTGCCTCAAAACTTGGGGTTATGTGAATTTTACTCATTTTATTTAACTAGTTAAGTGCCTGTGAGTTGCTAAGTAACAACTCATGAATGTAATAGTTTATCAATTAAAGTAGATATAATATATCTCAATTCGTCAAGGTGTGAGCGCGCAGAAGAGCGGGGGTGGATAGGAGGAAATGAGACCCGTCCAGATCCGGCCGATGGAAGTAGTGGCGGGGAGGAGGCGGTGGCACGCGGATCAGAGCAGAAGAGCGGGGGTGGAGGCGAGGGCGGAGAGGAGGAAGCGCAGGTGATGCCGGGAGAGGAGTAGGGAGCGCACGATGTGAGGAGATAGTTTGCTGATAACGTGGCCCACATGTCGGTAGAGACTAGAGAGGGACAGGGGTGGGAGGGTGGGGAGGACGGACGATCACCAACTCCAATTTTTTAAGTAATTAGAGATCAGGTTACTATTGAGATAACTGGAGTAGTGGTGGAAACCAATGCATTAACTAGCGGTAACTCTATGATATTACCTAACTAAATAACCTATGTAACCTGAGACAATTTTCTGTCATTAGATATCTCCTCGTCAAGGCCTTCTGAGAGTCCGCGAGTTTACTTTGGCGGAGATTGAGCATTTTGTGGACCCAGAGGACAAATCCCACCCAAAGTTTGGTGATGTTGCTGATCTAGAGTTCTTGATGTTTCCAAGAGAAGAACAACTGACAGGAAAATCAGCAATAAAACTTAAGCTCGGAGAAGCTGTATCTAAGGTACTATATCATTATTTTGGATACTTCTCTGTTAGATCTTATGGTAACATCTGAGTTGAATTCTTCTTTTGCTACCCCTTTTACCAATCTCATAACTAGCAGTTGTGCTAATCTGTCTCTTAAGTAATTTTTGTTGCAACTGGCAGGGCACTATCAACAATGAGACCCTTGGCTACTTTATTGGAAGGGTCTATCTCTTCTTGACACAATTGGGGATTGACAAAGATCGTCTAAGGTTCCGACAGCACCTGCCGAATGAAATGGCTCACTATGCTGCTGATTGTTGGGATGCAGAGATTGAATGCTCATATGGGTGGATTGAGTGTGTTGGAATTGCTGATAGGTCTGCGTATGACTTGCGTGCACACTCGGTATGTATCGTCAATCAATTAATGCTTAAGGAATTGCTGGTAGTTCATTTATTGTGCACCAATCCTGTTTTTTCACAGTCAAACAGTATTTGATATCATACAACCACCAAAGTTATCTGCCACTATCAAGCTCTAGAGGGTAGTATTTATTTGTTAAAAAGATACTTTTGTTGAATAGCCACTATCTGCGACTTTTTTTATGGTAAAAGGTTACTTCTGTGAAATCAATATTCAATTCTTTTGGCAAGCATGTTTTATTAGCACAACTACTCTTCCCGTGAGTCTCTAAAAAATAATTGAATTTATTGAAATGCTGACTTCATTTACGTTATTCATATTTTCTACACCCAAAGAAATCAGTGGTGTTGACGCATTCCTCAGTGAAGTGTTTTTTGCACATGACAGTCATGATAAAACTAATCCTATTCTAATGTCAATCTTGAACAGGATAAGAGTGGTGTTCCACTTGAAGCACATGAAAAGTTCGCTGAACCCAGAGAAGTGGAGGTGAGGTTTACTTTTTTGGTGCATGTTTCTCGTTGTACATTGGATGTTTGTATTATTACCACTGAGCTCTTACGGCTGTAATGTTTTAGTCAATTTCTTGAATTATCCTCTTTCCTAATAACACATTTCATTTCGGCTCATTCAGAAGTTGGTTATAACCCCATCAAAGAAGGAGCTTGGTCTTGCATTCAAAGGGAACCAAAAGATGGTTCTCGAAGCATTGGAAGTAAGTTTCATCTGCACATGGGCTAGTTACACCATATTGCTGTTCTGTTGATCCGAATCTACTTTCTCCGCTGACAGGCCATGAGTGAGGCTGAAGCTTTGGATATGAAAGCTGCGTTGGAATCCAAAGGGGAGGTTGAGTTTAAGGTGTGCACCCTTGGGAAAGATGTTACCATAAAGCAAAACATGGTTTCGATTAACATGGAGAAGAAAAAGGAACATCAAAGGAAATTTACTCCTTCTGTCATTGAACCCTCCTTCGGGATTGGACGCATTATATACTGCCTCTTTGAACATTGCTTCTACCAAAGGCCTGGCAAAGCGGAGGATGAGCAATTGAATGTATTTGGTTTCCCCCCTCTTGTTGCTCCAATAAAGTGCACTGTCTTTCCACTGGTCAAGATTGAGAAATTTGATGTTGTTGCCAAGAAAATTTCAAAAGCCTTGACGACTGCGGGGATTTCACACATTATCGACATCACAGGTACACATCTGAACTAAGACGACATCTTTTGATCATTTTCTATTCAAATCACATCATGCATTCAATTTAGGATGACATGTTCACCACTTGTACCTAGGTACTCTTGATTTTTTGGACCTTTTTGAACTCCTAGAAATGCGGTTTGGGATTTGGGTTCGTAGTTCGTCACTTTTCCTTCCAATTTCCACTGCGAACACATACCCTAAACTGGTTCGGGTTCGACGAATCCGGTTCACGATTCGTAGGATTTTATAGCGAATCCGATAACTAGGGGTGAAAACGGATCGAATACAGATAGATAATGGCTCTGCCATATTTGTTTTCATATTTTTTTTCTTGGATGCGAATACAAATATCTTGGATACAAATACGAATAATGTCGAATACAAATACGGAGTGAATATGAATTGAAATGAATACAGTCACGAATATTTCGTGGAACATGAAAACCGCTTAAAATTGTTCACATTGCAGTAACCGAAACAAAGAATTAGTTTATATGATCAAAATATTCGTCAATTCAGTATATATGTACATGTTTACATCCACTCCCTAACATGTTTTTAATGTAAAATAACTCAATGTGCTCTCCCTTATATGGTTTATTTACCACTTTTGCATACTTGATATCTATTGCCTACCTCAGAAATATTGCACAATTCATTATAAAATAATATTTTATTAACATTTATTTATTTATATGCATAATGATGTGTTTTGGGACTCCTATGAAAGAAGAATGATGAAAGGAGTCATGTTTGGGCAAAATCCGGAGAAATATCGGGTGTTGAAAATACTATTAAGACATTTGGACATATTTTTAGGACATTAAATGGACTTAAATGAAAATATTCACAAATACAAAGTTGTAGATCTCATCGAGAACAACAGTTTAGCCTACTCATTTGCCTAATTTGGATTTCAAATGAGAAAGTTATGGTTTTCGGAAGACAATGCACATGCTGCCTCAAATAGTATCTCCGGATATCCGAAGTCGTATTCGTATTCGACGGAAAGTGCCCTACTGAATCTGTATTCGTTTCTGACAAAAATAACCCGTATTCGTTTCCGATCCAACATTATCCGGAGCTGATAGCATCCGTATCTAAAAATGATCCGGATCGGTCGGAAACTATCCGAACTGTTTTCACCCTTACCGGTAACTATGGATGAGATAGATGAGGTACTAGGCTCCTAACACCTGTTCGCATATTAATCGCCTGTTAACTTGTTGGCTTTCTAGGTCCTTGCAATTTAGGCGTTTTTCTATGTTTTTCTGATTGCCTGTTAACTTGTTCTCTCTCCAAACTTCCACCTTGTATGCTTTATGAAAATTCACAAATAGCAAATTTTTTAGTTCAAATTTCAAGATCGCTGTCTTGGCAAAGTTTCATGTCCATAGCACCCGTTCAGTAGAAGAATTTGGAAGCAGTATGCAACTAGCCGAATATGCCTGCACTGGTTTCTTCTCGAAATATTTTAACTGAATTGAGTCATAGCATGGAATTTGTTCTTCAAATTAGGTTACCATGACAAGTACTCTGTATGATCCTATGCTACTTTAGTGATTAGTTATGCAATATACTGGGGGCAACGTGGTCTTGTTCACTATCTTATCCACCTTGCGAGTTTGTTACTTCTGCCATGGTTATGCAATACTTGTCCTGGATGCTTGTTGCAGGTACTTCAATCGGTAAGCGATACGCAAGGACCGACGAGATCGGTGTCCCCCTGGCAATCACGGTCGACTCCACTACAAGCGTGACCGTCCGTGACCGGGACAGCAAGGATCAGATCCGCGTCGAAGTTGACGAGGTGGCCTCAGTGGTGAAGGAAGTGACGGACGGGCAGAGCACCTGGGCCGACATCATGTGGAGGTACCCAGCACATACCGCGTCGGCTGCCGATGAGGAAGAAGCAGAAACCTGAAGTACAGTAAAAAAATCTCCCGAGGACTAATGTTGAGTCCGCCCTCCTGAATTTCTGATACATGTCGTGTTAACAGAATGGTAATACAGCATTGTTCTATAACCCTGCGGTAGTAAACAGATTCACAGATTGTTTTTCTTGTTTCCTGTTGATATTTGCTGCGTGTGCTGCACCTTAGTTCTACTCCATTCTATAATTTTGTCTTAGCTGAACTGTATCTGTATCTGTATGTCCATCCGTGCGATTAACGGACGTCTTTGTTCGTCAGATTGAGACCCTCTCAGGTTTACCATGTGAAGTATGTTGGTCCCAGTCTACCAGAATAGAAGCATTCGAAGGATTTGTTTGGCTGGACGTAAGAGCAAAGTTGTCGGGTTCGGGATCTGAACGTAACCAAAACCATCTGTGTTGAGTGTTGTTGACAGGATCGTGATCCTCGGATCGAATAATCGATTCATAGAACTACGCTAGGATCGTACTTAATTTTTTTTTCCGAGGGGATCGTCATCGTACTTCGAAAATAGTGATTGTAAAAACTTTAAATTGCTTTTTATACGATTGTATCTAATTTGAATTCTACGTAGGATCGAAATCCGAAATTCGGAATGGTCCAATAACAACCACCTTGCTCCCAAGAGAGGGATCATAACAACTGTTTTTAGACCAAGAGCAAAACTTTCATTGATTAATCAGGAGTACAATCATGCTGTAAGCAAGACAGCAAGAAACCAGGAATCTGATTAAGCCAGGTACACAGGACTCGACGGAGACGCTTGTTTGGCACTAAATTCGCATTCCGTCGAACATGAATCAACTCAAAAGATAAAAACCCCTCCTAACTAGCTCTTGGATTTCAATTAGAATCGGCATGATCTCCGCTCGGTGTTCTCGCGAATTCGAGAGATTGACGAGGGACTGCGAGTCCGTCTCCACCACAACTCCTCGCAAACCCCCGTCTGTCATTAGACGAATGCCATCCCGGCACGCGCTGGGCTCCCGTTATCAGCGCATTTGCCATGGACGAATACCATCTTGCAGAAGCTACTAAGAATTCACGTCTTATCATTTCTGGCTACAACTCCAGTAGTGCCGTGCTTATTCTCACCATAAAACTTGATCCACCAACATTAATCTTGATCATGCCACTCGGAGGAGGATGCCATTCCGGTTCAGTTCTTGCATGATCATGCGAACTCAACGAATTAACCAGATCAAGAGCTGTGTCACGAGTCCACATAACTGCCAGCTTCGGTTGAACTGGAACTTCACCATGCCTTCTTGCATTCCGAGCAGACCGGATCATCACTAGCAACTACTAAGCCCGGAGCATGAGACTGTTGCCCGGCCCGTTTTTACATTGTCGCGGCTAGACCGAGCGTGTTGTGCTTGGATTGGCACTCTGATCCACCGGCCCGGTTCGACACGCACGAGGCCAGGCACCTGCCAGCACGACCCGAGAGATTGGCGTGCCGTGCTTGAACCCGATCTACGGGCCGACACAATACGATCCAATTAGTTAGCTGAGACAGCTATGTCGGACCTAATCGAGCCTGTGCTGCCATGCCAAACGGCCCATTTGGACACTACTGTCTAAGCCCAGAGATGTCCATGCCCACGAAATCTATGGCCGGAGAAGTCCGGCCCAAGTAGCCCACCGCCCCCACAATATTTGCTCCGCCTCTCATTCTCCTCTCTCCTCTTCCCCCTCTCTCTAGTCTCTTGACTGACTCTTCCGTCCGTGTAGCGACGAGCCGACGAGGCGAATCCTAAGCGAGATTGGTCCACCACCCTACCCCCAATCTCCCGGAGAAGCGGGAGGAGGAGGAGGACGACGAGATGCTGAGGGTTGCGGGGAGGAGGCTCTCGTCTTCCCTCTCCTGGCGCCCTGCCGCGGCGGCGGCCGCCGGGGCCAGGGGGCCGCTTGTCGGCGCCAATGTCCCCGGGGGCGACGACGACGGCTCGGCTCGCGGGCGCGTCCAGCCGCGGTTCTCCATCGAGTCGCCCTTCTTCGCCGCCGCCAGAGGTCACGCGCGGTTCTTCTACCTGCCCTCCTCGTCTTCTTTCCCTCCCTGATCTGTGCTCGCATCCGTAGATTTTGCTTGGGTGGGGATTGGGATCCTCGGGTTTGCGAGGATCACTTTGTTTGTGATGCGAGATGGAATGCTTAGGTGCTCGTCTTTGGTCGATCTCGTAGGCGCTGCAATTTCGCTCGTCAGAATTCCTACTGGAATCATTGGGGTTCCGCACTTAGCTGTTTTATTGTTGCTTGGTGTAGTGATCATTCTAGCACGGATCGGTCCCGTCGATGACCTAGTTTCATACAAGGCGAATAGATTGTAGGCGTTATCTCTGTCTGTTGGCTTGACAGTTGGAGTAATTATGTGCTCGGTGCACTTGAACGACTTTGTTCTTTCCCTGGAAAGAGGTTCTTCACGTTCCGATGCCATCTGCATACAAGTATGCCCTTGTTTTTTTAAAACATTTTACACATAGTATGCTGTTTTTTTTGGCATCAGCCCTTCTTGATGTGTAGTACCATAACTTCATTCAGGCCTAACGAGTTCACGAGCATCTTATAATCCTTAATTAATTAATTTTTGTATCTGTAATTGTTATTATAGATAGCAATATCTTCATATTATTCGTAAGGATATCCCTTATCATTAATAAGAGATATCTCTTATCATTAATAAGAGAGAAGCTTAGCCGAGTGGTCATAAATCGTTTTACGACCACCCTATATGGTCGTAAGTATTTCTACGATTACCTAGTGGTCGTAAGATTTCCTACGACTATCTCATGGTCGTAAGCCTTACTACTAGTAAGGCCCTACCATCACTTCATGGTCGTAAATTTTACTATGATCATGTCAACTACGACTACTCTATGGTCAACAAAGCTTACAGACATGTGGGCTCAATCGATTAGGGACACTTATGCGTTGTGTTTAATACACACAGTAGTTAATATGTGCTGTTATTTTCTGGTATAACTACACGCATTAAGCGTCTGTCTCTGACATAACTGCAAGGTAACGTGGGAGGATTAGTATATGATAATAACCGTTACTGAACGAGTATCTGATAATAACCGTTACTGAACGAGCATATTTCATCAAACGGTGAGGCACCTCTTGATACATGACAACTGTCACCCCTTCACGCGCTATATAAAGAGTAAAGCCGGTGGACAGAGGATAGGAACAACGACAACGAACACAAGACAAGATCAACAGACAAAAGTCATTAAACCCTAGTTCTAATGATTTCTTCCCTGTTATAAAGCATAGTCAATACAACAACACAGGAGTAGGGTTATTATTCTCTCAGGAGAAGGCTCAAACCTGTATAAAATTCCTGTGTCTTTTTCTGTGTCGTTTGACTCAAGGAGAGCCCCCAACATTCATTCGTAAGATCGATATTAAACCATCGACACGAGTAGCAAGTACCACCTCCAAATGAATGTGCAACGGGTTGTACCTGTGAAATGGACAGCTAACATGGTAACTTGACAAAGCAGTGTTTGCAACATCCATTGCAGCATGCAACTAGAGAGGGAGAGGCATTTCAAGATCATATTTTTTTATCCAAAAAACACCTTTGGTCCTTAATTATGTAAGATTTCCTAGCATCTGAAGTAATCTATGATGTTAATACATTTAGTCACTATTGTTTAGTCTATTTTACGTGTTGGATGGCTTCTGTTGTTTCCTAATGTTGCTGTAGAGGTCTACATCTGGTTGTGTAATGTATGATATTAATCTCTTTGTCAATTGCCTTGTGTCATGTACTCATGTTGCATTTGATGATTTACTCATGCCAATTTTCCGATGAACTGTGTTTTACCTTGCTTGTTTTTATTGTACCTGCTGCTGGAGAACTTAACAGTGGACACTGTCATAAATTAATAATCAATTATGCTTGCTTGTTTTAAACATATTCCCGATGAATTCTGCTAGTGCAAAGCCTTGTATATGTAATTCACATGCTCAGTGTTATTTAAGAATAGTATTACACCAAACTAACGGATTATTCAAATATGAGTACGTACTTCCAACTCCACAAGAGAAGATCAGAAGAGAATAACTTATTACTCAATATTGTTGTTTAGCTTGTGCCATGACATTCCTGATAGGATGATCTTATTGCTATCATTGCCAACTCCTGCTAGTTAGTTTATCCTTTGCTTGTGCTGGAGGTTGAATACAAAAGTTTTTGGTGTGCTACTTTAGTTTGCAGTATTATAGTACTATGGTACTATTACTGTTATTTATTGATGTCTGAAGATGGGCTCTGCAATAGTTTACTTTTATTTATTGATATACGTAATTATCATGCAGGTTTTTCTTCTGAAACACTTGTTCCAAGGAACCAAGATGCCGGCTTGGCTGAACTCCCGGCAACTGTGGCTGCGGTCAAGAGCCCAAACTCAAAAGTGCTTTATGACGAGTACAACCATGAGAGATATCCTCCTGGAGATCCCAGCAAGAGAGCCTTCGCTACTTTGTTCTGAGTGGTGGGAGATTCATATATGCATCACTGCTGCGTCTCCTCATCCTGAAGTTTGTCTTGAGTATGTCAGCAAGTAAAGATGTCCTCGCGCTTGCTTCCCTTGAGGTCGATTTGTCGAGCATCGAACCTGGCACCACGGTGACTGTGAAGTGGCGTGGAAAGCCAGTCTTCATAAGGCGACGGACAGAGGATGACATCAAGCTGGCCAACAGTGTGGATGTTGCATCCCTCCGCCACCCGCAACAGGACACGGAGCGTGTCAAGGACCCGGAGTGGTTGGTGGTAATCGGTGTCTGCACACATCTTGGTTGCATTCCTCTCCCCAATGCTGGTGACTTCGGCGGCTGGTTCTGCCCATGCCACGGTTCCCATTATGACATCTCCGGCAGAATCCGCAAGGGCCCTGCCCCGTTCAACCTCGAGGTCCCCACCTACAGTTTCATGGAGGAGAACAAGCTGCTCATAGGCTAAGAGCCTCAGACTATTATCTATCTTCTTCACAGGGGTGAATCCCTGCTGTGCTGTTATTTTCGTTTTCTGTTTGGCTAGAATTCTTTGTTTCACGAGGGTCGTTGCCGTGATGGACTGTCATCTGCCAAAGCGCATTTTGGAGTACAAAATAATCTGCTACTGAAATGTAAGTTATTTGGAAGCTGGAACTTTTGTTTCCTGGGATACAGTAGGAAAAGGATCCTGAGTACCATTTTTGGCCCATTTTCCATGTGATGGATAAGCAGGCAGTCTCATTGTTCTACCATCACTTGTGTTATATGCCGTTAATTATTCATTTTCAGAGTTTTGATGTGAGGCAACTCCATAGCGCTTATGTTTGATCTCCTTTATGCTGAACTGCTGATGTAAATGCGCCTTGATTGCCGGCCATGGCGCTGAACTAGGCCGCTGAAGGTATGGTGTTGGGTCCAACCTGGCAGTTAGTCCAGTCTGAGTTCCCGGGCCCACCTGCCAATGGCTGCACCGCGTGCACGTTCATTCATGTGTCAAGTTGTAGCTTGTGCAGATGGTCCGTACTACGGGCTGTAGCAGTCGGAGAGCGTGTTAGTATTCTGCATTAGTTCGGCGGAGCTAGAAATTAAACGGTGAGGGATGCGCACTTCACAAAGAAAATGAAATATTCTTTGTCTTCACTTCTCGATTATGAAAAAAAGAAAGAATGTCTTTATTCCTCTTTATGTCTCGCATATTGTAACAATTAGCAAAACTTTCAGATTTTCATAATTCCATTCACAATTAACATAGAAAGAAACAACTCAACTCTGTGTGTCTGTCCAACCAACAGACAGACCAAGTAACCAACTAAAGTACTAAACCAACTAACAAACAATCCAACATACATCATAGCTCAAAGCCTCAAAGCATTAGCCATTAAGCAAGTACGCAACTCACTCATGGTCTCACCTGCTTCTTGGCTAGTTAAGTTGGCTCTTGGCTGCTTCACGCCTTCACGGCTTCACCAAATGGTAACTGGTCCAATTCCAAATCCTGAAATCCAAATCGGCAAATCACCACCTCTGCACTTCACCAGGCACCAGGCGTAGGCGGTCCAGGCCACCAGCACCGCCAGGCATGGCAACGGTCCCGTCCCGGCATCCCCGCTCCCCTGTCCCCTCCCCGACGTCCCGGCTCCCGACTGCGCGCCGTGCCGCGGGCCCGCGGCGGCGGAGCCGCACTGCAGCCCTCCCCCTCCCGGTCGCCTGCTCGCGCCGATTTGGAGTGGGGAAAGATTAGGGTTCAAGGCGATTTGGAGCTACTGACCGGGGAGGAGACACTGAGACAGGAGAGGATTGGATATTTGGATTTGCCGAATGCCGATTTGGAGTGGTCTAGACTGGAGTCAGCCGTCAGGAGTCTTGGGCAGTTGTGCCGGCTGGTGGTGCCCTACTGGGTTGGGCAGCCCACTGATTCAGTTATTCACTGAAGTGATGAAGTCTGAAACTCTGAATGTCTGATGAAGAACAAGAACTGATGATTGATGTTTGATACTTTGATGAACTGGTCCTTCTCGTTTTTCAGATTTTCAGGGTACCGATGCATACCCGGCATCTATATTGGCTTCGCCCTGGTTCTGCTTATTCTCTCCGCCGTCCGAACCAAAATTAACAGTTTAGATCGAGTATATAAGAAAACAGTAAAATTAGTACGGTGTACTATGCTACATAGATATTTCATTGTTTTCATAATTTGGTATAGTGTTACTGTTAAATATTGTTCGTACATGCAATTAAAGTCCATCAGAGAATTCGAATCCCTAGTAGTCCGTGTCTTGATGGAGAAGAGAGAGAAAACGTCCAGACAGCTGGGGCGGTAGGGTCCAGGCACTTGTGATCGATCAGGCTCACACGGCGTAATGAAATGGTTTTTGTTTTTTTACAAGGGAAGCCTTGCAGTGGCAGGAAGATGCCGCGTACGAACGAAATTTATTTTGTCTCGTACACACGGCAAATTGTATGGTCTGTACTTATGTGTAGTCTTTGTTTGTTTGCGTTATTGCAGTTTCGTGTGTGCATGTTGCAAACAGTTATGATTAACTCACAATTTTCGACCCATTCTAAACACGGGAATTTTAAAAAATTCTTAAGATTCCCAACGGGCCTCGCTGGTCAGGATGAAAGTGGGATGCGTTACGAGTAGCTGCGCTTGCCCGGACCCAACGTAGAATTTTATGCGGGCTAATGTGATGACCCGCCAAGAATTTATGCGGAACATATGACACCTCCCAGCCAACAACTCTAATCGCAACACTGTATTGCTAGTTCCGAATTTTCCTTGCTGCTCTCGAGTCGAACTTGTCCATCTCCTTTCTAGCAGCCTACCCCATTGTCTCCCTCAACTCTTCACATGACAAGAGACACTCAATCTTACCAACGCAATCATTGACATCCCCTGGTGTATACAGAAAGCCGATCTTGCCCTCCTGATCTTCTGGTATAATGTCAGGTATTCTTCCAGCTCAAGCAGCAACTATGGGAACTTCGGATGGCATAGCCTACAACACAACAAAACTAAGCGTCTCTGATTACCAGTAAAATGCTTGAAAAAGAGTTGTGTCGCTATTCCGAATCGGGGCATAGCCAGAAGATATGGCTACAGTGAATGGGGCATAAGAGGTGAGTTACGTGGGCTAAATTGTGGGCTACGTGGCTGCCACTTAAGTCTACTTAAAATAGAAGCTAGCCTGCGGGAATTCACTTACAGTTTATTGTGGGTTGATTTTAGTAGGCTCACGAACAATCCGCACCCACTCGCATCCCTACTCGCTGAGCATCTTGTTGTGGTGTGCAACTAAAAACACAAGAATAAAACATATTTCATGTGCTCTTTGCACCATTGGTTGGTAGTTTTGACGCCATAGATCAATGACTTGTAGTACCCAAAGATGTTAGGTTGCATATGCTATAGTGTCAAATTTAGTCTTTTTTTAAGGCAACATCATAATGATTTGAAGTTTTCCATTTTTTCGATCTAAGAGTAGTGAAAAATAGCGTGATGTTGTAGTACCGTGCCATTGTTCCCCGGGACACAGGATATATAGCATTGCTACACGTTCTACATAAGATAATGTAGACTGAATTGCGCAAGTTAGTATGAATGGTCGAAAGCATCTTGTAGGGATCCTCCTGATTTGCACATAGCAAGGGAATTTGTCAAATGCCAACGAACCTAGTATTTGACGGTTCGTTTGAAGGGAAGCGTCAACAATACTAGCTCCAAGCGTGTACTAATAAACAAACACCAAATTGATTGCTAAATCGCAAGACAAGCTTAATAAACTTATTATTCGGTTGAAATTTTGCACCCTTACCTAATGTTTAAAGCAAGCAGACCAATTCTACTTGATCCCTTTCTTCATCTATTTTTTGATATTAAAAAAAAAGAAGGGGTCAGACATTTAAATGTGAAATTGCCATCTTTCATACTAAAAAATGTGGCACAATGCCATTATTAATGCAGAGCAAGTACATTAGATAAAGCCAACATGATAACAACAGTGATTAGTACTTCTAACCCCCATCTTAACTTAACTAGTGAAAGAAAGTGCTTCTTTCCTTTGATTACTGTGGACTTGTGGTCGGAGTCTGGACCCTTCTCTTTGTTTTGTCCTAAACAAAATCTTCTTGGCTTCATCTTTGCTTTGCTTCACGATCTCTATCTATCTCTTCCCTTTATCGAATTCCCCAAATCCAATCTCCTCGTTAACTTAGCTCGCTCTGGGAGGCGGAGATTGGAGAAGGTGGTGGTGGTTGTGGCGTCCAAGATGGGATCAAGAACGGGGTGGCGCCGGCGCGCCGTGGTCCTCCTCCTGGCAACCGTCTCCCTCGCCTCCGTCCTCTCTCCGCCCGCGGCCGCTGCCGCTGCCGCCGCCGCCGCCGAGTCCGGCGAGGCCGACCACGCGGTTCAGCAGCACAGCGAGCGCATCTCAGGTCCCCCTTTTATCTCCAAACTTTCCTCCCCTTTTATCTCCAAACTTCTTTTTTCTCTCTCTCAAAGTTAGATTCTTTTTAGTTGTTAGGAACCTAGGATTTCTTTGCTCTTGTTCCTCTCTTCCTTAAATCTCTCTGTTGATGCTCTTAAGACGTGTGGTAGTATTGTTGTTAATTTGGTGCTCATTCGTGAAGATTACTAGTTCTTGACTGTTGCTTGGAGTTGTGGGCTAGGTCATCTTTGAGGGCTACTCAATCCAGATTGGTTCACTTGAATTTCTTCTTTTTTGTATGTGCCTTTTATGTTGGATATTGTACTTTGTCAAAATTGTGGATGCCATCATCACCATCCACTGCAAGTTTCCAACTGTGAGGTTGTAGGGTCGTGTTGGGATGCTATTCCCTCCCCGTTTCCTTTTCTTAGTCCATTGCTGCTTATGTTCATGCGGGTTGTGTACACGTATTATCTTGATTTTGGTTCAATTGGTTGTGATAATGTCATGGAATCAACAAGAAACACAACTCGATTACAATAAATGATTCAAATGTAAGAAGGGCTATGCCACCCCATGTTTCAATTTGTCATGTTAAAGTGGTTTATACCTCACATCATGGATGGCTACGTGCTTTCGTTGCTTTACAACTCGATTACAGTTTCAAGTTTGATTTTGTTCTTGTCAAAATTGTAGATATCATCACCATCCACTGCAAAGTTTCCAACTGAAGTTGTAGGGTTGTGTTGGGATGTTATTCCCCGATTCCTTTTCCAGAATTTCTCGCTTTGCTTAGTTCATTGCTGCAAATGTTTATGCGGTTGTGTAAAAGTATTATCGTGATTTTGGTTCAATTGGTTGTAATGTCATGGAATCAACAAGAAACACAACTCAATGACAATAAATGATTCAAATCTTGCAGGCCAATGTCACCCCATGTTTCAATTTATCATGTTCAATTGGTTTATGCTTAACATGGTGGCGTCATGCTTGCATTGCTGTACAACTTATTTATTTCATATTTGGTTAATATGTGTTGCGCATTCGTTGGTACTGAAACTACAATTATCGAATTGTAGGGAGTGCTGGTGATGTGTTAGAAGACAATCCTGTGGGAAGGTTGAAGGTCTTCATCTATGACTTGCCAAGAAAGTACAACAAGAAGATGGTCACCAAGGATCCCCGGTGCCTCAATCACATGTTTGCTGCAGAAATATTCATGCATCGTTTTTTGCTCTCAAGTGCTGTGCGGACACTCAATCCCAAGGAGGCCGATTGGTTCTACACACCCGTTTATACTACTTGTGATCTAACTCATGCTGGACTTCCCTTGCCATTCAAGTCACCACGGGTGATGAGGAGTGCAATCCAGTATATTTCCAACAAATGGCCCTTCTGGAATAGAACTGATGGAGCAGATCACTTCTTTGTTGTCCCGCATGATTTTGGGGCGTGCTTTCACTATCAGGTGAGTATTAACCATGAGCTTGTTTGTGCATGACTGCATGGTTTTGTCTGATTTCGTTATGACGTAGAATATACCTTTTAATAGAGGTCATAATTAGGGTTTGATCTTGCCTGGTTTTGTCTGATTTCGTTATGACGTTGAATATACTTTTTAATAGAGGTCATAATTAGGGTTTGATCTTGCCATATTTACCTTTTTAGTCAAGCTGTATGTGTAACGGTTGTATTGATATTTGCAGGAAGAAAAAGCTATTGAGCGTGGAATTCTCCCATTGGTGCGACGTGCTACATTGGTCCAAACTTTCGGACAGGAGAATCATGTTTGCCTGAAGGAGGGTTCTATCATTATTCCACCCTATGCTCCTCCGCAGAAAATGCAGGCTCACTTGATTCCCCCTGAAACTCCACGTTCAATCTTCGTTTACTTTAGGGGACTATTCTATGACACTGGGAATGATCCTGAGGGCGGGTACTATGCAAGGTAGCAATGATGTTAATGTTTTAACTGATTCGAACCTTATCCTAATGGTTTGGTCCCATTTACTCACTTCAATGATGTGTTGTACAGAGGTGCGCGGGCTTCACTATGGGAGAACTTCAAGAACAATCCCCTATTTGACGTTTCAACAGATCACCCTGCCACTTACTATGAAGACATGCAGCGTGCCGTCTTCTGCCTGTGCCCATTGGGCTGGGCACCATGGAGCCCTAGGTTGGTTGAGGCTGTTGTCTTTGGCTGCATTCCAGTCATCATAGCTGATGATATTGTGCTACCATTTGCTGATGCAATCCCATGGGAGGAAATTGGTGTGTTTGTCGAGGAGAAGGATGTACCAAAGTTAGACACCATCCTCACGTCAATGCCTATCGACGATATTTTAAGAAAGCAAAGATTGCTAGCAAATCCATCAATGAAGCAGGCCATGTTGTTCCCACAGCCAGCCCAACCAAGAGACGCATTCCACCAGATCTTGAATGGCCTTGCTCGCAAGCTCCCACACCCAGAGGGTGTATTCTTACAACCTGGCGAGAAGCATCTCAATTGGACTGCTGGACCTGTCGGTGACCTGAAACCTTGGTAGGGAAGAGGTGCCTTCTTCTTGGACAATCTTTCCTACTGAAGGCCCATAGGATTAGTTCATACTTCTTTATATGTGATGTGATCGGAATGCAGTGCTGCAGGTGCAATATACACCTTGGCATTATCTAACTTAATGAACGCTTTGCAAGTTAGTAATTATGAAAGAAATGGAATGGTGTTGTTCCTATCAAGTTAGATCAGTGGCGATTCTGGTTGGCAAGAAGGCTGTAAGTAGCATTAGAAAGACGGCAAAATTACAGTTTTCATGTTTTCAGACATAGTTATGCATTGATTCTGCACTTTGCGGACACATCCGTGCTATTTGCAAGCCAGGTAACTGATTTATGGTTTGCGCAGCCTCTCCGGTGATGCCACGGGACCGTCACCTCACTCTTCATCATCAGCCAAGTCAAATTGCTTGAGCAGCTCGCCGCAGATGGGCAGCGGGACGTCCTTGAGGTAGCCGAGCGGGTTGGCCAAGCGCAGATTGTCGCAGATGCCAACGTTCTGGGTGAGCACAACACGGGCGCGGTCCCTGTGGGCCTGGACCTCGGCGCAGTTCGCGAGGGGGCTCTCGACGAGGACGACCTCGCAGATGTCCTCCTCGTGGCTGTCCTTGAGCTCGATCTTGTAAGTGCCGGTCTCGTCGGTCACACCGTCGACTGCGCGCTCGATATTGCCGGTGCCGAAGTGCTTGCACTCCAGCCTGACCTTGGCACCTGCAATCAAGAAGCCAAGTTACCCAATGTTGGACATCCGAATGCGCTATGTCAGTGTTTCTGTTCAGAATCTTGATGTGCGCAAACTTCTCTGTAGTTTCAGAGATCAGGCACTATCTCTGCTTCAGCTGTTCATAGATTCAGATACACGTATATCTGCTGATCTGCAGTGCCTGCATTGAGAAATGCGTACATACCCTTGACGTATTCGGTGACATTGGTCTCAAACCCGGCGCGGCACGTGTCGCAGTAGACGCGGCCCTGGATGAGGTAGTCGGGAGCGCTGGTGGCGACGGCGGTGTCAGCGAGGACGTAGAAGAGGATGGCGACGATCACCGGAAGGATGCGGAGCGAGGCCATGGCTGTGTGTTTTCCCCCTTCCTCTGTTGAATGTTGTTGCCTCAGCGAGGCTGATGCTTGCAAGATGAAGTTTTTATTTTGGTGAAGGATGAGAAGAGGGTAGTGAGATGGCCTGGTTTGGCGTTCGATTTGTTCTGCGTTTAAATAACCTGGGAGCCTCGAGGTTTGCATGGCTGCCCATGGAAGTAGGAATCGTTTGAAGCTACCGTTGTTTTGTGCGGCTGGGATTGCTTGGTTGCAGAGAAGGCAGTTGGATTTGATCGTACTTACGGCGACGACCAACGTAAAAAAAAGTTGTGAAACTTGACGCGCTGGATTTTGTCCCGTTGTGGTATGTGCGATCCGGAGAGAGGAACTACCATTCTTAACATGCAAACAGTTATGCAAAAATTCCAGAAAAATCAGCTACATCGATACAAAATTTCAAATCTAAATTTGCTCTACACGTTGAGAGAAAAAAAAAGACAAATTTTGCTAAAAAGGAAATCCGAAATAATAAAGATTGCTACCATTGCCTAAAATTTCTCTCTTTTTTCTCTCTTGATGTACGTCGTGTACGTGGCATTTTCGGTTGATTTTTTTGCTGGATTCTAGATGATATCATACCCTATCAAACGTCCTTTTTCAGGATTTTTCCATAACCATTTGCAGCATTTTTTTTTGAAAGAGAGGTAACACTGTAAGGTTAGTAGCAATGGATATGGTTGAATTATGGTTGCTGGATTGAAGGTTTATTTTTTATTTTATTTTTGACAAAGTAAGTCCAATTGTAGTTGAAAATTGTAGTTAAGAGGATGGAGAGGGCTTGCTTAGAGTATGTATAATGATGCGATATCAGCTATTTATAAATTTTGCCACATAGAATTTTTACCCTAAACCCATAAGTTTAGGCCATATAGACAACACAAGACACCATTGTATGACTTGTTATCTATAACAAACACTTTTTTCATGCCATAATTAAAAGATTATGAGGTCCCATAAAAACTTACTTAAGAGACAGCTCATTGTAGAAATTATTTTTTCCTATCTTTAAATGACATGAAGAAGTATATAGATAACATTTGTCTATACTATGGTACACGCTCTTACATTTATGTTGACAAGCATTTATGTTGACAAGCATTTATGCATATATAACCTGGACCCTGAACGGATTTAGCCTAGATGGTTGTTTAGCATATGCTCACCATAGCGTCAGAATGTTCAATACACCCACACGTTTGGAAGCAAATTTGGATTTTTTTTTAAAAAATCACATCAAAACCACCACAAAAAAAATTTACAAAATATATATGAACCTTGAAGAAATCAAAAGTAGGATTTGAGTGTATCAAGAGTTGGCGCAGGATCCTAGTTAGTTTTTAGTGCATACTGGTACATACTGAGTGAAAAGACAGTTGTTCGAACTTTCAAGTATCATACGTTTCATATGTATGGCACCTCTTTGTGCTCATAAGTTCTAAACATTAACTACTGGGGAAGAAAAGCTCGAGAGCTAACAATTTGAAGCCTTGTCCAATTTCATCGAACTATGTACAACTGCAACAACAGAAGGTTCATGATTGCAGGATGGCAAGAGCAGAAGATGACAAGCACGACTCGACTAAATCCGTTGAGATATCCATGTACTTGCAGAAAGACATCAGCCAAAATACCGCCTTTGGTGCCTGCAAACAGTGCTATCAGAGCTAACTGATACAGTTATTCAAAGTTTGGCGAAAATAAGAGGATAGAACACAAAGGGCAAGAGCATGTGACACATTTCAATGAACTAAAATCAGTTAAATGTACCTGCCATGCTACTACTAAAATCTAGAAAGCACTGAATGATGGTGTGCCATGTTTAGTGGTGGTGTGGTACTGACATATGATATGCAGGTTGACTCAAGAAGACACAAGTAAATGCTGTTACGAGGATAGTAACATTAGAAAAGGCAAAACCTCAGAAGAATGAGTAGACCCTTTGTGTGTATCGGTCGTGGCATCGAATGCTGCTTCTGCCATCCGTATATACTGAACCATGAACTGAAACCCCACATAAATCAAATTTCAGTTCTGGGCACATGTCTAAGAATGGATAAGATAGCAAAAGAACACTACCTGAATATACTGGGTCATATAGAAAGGATCAAACTGCCGCAGGAGAGTACCAAGCCCTATGATCTGGCAGGGAAACAAAACTGCAATTACTTCACAGTAAAATGAATTGTATCTTCCAGCTACAAAATACTGGAGGGTTGTGTACCACAGCGGAGAAATCAGTTATGGATCTCTTTAGTGGACTGGTCAAACTGCCCAAGTGAACATCAAGAACATATTTTGCCAACTGCATTCAGACCAAAAGATAAACAATTTTCATGGGTTCATTCAAGATATGATCTATGAGCCGCAACATTCCTTAATTGTTTATAAACGAAACCTGCGATACTGAAAAGAGAGACAGCAATCTCGTCAACAACATTGGAGGGTCCTCTGAGATATAGATGGCTTGAAGAGGTGAAAGTAAACCGTAGAATTTTTGCTGCTCCTTTATGTTATGAAGGAAGAGTCTGACAGTTTGATCCTCAGCTCCTCTCTGTGTGCATAATCATATTACTGACAACCCATGAATATCAGGTCCAACATGTTATTGATAGGAGGGTTATTGTTGAAACTGACCTCAAAGTTCCCTTTCTGCAAATAAATTGAAGACGACAAAACCTCAACAGCTGAGCTTATGGTGTTTGCTCTGATCTGCCAGAAACATAACAGACATGTTTAGAAAGAGATGGGATTACATCATATAATACATAACAAAAATAAAGCAAAAAAAATATGATAGATCCACAAATCAAGTCGTGGAGGTGAATGTTTCTTGAGAGGTTGACAAAGATACAAATCAAGCATAGAGAGTGAATCCTGAATTCCTGATTCAGAATCAGGGATCAATTTTCTGGCTCTGGAAAAAAACCTGGCTCTAGGATTGACACTGTTTTCACTGAACTGGTAACAGGTACAAATAGGGTTATAAACACACTTAGGATTTAAACTAATCCAGTTCTGTTTGCCAACAAAATCTCAATTTCGAAAGTCAAAATTTTGGCTGGTTTATTGTCAAGTCCTGACATTTATGTTCTCCTGGTCCAGGCCAAGAGAGAGTTACTAGTGGTCGGCTGGTCGCTGTCCTGTTACCGCCAGGATGCTGAAACATGTTTGCAATTGCCACTAATAACTCGAATTTGGTATTTGGACTACAGGTATAACATTTGGAGAACTAACATGTATCATCAGAAGGTTCATGAGAAATGTTAGGTTGGCCTTCGATATTCATTACCTTGCATGCTGATCTCATTTTAAAGGATATAAGATTCCGAACCAATTGAAGTTGTCCAATTGTTGCTAATTTCTCAGCCAGTGGTCCCCATGATGAATGGAACATCTTCACCTATAGAAAAGGTAGGAGTCACAGTAAATTAGTATAGGGGACATATACTGGTATGCTTTGATGCCTAAACTGTTTTCACCCTTGCACTGAGTCGTGGTTTGCCCTTTGCACTGGATTCAGCATGAACTTGTGCATAATTTCCCATGGTCTTAAGCTACTAAAGTACTAATACTAATGTACAATTTCCAAAGCACAATTTGCATGTATACCATTTGCTTATATGATGGTAAGCCAATCAGAGGAATGGACATGGGAGGTCCCAGAAGATCATCCAGCTTCTTCAGTTCATCTTGGCATTTGGTATCAACCTGAAGTCAGAAGTGGCAACCTCATAATAAATGACATTGAACAATGACAAAAAAATTCAGTATAAAATAAGTTGGAATCAACAGCATATACAAGCATATTCAACATCTGCAGATGCTGCTGTCACTAAACATACCAAAGTAAGTAAATCTTTCGTTGTACACTCCATGCTCTGCTTGACAAGTATATGTACTAAGGAATCCAAGCAAGCTAATCCAACTTGTCCCACACTGAAGAATAAGCACACATGGATGTCAGGAACTCGGCACAAAGAATCTAGTATGTTGTTTTAAACAGAGTGCAGAATGAAATAAATATGCCAAAAATATGTAGACCATTGCGGTGTCTAGAATAAAGCACCCCAGAATGCAATGGGCAAACAACAGCCTATCTTATAAGTGTGCTCCTGGGCAGATGTGAGTACTTTTGCTACTGTTACTTATGGTCCCAGTTTTAGTTCATTTGATAAGAAGCAAAGAAGACGAGAGGTTACCATGATTCCACCAGATTAAAAAAGCGCATACCTAGCAATTCATGCCCTCCTGCATCAAACCTGGAGCCAAATATGAGTCAACAAGTGACCAAAATCACCACATAAAGAGGAAAGATTAATCACAGATTTGCTGAAACCAATGCAGCACTAGAAACCAATTTAGATACCAGAGCATACTAGTTTTACAGCAGTTTTGGATATCTCTAGATTTTAAAACTGTAGTCTGCATATGCTTAAACGTCCAAGCAGTCTCTAAGCCAATTACTTTCTGTACTTTTACCCAAAAAGAATGTTCCATGTAAATCTATAAGCATCCAAGCACTTGTTGGCATTGTAAGTATGCAGTTAGACATCTATTCAGAGATTGTAAATGTACTGGGAAAATGCTTATGTTATGTAGCTAGAAATTGTACATCCTACAAGAAAACAACACTTACCAACCCATCATGGCCTCTATAAACATGGAGTGTGATGGATTCGTCAAATGAACTATATGTTGCAACAAGTTGCCTGCAATATGATAAAATTTGACAACATGAACACAAAGAAAAAGTCCCAGCATATTTGTACTATTATAAACTGTGCAAAAGAGGAGAAATTTTTATTTAAAGTTCAAAAAGCTCAGCAGTATCTTTGGTGTCCTAGGTAACTAGAAGGAACGAGATGCTCTAACAGGGATTGATCTAAAATATTACCGAAAAAAGTACTCAGGTTGGACGCATTATTCAATTGTTTCACCACATTAGCTGACCTCTGCATGCATCCCATAAGCTCCAGGACCTCCTGTTTTAGACAGAAAAGGTAAAGAAACGAAAATAGAAGTACATGGTGACTAATCTGAAGAGTTAGGGAAATAATAAAGGTAGTCAAGGGAGATCCTGGCATACCCTTTTAGCACATTGTTCGAACACAGTAGTGAACGTTTCTTGCCAGATTGAACTCCCATGAATGTGCAGTATATCCTGCAGTGATGCATTGAACAGAAGACATGTAAGTTTTGGAAGCTCACGGATACCAAAAAACAAGGGCATGGAACTTTATGAATTGTGAGCCTTTGCTAGTCAAATTTCGTTGTTTTGAACAAGGCATATGGCCAATAGAATCATAACCAGGGATAGAAAAACCGGCGGTAACCGGATTTACCGGTGGGTACCGGGAAATGAAATCCCGGCTGGTTTTCTCAGGTTTTTTAAATTCGAATTCTGATTTTTGATTTTTGAATGGTTTTTAATCAAATTCGAGCAAATTTCAGCCGAAAAATTTCCGGTATTTCCGGTAACCGGCCGGTTACCGTTCCCGGCCCCTTGACGGGATTTGGTCCGGTACTGGGTTTTTCATCCCTGATCATAACATAGTTGAAAAAAGCAGCAAAAGTCCTTTTCATTTTTTTTGAGCAAAATACTAATGTAAAAATGCCCAGATTCATGATTTGAATAAAAAAGAAAACCAAAAGAATCTATATACGCATTGAGGCCCAATTTTATGACATCAATGGAGATAAAGTTGACCATGTCCTACAGCAAGTTAGCAAATCTTGAGTAAGAACTTGGGTCTTGGCTGACACCAAGAACACACCAATTTGTACACCAAGATTCCAAAGGAAATTATTAACACATATAATCTGAAAAAAAGCTAATATTATCAGTTTGTCACTGACCTAATCTATGATTGACCATGACCATTAAAACCCTTGCTCATTGACCACCAGAATACAAATACTTAGAATGATACATACAAAATAAGTTCTAATATCTAGTAAGGCAATGTAACAGCCTATGTGGTACAGACAGCTCCATCGGCAGAAAGTTTCAACATGTTCCTGTGCATCTTACACGAGAAAAAACTAGTGTAGAACTGCCTAAATTTTCAGTTAATCGTCTTATGTTTGTTAAGTGTAATATATGAGTGTAGTATATGTATAGGTTAGGTTTGGCCCATCTAGTCTAGGGTTAGCCCATGTGGTCCATGATGTCTTGTACATATACCTAATTGCAATGCAATACAATGTGTGGTTGTGAACAAGGGTCGGAAACCCGTTCCCGGGAAGTTTCCCGCTCCCTGGCCGGTACCAGTAACCGGCCGGTTACCGGTCCAGTTACCGGTCAAACCGGGTTTTATTCGGACGAAATTCACTCAAATTTGATTAAAAACATCCGAAATTCAAAATCCAAAATTTGAATTTGCAAACCCGGTCGGGATTTGGTATCCCGCCACCCCACCGGTAAGCGGTTACCGGCCGGGATTTTGATCCCTGGTTGTGAATATTCTAACAGTGTTAACTGAAAAGAAATGTAAAATGCAAGAAACTTGTATATCAAAGCATAAATTATAAAAGAAATAAAAATACAATTCACTAATAATTACCTGTAGGAACTCCATCCTCTGCATCTGGGAAAGCATATAATTTGACAATGAGGTTAGATTGCCTTCTATATCACCTGCCCAGCAGTGAAGCTTAAAAAACACAGACTAATCCAGTTACTCCAAAGTAAAATTACAAACAAAGAACTCTGCATACAGGTCCTAAAGGATGGCATGTCTATATATTATCCATTAATATATAATCATTGACAGCATAGAAGTTAAGTAAATATCCAGCACTAACACACTAACAGTTGCCTTTACAATACTGTATCTATAACACCCTAGCATAAAATCCGCTCAATGCCCAGACCACCGTAGGATGGACCCGCACACACATAATACCTCACTTACACTTTTGTCCTCGTTTCGTATAAAAAGGTTAACACGGAGGTGCTATGTTTGGACTCAACAGATATTATATACTACTACAACTCACTTTAGACAAGCAATATGGGACTAATCCCACCACATAACTCCGCATGGGCCGCACTACGAGCAGGCTAGGGTATTACATACAAAGTCATATTTATGACTCATGTAAAGTTGTTTTATTTTTCACTAGAATTCTAGAAGTGAAGAAGTGATAACAGTAACATTTAAGCAAAACACAGTAATAATATAAACTCAGACAAGTATAATGGTAATTCAATGTAGTTTAATTTCGTACCATAAGTGGGTGACGATAAGCATTTCAGCTTTCCTTCTAGCTGACTTCCTAGTTCTTTTTTGATCATCTGCTTGAGCCATCCGCCTAAATTCTTCATGTAGAACAGGATGTATGAAAGCACTAACATTGAAAAAGCAAAAAGAAGGGGAGAAGGAGAAGAAAGTTGAACTAAATCTCATCATGCAAGGCAACTGCCTTATCCAAATCAGTTCTCACTCTTAAACTTGTAAATTAGCAGGTTCATTTAGTATATAATTGTTATGCTTGAATCACCCAATTAAGTTGTTATAAATATTGTGTGTATTGCAATAGCCCAATAGGCAATATATAGAGTACAAGGGACACAAGACTAAACCCTAAAACAATGGGAAATACCACAAATACCCTTAATACCCCCACTCAAATGCAAGACGTATGTAATAGCATTGTATTTAGAAAGGGTTGACACTACAATAGGGAAATCCGAAGTCCGAGTCTTCATAATGTCGTCGTAGCGTGCAGCTCTTGGAAAATATATCGAGTATCAAAAGATCTCCTCTCATCCGGGGTCGTACGACAGCCCATAAAGTACAAGGTGCAGGGGCTGAGAAAGTAGAAACAAGTGGGAGCAAAGTCGACCGCGACAACACGACGAAGAAGATGATGAAAGAGACAAAAATAGAGAGAGCTGCCAATCAAGCCGAAGAGGAATAGATATAAGCATGTCGGCGCATATCGAAGCCCAAGACGGCGACGGCGTAATGCACAAGAAGCGCAACGAAGGCACGGTGCGGAAGAAGTGCGACGGCCTTAGAAGTTCGGGGCGGCGGCTCAGAGAGAAACGACGGCATCATAACGACTTCTACGATCTGCAGCGGCTCGGAGAGAAGAGCGGCGGCAGCTGCTATGCAAAAGAGAAAGAAGAACGCCACTCTCGATCCAAGAGGACAAAATGTGGCTACTGGCTAGCAAAGCAATCAGCTGACTGACAATGAATTTGTGGACTTGTATGGCTTAGACTAACACAAAGATAGAGTGGTACGAACTTGGATGGATGCAATGAAAAAAAACGACACGAAGAAAGAAAAAACTCAGACGATTCAGAAACAACATAACCATCTCGACCAACAGCAGCAAAATGGGCCATCCTAGGACAACACTGTGGGTGCCCGATTCCCCCAGATGGGATGGCTTTGGCTCGGAAAGGGGACGCGGATTTACCGGAGGGACTTGCATGTGCTCCCAGTTGGGCCCGAATTTGTTGCTTTCCTCCTCTCCTCCTCCCCAAACCAAGAAAACCAATGCATCTCCTCCTCCCCAAACATCAATGCTTCCAATGAATCATCCCTGAGGAACTACACCACAACTTAGCGAAATATCCTGAAGCAAAGGCTTCAGTCGAGATCCTGCTCCTGAGGCGATGGCGTCTCTTGGCGGCTTCGCATCGGCGGCAGTGGCGGTGGCCCGCATGTCTCGAGCGCCAAATCCGACAGCAGAGCGCCGGATCCAACAACGGCCTCCTTATCCTGCCCCGATGATCCAAGAGGAGGCGCACGGAGGTTGGGGGTAGCCGTCAGGGCGGCGTGGATCCGAGTCGGGGCAGTCGGATCTGAGGCAGTTCGATGCGGATCCGGTCAACGCGGGCTCAGGGGCAGCGTCGGCGTCGGCTCGAGCTCCATGCGAGCAAAGGTGGCGCGGATCCGGGCGACGCGGGCTCCGGAGGACGGTCGGCTGGCGGTGCTGCCCGAGGGAGCGTCGGGGAGCTATGCCTGACGCCGTGGCTTGGGCTAAATCCGGCCAGATCCTAGTGGATCTAGTCGGTAAGAGGACGATGGCGGCGGTCTGGCGAAGCGGCGACTGGATCTAGGCAAGGCGACATCGGCGGCAGCCGGATCCCAGCGACGCGGGCTCCGGAGCAGGCGGCGGCGGCCGGATTCGGGTGAGGCTTGAAGACGAAGATCCTGCTGCTGCGCCAAGTAACTACAACTAGAAGGATGCCATCCCTGGGAGTGGAGATTGCTCCTCCTAGGGACGGCGGCAGTGGAGGACGAGTGGAGGCTAGGAGGCGGCGACAGCGGTGGTAGCAAACTCTAACACTAACCTTTGCTCTGATACCATGTTATAAATATTGTGTGTGTATTGCAATAGCCCAATGGGCAATATATAGAGTACAAGGGACACAAGACTAAACCCTAGAACAATGAGAAATACCGCACATACCCTTAACATAAGTATCAACTTAACATATTTGTTAACATACTCGAAAGTCTACAAAAACATTCTACATACTTCTTGTGCCAACAAAGGGAAAGTTCCATATCATACAGATCATAGCCTAAGCACAATGAAATAGTTTAATCCACTAAGAATTAAATAATAACCTAATACGTTTAAAACCACGATATCACTCACAGACTTCAACTCATTAATTCTGCTCCGTATGCAATTTAACATCGCGATCAACGATTCTCAAGATAACATGAGCAAAGAGAAGCACACACCAGATCAATGAGGCCATCAAAGTTCTTTGACATGTTCAGAAGGCCCTGCATTATTCATAAAAGATCCCAATATTTACATGTCAATGAAACTAAACAATCACAGAAGATATCATGATTCAGTAATGATGAAAATTTACATGTTAAATACATTCAAGTCACTTAACAAGAAATGCATCCAGACTAACTTAAATTGAAAGTGTCTACTGAATTATCAGCAAAGAGTTGTAGGATAGTTTCCTTACTAAATTCTCCTGCTGCTTATATTGTGATGCTTTATTTAGGCTGATAAAAGATGCTATCGTGGAAAATAATGCACATATTAATACATACCTCTGAAACAATGCATAATTTGGCAGCCTGCCTTGCTTGACATAGTTGCCGATCCAACTGCAGCGAGAAGAGCATCATAAGACCATCAAAATAATCTCAACCAACCAAATTAAAACGAAGTGAACCGTAGTCTATGCTAACACATTATTGTGCCATACTTCCAAAATAGATGTTTTTTAGGGAATTATCCAAAACAGATGTTGTTTTAGCATTTAGCAAGTTAATTTTGGTTTGCAAAACCTTTCCGTTTTGCTTTCGAGGCAATTTTTCCACCAAATGATCCTATGAGTTGCTTGAGATGGATATATCATACGGATATACCATTAATAGGGGCAACATATGTCAATAACGCATTTTATTCCTTCCTCAGTCTGTGCGTGTGGAGCTAAATGACATCTAAATGATACCAGAGGTAGTATCAAATAATTCAGAAACTATAGTGTAATATCTCATTTTAATTAAAAGAATTAGCAAAGGATATTAGAAATCAGACTAAAGGAATTTAGAATTAATTTGTAGGGGGGAAAGAGTGGGCTGATCAAGGCCCAAGCCCAAGCCAAGCAGAATCCAAGGTGGACTCAGCAAGGTGAGGGGGGCCGGGCACCCAATAAGTAGAGAGGGGAGGGGGAGACTGGCTGCCCTAGCCCTAGCCGCGTCCTCTGCCCAGCACGCCGCCCAGCCCCTGCGCGCCGCTCTGCCCTGCCCTTGCGCAAAACCCTAGCCTCAAGTTTTCTAACATTGATGACATGAATTGTTGATACGATATGAAACTGACATGGAAATAATACTGATGAATTATATTGATGAATTATATTGATGAATATTAAAGATGTTGCATCATATATATTCATCATGACAGAAGTTGCGCAAGCCAAGTCGGTGAAAAAGTCATGTAACTAGTCCAGTGAGGTCGGTGAGAAATATACATGAATAGTCCGGAGTACTTTAGATAAAATCCTACTTCGGTAGAGACTTTACGAGAGTGAAGGATAGAGTGCGTGATTGACAGGTGAACACTCCGCTATACCGGTATCAGCTGATTAAGTTGCATATAAGCATGAGTATAATGGAGCATTGAATACATGAGAAGTTAATTGTGCTAATTAACTACATGAGAGATGATTTGAATAATTGAGTATTGAGCATGACAACAAATAAATGATTGATGATGATATTATTGATTATGATTAATAAACTGTTGTTTATGGTTTTATTGTGTACTTGCTGAGCCTTGAACTCACTATTGCTTTGTTGTTGCTTTTACGTGACCGTTGATGACGATATGCATGGGATGGAGTAGCATCACATGCAAAATAATCACACATTCATTACATATTTAGAGTGCTTCCATTAAATCTAGTGACTTGATTATTTCCCTTTAGCATTTATTCATGGACTTGGCTATTATTAGTTTAAATGCTTGAGACTTCGATTGATTTATTCTTAGTTTTGATTATTATCTCTTATTGTCATCCTTGAAAGCGTGGAGTATACGAGACAATCACGCAATAGATTTGTATTCCAGCCACGGGTATACATATATAGTACAGGGGCTAGGCTAGAAAAGGTAAGCTACAATCAGTTAGGATAGCTAGGATAAAGATAGAAGTAAATCTCCTGGCCGGTGGCGCATAGTCCTGCACGTGTACGTGACTTGTGCGTATACGGGATAGCTACATGGGCCTGATCGGTTTCATGCATCTAAGCGTATACAGCCTGGCTATCACTCCCCCGCAGTTAGAACGGTAGAAGGACGGACGTTTAGACTGGACCGAAATTCAGTGAACACAGTCGCCGGTAAGCCTTTGGTGAAGATGTCCGCGTCCTGTGAGCTCGTCGGAACATGGAGCACGCGCACCTCGCCAAGGGCGACACGCTCGCGAACAAAGTGCGGTCGATCTCCACATGCTTGGTGCGCGATGTTTGAACCGGGTTGGTGGAGAGGTAGATCGCATCGACGTTGTCGCAATAGACCACGGCGACTCTTGAAGTGGTGTCTGCGACTCAAAAGCAATCGCGCAACCAACAAGCCTTAGCAACACCATTAGCCACAGCACGATACTCTGCCTCTGCACTGGACCGAGACTGTATGCTGACGTTTCGAGGACCAGGAGACAAGATTATCACCGAGAAAAACGCCGTAGCCCGAAGTGGATTTGCGAGTGTCGGGCAACCAGCCCAATCAGCATCAGTGTAGACAAATAGCTTGGTCGGGGAGGTGCGATGAAGGTATAAGCCATGATCGAGTGTGCCCTGAAGATACCGGAGTATGCGCTTGACCAAAGCAAAATGTGTCTCACGGGGATCATGCATGTAAAGACACCTGCTGCACAGCATAGGCAATATCCGGTCGAGTGAAGGTCATGTACTGAAGAGCATCAGCCAAACTGCGATAGTGCGTCGGATCAGCAACCAAAGGACCCTCACCAGAAAGCTTGGAGTGAGTATCAATGGCGTCGCATGACGGGGCTTGCAATCGACATACCAAAGACGTCGTAGAATATCCAAGATATCTCGGCGAGAGAGAAAGAGAGCGCCATCACACCGGCTGACCGTCATGCTCAGAAAATGATGAAGCTGACCAAGATCCTTCATGGCAAATTCTCACTGAAGAGCGGAGATCGTGCGGTGAAGGAGATCCTCTGAAGAAGCAGTCAAAACTATGTCATCAACATAAAGCAACAAGTAGACTGTGTCGGCACCACGATGCAACACGAAGAGGGAAGTGTCGGACTTGGCCTCCACAAAACTGAGGGATAGTAGATGGGAGGCGAAGCGACTATACCATGCCCGAGGTGCTTGTTTCAGACCATAAAGGGACTTGTTGAGACGACAAGCGTGATGCGGCGGCGAGAATCAACAAAGCACGAAGGTTGAACACATGAGATGGCCTCTCGAGCGTACCATGCAAGAAGGCGTTCTTAACATCCAGCTGATGAATGGGCCAATCCCGAGAGAGAGCCAGGCGTTCTTAACATCCAGCTGATGAATGGGCCAATCCGGAGAGAGAGCCAGGGTGAGTACGGTGCGGATAGTAGCAGGCTTCACCACAGGACTGAAGGTCTCATCAAAATCAATGCCAGGCCGCTGTGTAAAACCGCGAAAAACCCAACGAGCCTTGTACCGATAAAGAGAACCATCCGGAAGAAACTTGTGACGAAAAACCCATTTGCTGGTAACAAGATTGACTCCCGGTGGGCAGGGAACAAGATCCCAAGTGTTGTTGACTTGAAGGGCTTCAAATTCTTCAGTCATAGCACGTTGCCAGTGCGGATCGGTCAAGGCACCCCGATAGGAGGAGGCACGGCGAATCGCGTAGTCGTGGCACGGAGATTGAGGCGTTATCTTGGAGCGAAACCGGACTTGCTTCGTGTGGTCATACGGTGGTCATTGACCACCGGCTGGATGGAGATCGCCGTGGGCAGTCGGTCGGCGCCGCCGCCGCTAGCAACTACACCAGAGTGCAAGACCAGCAGGCGCAGAGTCGCGTCGCGGGTCGTCGGGCCGATGCGCGAGACAGCGGTGGCAAAGCCAGCGGTCCAAGTAGCTCGGAGCTGGATGGCAGGCCAGAAGAGGCAGCAGGGGTGAATGGCCCAACGTCCGGCGTGGTGGAGAGCTGGCCGGCCGAGCCCTGAGGCGGTCCGCCGAGAGGAGAGGCCGAGGGCCCAGCGGGTGTGTGCATCCTGCTGACTGTAGGCGCCACCGGCCGGCGCTCAGACAGTGAGGCCACGGCAGAGGGAGCTGCTGGTCCTATACCTGTTCCTGCAACAACTCGAGTACCGATGGGTAGAGGTGCAGTGCCATGATCGGATAAAAACTCAAGAGTATCATTAGTTGGAGGCACTGAGGGTGCCTCGGCAAAGGGGAAGGAAGATTCATCGAAAGAGATGGCGGGAGATGGTGATTCTGTTGGAGGAAAGGTCAAGGCACTGGTATTCTTTGTGGTCAGATGGATAACTGAGGAAGACGCACAGGGTGGAACGGGGTGAGTTTGTTTGGAGCTGTGGAGGACAAATTGGGGTAGCATTTGCACCTGAAGATCCGAAGGTGTGAGTAGGAGGGAGCTACCCCATAAAGAGCCTGGAATGGAGTAGAGAAATTGAGAGTTTTGGTGGGATGACGATTGAGAAGATAGGTGGTAGCGTTGAGGGCTTCCACCCAAAAGGAGGGAGGAAGGCTGGCTTGGAACATGAGAGAGCGCATAACATTGTTGGTGGTACAAATGATACGCTCAGCTTTGCCGTTTTGTTGAGAAGTATATGGACACGACATGCGGAGTGCAATGCCGTGAGTGAGAAAGAAATGGTGAGAGGAGTTGTCAAACTCGCGCCCGTTGTCACATTTAACACTCTTAATGGAGGCGCCAAACTGAGTGCGAGCATAAGAGATGAAGTGAGAGAGGTGAGTAAAGGTGTCGGACTTGAGGCGCATGGGAAAAGTCCAGAGAAAATGCGAGCAATCATCAAGAATAACAAGATAATATTTGTAACCAGACACACTGGCAATGGGAGAGGTCCAAAAGTCACAATGTATTAAATCAAAATTATGACGAGCTCTAGAAGAAGAAGTGCTGAATGGGGAGCGTACATGGCGACCAAGCTGACACGCATGACATAAATGGTCAGATGGAGCCTTATTGCATGGGAGAGCACTAGAACTAATAAGCTTGGAAAGCGCTTCATGGCCAATGTGCCCGAGGCGTCGATGCCATAGTGTGGGGGAGGAAGCTGTCATGTGGGGCAAGACATTCACCCGTAGAGCTAAAAAGGCAAGTCCATCAAGCCAGAATATTGGCTAAAATGGCGCCTGTAGAGGGAATAATGGCTGCATCATTAGCGGATGCTATTTTTAGTAAGCTATTAAGGAGAGATTGAGAGTGAATTGAGGGGAATTGGTTGGCCAGATGGCTATGTAAGCAGCAGGGCATCCTGAGAATAATCAAGAATGAAGTTATCTTCCTCCTATCTCTACTCTCTCTAGCAAAAATAGGGAGCCGAGGGGCAAAACCTCGCTCCTCTTGTACCCAAAGACTACGCTCTCGTAGTCGTGGGCCTCCACCTCCAATACCTCCATTGCCCCACAACCAGCCGCCATAACACCTTGGTATCGGGTTCCAAATAGATCCTCATCGACAACCCGCGCTAAACCCCACGCAATCAACCGCGCCTCGGGCGCCCACCATGGCGACCGCCCCCACCGATCTCGCGGCCCTCCTCCGCACTCGGTCGAGACCGTGGAAACTCAAGGCGTCCCGCCGCCGAGCTCCAACAGAGCGCTCGGACTCTCTTCGTCGAGCGCAGGACCTCGTCACCGCGAGCACCACCATGGCCGCCTCGCGCCTAAGATGGATTTTCCAAAGTACGATGGTAAGACCGACCACCGCCTTTATCAATCGGTGCGAATCTTATTTCCATCGCCAGCCGCATCATCGAGGAAGAACAAGTATGGATGGCCTCGTACAACACGGAGGACGTTGCCCGGCCAGGTTCATCCAGTGCAACAAGATGAGGCACTCCTGCGTGGCGGCGTTTCACCGAACTCTTGAACACGAGGTTCGGCCTCCCTGCGGTCCAACCCGGCCGGGTGAATCGCCGCCGCAAGTGTGCAGGCTCGGTGGTCGACTACCGTGACCGCTTCTAAGCCCTTCTCCCGCGCAGTCGCCTCACGGAGGCCCAACGCGCCCAACTCTTCACCGCGGCCTCAACCACCACCGAGCCTCGGCGTGGAAGTCCATAATCCGCGGCCCGCCGGCCGCCATGAGCCTCGCCAGAAGCCGGAACTCGAACACCTAGCGCGCTGCGCCGCCTCACCGCGACGCAGGGCTGCTTTGCGCCGCCGCGCGCCCTACGGCGCTTCCGCTCCGCCGCGCGACACCAACCATCACTGCCGAGGCCGCCCGTCAAGAAACTTTCCTGCATCGAGATGGAGGCGCCGCGGCAGCCTCTGCTACATCGCAGCGACAAATTCACCGCGGCCACAATAAAGTTTGCCGCGGCTCTTCTTCCGGACTTCGCCCGGCGCGGCGATGATGATGACGGCATGGAGAGACCGCGGCGCCGGACGACGCGCCTCATCTCACTCCACGCCATCGCCGGCATCCGCACGAGCGAGACCATGAAGGTCTTGATCACAATGGGCGGCGCCACTCTCCACGCCCTGCTGGACTCGGGATCCACCCACAACTTCATCGCCGAGGACAGCGTGGCGGCCACCGCCTCTTCCGGCGCGCGACTCTGCATATCACCGCCGTCGCGGAGATCGCGTGCCCTGCGTCGGGATGTTCCGCAACGCCACCTTCGCCATCGAGCGAGAGCACTTCACGCCGACTTCTCGTCCTTCCGCCGCGGCCACGACATCGTCTTTGGGCACCCGATGGTCGGCAACGCCGCCCCATTCGTGGGATTTTGGGCGCTCTCCATGTCCTTTGGCGAGGCACTCGGCGTGTGTTGGCGTGGCATTGCCGGCCCACCACCACGCCAAACGACCACGGCGGCAACCTCCTCGGCAGCGGCTGCGAGAGTTCCGTGGCGTCTTCACCGAAGTCGAGCGAGCTGCCGCCGCGTTCCCGACCACCATCACCTCGCTACCGTGCGCCCGTGGCGTGCGCCCATACCGATATCCATCGGCACACAAGGATGAGTGGAACAGCGATGTCGCGACATGTTGCGGCGGCTCGATCCGACCCACTCATCGGCTTTCTCACCGCGGTCTCCTCGTCAAGAAGGCGGATGGCTCATGGCGCTTTTGCGTCGATTACACAGCGCTCCAACAAAGATCACCGTCAAGGACGCCTTCCGTTCCGGTCGTCGAGCGGTGGACGAGCCGTGAGCAGCGCGCTTCGCCAAGCCGGACCTACGTTCAGCTATCATCGAGTTCGGATGTTCCTCGCCGACGCGTTCACAAGGCGGCGTTCGACGCATGGCGGGCTCTATGAGTTCCTCGTCATGCCTTTCGCCTTGCCAACGCTCGGCGACCTTTCAAGCTTTGATGAGCGAGGTCCTCCGGCCATTTCTTCGTCGCCGTCCTTGTGTTCTTCGGCGACATCTTGATCTTGGCGCGGTTGGGTGGACCACCTCCGCCACGTCCGCGCTGGCCCTCCGCGGCTTCAAAGAACATCGCTGCTCGTGGCGCTCCCAAATGCGCTTTGGCGGCCAAGATCGCGTACCTCGCCACGTCATCTCCGCCGACGGCGTGTCCATGGACGCCGGCAAGGTCGAGCGGTCTTTGGGTGGCTCGTGCCGCACCGGTTCGTGCTCTTGGCGGCTTCCTCGACTTGGCGGGCTACTACCGCAAGTTTGTGCGGACTACGGCCTCATCGCCGCCCGCTGCTTATCTGTTGCGCGAGGGGTTGGTGGTGGTCGACGCGGCCGCGCCATTCTGCGCTCAAGGCGGCGCTCCACCGCCCCGTCTTGGCGCTTCGGCCTTTGACAAGCCGTTCATGGTGGAGTCGCGGCGCCTCGCTGTCGGGCCGGCGCGATCGCTCCGAGATAAGCGCCCGGCTTTCTTGGCCAAGAAGACGCGCGCACGCCTCCTGGCGGCATACTGGCGGGAGCTCATCGGCCTCGCCCACGCCATCCGCCATGGAGGCCTTACCTGCAGGTCGCAACTTCGTCGCGCGGATCATTATAGCCTCAAGTTCCTCCTCGACCGGTAGCGCGCAACAATTCCGCAACACCATTGGGTCGACAAGGCTGCGGGGTTCGACTTTGAGTGGAGTACAAACCGAGCGGCGACCAGCGTCGTCGCCGACGCGCTCTCTCGCCGCGGCGTCGACTCGACCTACGGCGTTCGTCCTGCCGCTCCATAGTTCGCCTTCATCGGCCAGTGCGCCGAGCCAACGACCGAACCCGCAGCTTATGGCGCTGCGGAGGACATCGGGTAGGCGCCGTGCGCGCACTGGGCTCGGTGGGCGGTGGTCACCTTCGGCGCCAAGCTTTATGTCCCCGTCCTCCACGCCCTTCAAGACCGGTGGCGGACATCCACAACGGCGAGACACGAAGGCATCCGGCGGACTCTGCATCGCCTCGCGCGACTTCCATGCCCTGTCTGCTGGCCACTGTGCGGATTTCATCCGGTGCCTCTTGCCGCCGGTACAAGACAGAGCACTTGCTTCCGTGACTGCTGCCGCTCTTCCGGCACGCCCATGGTGTGGTGATGTCATGCGCCGGACTTCATCGAGGGCTCCCAAAGGTAGGCGGCAAGTCCGTCATCCTCACGGTGGTGGATCGCTTCTCCAAATCGCCACTTCATCCCATGGCCACCCACACCGGCCGTGAGACCGTCGCCAAGGTTTTCTTCGCCGAGATCGTGCGCTTGCGGCGATTCCGCGATCCTCATCTCGGCCGCGACCGGTGTTCACCTCGGCGTTCTGGAAGGAGCTCCTCACCCACTCCGGCGCCAAACTGCACATGACCACCGCCTTCCACCCACAAGCTGACGGCCAAGCTGAAGCCGCCAACAAGGTGATCACAATGTATTTGCGCTGCTTCACAGGTGATAGGCCACGCCAGTGGCTTAGGTGGCTTCCCTGGGCGGAATACACATACAACACGGCGTTTCAAACATCCCTCCGGGACACGCCGTTCAAGCTGGTGTATGGCCGCGACCCGCCCTCGATCCGCTCTTACGATCCAGGTGAGTCCAGGGTCGCGGCTGTGGCTAAAACCATGACGAACGGACGAAGCTGCGGCGGATGTCCGTTCTGCATCGAGCGAGCCCGTGCGGTCTACAAGTCCTACTCGACCGTCGTCACCGCGGTATCCTACAATGTGGGGATTGGAGTGCGGTTGCGCGTCGCGTCACCGCCCGCTCTCTCGCCTTGCGGCAACGTCCGGCAAGCTCGTCCGCTACTACGGGCCATATAAGGTTGCGAGAGGTCATCAGCGTGGTCGCCGCTTCGCTGCGCTGCCGCTGGTGCCCGCGTCCATGGCGTCTTTCCGTCGGCCTCTCAGCGCTTCAGCGGTCGACCTCGAGTCTCGCGCCGCGCCTCCTATGCATCACGCGCGGCGGCGTACGATTCGGCGGCGAAGATCAAAGCGCGGCAAGGGCATTCGCCAGTGCTCATCCAATGGCGGGCGAACCACCTTCTGCAGCCACGGGAAGGCGTCGACTCCTTTGTCGGTACACCCACAATTCCGGCTCGCGCGACGAAGCCGCTCGTCGAGGGGAGAGATGTCATGTGGGGCAAGACATTCACCGTAGAGCTAAAGGCAAGTCCATCAAGCGAATATTGGCTAAAATGGCGCTGTAGAGGAATAATGGTGCATCATTAGCGAATGCTATTTTTAGTAAGCTATTAAGGAGAGATTGAGAGTGAATTGAGGGGAATTGGTTGGCCGGATGGCTATGTAGCGGCGGGGCATCACGAGAATAATCAAGAATGAAGTTATCTTCCTCACATCTCTACTCTCTCTAGCAAAAATAGGGGCCGAGGGGCAAAACCTCGCTCTCCTCTACCAATGACTCACGCCTACGTAGTCGTCGTGTAACATCCCAATCTTGGGCTTGTGTTTCAAATGTAGGAAAATCTGTAGAAATTAAAACTTTTTCTTACATCATGTATTTCCTGTTGTGCCAAACAATTCTTGTACAAGGAATTATGGAAATACATTGTCACAAGTCTAGTTGATCCAAATCTTGTTATTCCAAAACAATCTTGTCAAATCTTATGATCATCCTCACAGGAATATTTTCCTAAGTCTCTGATGGTTTGTGACCCTACAGAAAAATTTCACAATTTTAGAAATTGTTTGAATATTTTTAGAGGCGATCAAACTGTTTGACTCTCATCAAACATTGAAAGCGAGCCTTGCGAGAATTTTGGAGATTTATTCACGATATAAAAACCTCTGAAAATTTTACACAAGGTTAATATACGAGTTAGCAAGCTCTGTAAAAATTTCATAATTTTGAGTTAATTTGCTACCTCAAATAAATCTTTCAAAGTCTCTGTTCTTATTTCAAAGTCAAACTTGGTTTCTTGTTACTCGTTCGAGTGGACTCGGGCTCGAGCCAATTGACTTGGTCGATCAACTAAGCGCACAAGTCACTCTTTAAACGCGCCTTGGATCTCGTCCGTTGGATTTCGATCGCCGCCTGCGCAGCGCATGTAACCCTTCGGACCTTCCGGTTGCAAGTTTGATTGTCGGCCGTTAGATTCCCATCCAACCGTTGAGATTTCCGAACCCTTCGGACCTCGGTTGCATTTACGAATCGGGGCGTTGGATTAAGATCCAACGCCGCGCGTGCCTTCATTGTAAATTGAGTTTACAACGTGGAGCTATCTCGGCCGTTCGTTTCTAATCGTAAGGCTCGCAATCTCCGTTGTGTTTTAAAGCCCGTAGCGTGGCACTATCTCGGTGTCAGTGTCTCATCTAGCAGTGTGAATCACCGAGCCTTTTCGCGGGTCGTCTTCTACCTCCGTGCACGCGAGCACTTTGTAGGGAGTAATGGCGATGTCATTTCTTGCTCACTAAAGCCACCCTAGCCGACGCGTTTAGGGGTATGGGCGGTACATTGAGCGAGCCATGCCCTAATGCACGTCTTCGCCTCTTTTTCCTTGTCGGCGCACCTTGTGCTTTGTGTTTTGCCGCCCGAGAGAGGAGTGGTGCAAACCCTAATACTTTCATGGCTTTATAAGCACTCTCCATGCTTCCTGGTATTTCTTTAGACCACCACCAAGTTTCATTCACCGTATTGGAGCTTAACACCTCAAAAATAGCAAATCACCATTGTTGACCCGTGGAGCTCCATTGTTGTTCTTGGTGTTCCAGTGGTCCTCCTTCACGTTTCTTTGCCCTATCCTTATCTATTTATCACCTTGAACATTTCCCTCGCTTAATTTTGGATTTGATTCTCGTGAATTGTCCAATTTGGGGTTTGTTCAAATTCGTAAAGTGGTCATCTTCTTCCTCATTTCGGTGAGTGCTCCATTTGCTAATTACTTGCTCATGTAGCTTCGTGAATCATCATGAAGCTATCACGATGCTTTGGAATCACTCATTTGGCTCGGGGTATCTATCTCGGTTTTCTTCTCCAAGTCGTGAGCTTTCACCGTGATCAAGCATCTCGGCCATCTTTGAAGCTTCTTGTCACTAAGGTAGCTTCTTATTAGTCATAGTGGCTCGGCGCGCATCCTAGGCTTGCGGTGGAGCTCATCGCGATTTTCGTTTTTAGCGATAGCTCCCATTTTCGTTTTCCAGGCTGGCGGCGTTCTAGTCCTTCGCGTGGCGAGAATGCCACCATTAGGTTCAGTAGTGCTATTGCGAATCCATTTTGGTTCTTGTTAGCGCGCCGCCGCCTTGATGTCGCCGCGATTTGCGTTGAACTTCGCTCGGTTCTGCCGCACAGACCTCCGTTTCGTCATTTTATTAGGACACATTAATTGCTAATCATTAGTTATTAATTATGTCTTAATCATTGTCGTTGAGCCAGCGACGATGGGCCCAATATCCTTAAATCACTCTGGTTCAATCCGCATCGTTCGGACATCATTAAGATTAATCATTGGTTAATTGAATGTGTCGGCATTTAACTCATTGTCGAATTTACCTGCGGTCGTGACTTGTGGGCAGGGGTTAAAATCAAATTCGGTAGCCATTAGTGTCTCTCTTAGATCTAATTAATGGTAATCATTAGAAGCATTAATCTGTCCTAACCGCCTCTCGATCGACAAGTGGGCGATGCCTTGTCCGTGCGTGGGTTAAACGGCGTGGGTGACTCGAAGTCACCGACATGCGGTCCCCGCGTGTCGACATCTCCTTCGAGCTGCGATCAATATCTACAGATTCGTTTTTAGATCTGCGCCCGGATCTTTGTGTGCGTTCGGACCCTCGGATGCCTTGGTGGTTCTCGGCCGTCGATCTTTCGATCAACGGTGAGATCGTGTATGCAACCGCACGTCCGAATGCATACACTGCGTGTGCGTAGTTGGATCTTGATCCAACGGTGGGCTCCGATTAGATTTGGCGCGCGTTGTTTTGGCGTGAGTGGTAGTAGGATTTAGATCAAAGGTTGTCGGCGTCGCGTCGTTTTCTTTTATTTGAGTTTATGCGTATTTGGTAAGTAGTTATTTGACAAGCTGAAAATGATGTAAAACTTTAGAAACTCATAACTAATTCATTTTAAGCGCTTTTTAGATAATTCCACGTAATAAATTATGTTGCCACTTTAGTTTATTATAAAAATGGATTTAAGCATGTTGCGATGAGCGAAAATTGTGTAACTAGGAATAACTTGATTTACGTCTTTTGAATATTCGAAATAGTTTTAATCTTGAAAAATGCATATCTTTTCTACGTATAAATCCAATTTATGCAAAATTAATTTTGTTAAATTAAATGCATTAGTATACTTTCATGTAAAATAGGATTTGAGCATGTTCACAATTACTGTAGAATGATTTGCATTAGATTTACAACTTAGAAAAATCATAAGTAAATGTGTATAACTCCAAATTTAGTAAATCCAACTTTCTTTGTTATTAGGATGTCATAATCTACCGCTATAAAAATTTGGACCTTAGATCATTCTCGAAAATTTCACATGAGCAAGATTAATTATTAATTAGATTGCTATATAGGTGAGAAGGAGCATTTTGCTCATATCTTTTGCATGCTTAGTTCAAATTACATAATTCTTGTTCCTATCATTGTCTTAGATCATTCCTAATTTGTTGTGTAAATTTTATTAGTTTTGGATGTGTTTCTTTGTTGGAGTTTCTTTTGGTGTTCTTCGTTCTTATTTGCTTATCGCCTTTTTCGCGTTAGGTTAGAAGACAATATTATTAATGTTGATATTGAGCCCGAGACCATCGGACTCTGCACTTGACCGAGCAGCGGATGTAGCATTCATTTGATCATATTGTTCCTACTATTTTCAAATTCTAATATATTGTTTGCAAATTCTATGTATGCATTGCTATGTTGTTTTAAACTATTGTCGGTAGTTGGCCTACTAGATGCATTATCGGTAGGAAATGTTTATTCTCTACTCTGAAGCCTAGGTTACTTGTCGTGTGATTTTGGGTTATTTGGATGGACCCTTGTCACTTAGTAGTTTACGTGTCATTATGCTTAGCCATGCTTAGCTATCGGTAGAAATGGCGATTATCGACTAAATCGATAACTTTGATCACACAAACTATTACTATGTGTACATTTCACCTTGTGCTTTGTCTAAATTGCAAAACTAAAGCGAAAATGAAAACAATTTAGACTTGGGCACAATGGTAAGATGGTGTGATCTTTTGGGTGTGAATGGAATGGTGCCCGGTCAATTAAGGACCGAACTACTTGTGAGTATCACATTATCAGAGCATTTACGTGCGTGCTAACCACACTAGAGGGATATGGGACCTCTCTTGCCGAGTACTTTGGGCTATGTTAATTAATGAGTCGCGTGGTGGGTTGCATATTTGATTATATGCAACATGGACACGTTTGTAGGGAGGAACACCCGCAGAGGCGGTGTATCTTGCTCCACGTATGGGTCCTTGTGATCCATATTTAGTGGCAGATCACTAAGGATTAACCCCATCGTGCGTCTCTTGATTAGCATATTCCATTGGAAAGGGTTCAGTAGGACTTAGCCGTCTTAAGCATACCAAAGGAAGTGTGCTTAATAGCTTGGCAAAAAGCGATGCCAAGTGTGGGTACATTGGTACACCTGCGCAGGATTAAACCTATTCGAATAGCCTCGTCCTAGGTTATGGACACGCTTGGATAAGCTTTTCAAGAGTTAGACTACAACATTTTAAAATTAAAACTTGATGGGTGGTATGAATCGAGGATTCATGCTATGTTGTGGTGGCTTTTGGGAAAGTCACTTCTAGGTGGATACTTGTTACTTATGTTTACTCATTTGTTATTTAAATGCTTAAAACAGATTTTACAAGCTATTGTTCAACTTATTACAATATTGCAAATGAAACTTGCTTTATCGTCCAAAGAACCATATAACCACATTCCTTTGAATACTGACTTTCATGTAGCTATGTATAGGCTTGCTACTCGTAAGTCTTGCGAGTACATTTTGTACTCACCGCATTGCTTGTGTTGTGCGGAGGATGGTAGTGAGTCAGATGGACCTCGCTTTGTGAGTTGTCTTTGTGGTAGTCTAAGGGGCGTTTAGCTTGGCGGCGGTCGGTTGCCACTGTGGTGTTATGTGGCTAACCGGTCGTCTTTTGGTTTAAGCCATCTTATGGCAACTTTGCTTCCATTACTTATTCGCTACTTATGTCATTTGGCGGTCAATTTGTGTTGTAATAACTTATATTATGTATGTCTTTTGGTAGACTTGTGATATTCATGTATGGAAATGATGCATGCCTTGAATTGATGTATGTGTGCCGCTTGCAGGAGGCACATGTCCATCGAGACACGGATTATTCAATTTGTGATACTAGAACCAGTGGAAGGTTAAGTATTACAAGTTTAATAAACCGGGTCTCCTGAGCTTGGTATCGAGCCATCTTGACCGTAGAAACCCCTAGCTTTGTCGTCCCTAGTATATTTTGAAAACTTACTTTCCAAATGTCAGTGCTTTCCTGAAAATCTTAAGTAAGTTCTCAGATTTTGCTCCTTATCTATCTTAGCTTGCTTATCTCACCTCGTTCTAAAGCTGAATTGAAAGCGAGTTTTCTCTCATCCTCTTCAAAAGATAGTTGTTTATCGAGTAGATTGGTTTTGGGTAAACCATGAGAGTTATAAAATGAAAGTATGGTTGCCTTGAGAAGATTAGGAGTTGCTGGGAGCTACAAATTTCGGCCAGAGGTTTGAGAAGAAAATCTGGACAGCAAGCAGAATTTTCTGGACAGCTAGCATTTAAATTAGCAGGAGGTGCTGAAAATGAGGGGTTAATTCCACTAAAATTTGGGGGGATAACAGGGTAAGAAGTGATATGAGTTAGCTTAGTGTCTAGCCCTTCTTTAGTATGATTTCCACCCTATTCCTAGCTGTTTCGAACAGAAGTTATTATTCTGAAATTTGTCTTCCTAAAAATTGATTACTCGTTTTTCCATACGAGTTAGTCATAATAGGAAGATGATTGTTGTCTTTATGATCTTGTTGTAACTTTCTGTTGTTACTTGAGCTTTTAAAGGTTGTTTTGCCTAGTGGTTAGTTGTTTTCTTTGTCTCCTGTTCCGGAGTTGTGTTTAACCTATTTTTGTGGAGCAGGATGACAAGAACCACCATAACTGATCGGTAGTTTGGTTCAGATGAGGAGCTTCCTCCTCCAGACCATGGTGAGGTTCTCGCTCGAATCGGCGGAATCGCATGGACCGGACCGGATCTTGGAGGTCATTGCGAGGAACACCTCGGCTCATTGCTGCGCCGGAGATCAGAGGTGGTGGCCACGGTCGTGGTGGGCTTGCGAGTTTCTCGTCTGCGGCGCCGCTTTCTCGATCAGGACCCGCTCGGCGGATGATTGGGCTGCGTCTTGTTGGCGAGCTCAATATCGCTCGATGCCGGAAGCGGGAGCGGGCGCTCCTGCGTCCCATCGACGAGGGTGCGCGCTCTCTTGGTGGGAGAACTTTCGCCATGCGACCGCGAGCCACGTTGTCTCATGGGATGAGTTTGATCGCTTTCCGTCGGGCCCACATTCGATGGCTGATGAAGCTCAAGAAGAAGGAGTTTCTTGCGCTTAGCGAGGCGCAAGTGCGTCTCGGAGTATCTTCTGAGTTTAACCACTTGGCTCGTTATGCTCGGGAGAGTGACCTCGATGAGGCTAAGCGAGAAGTTCATGGATGGTTTGTCAGGAGGCTGCGGGACAAGCTATCTATAGTGGACTTTCGCGACTTCGGGCCTTGGTTGATAAGGCCATCGTCGCGAGCACAAAGGCGGCCGCTGAGTGAGTCATAGCGCAAGTGGGAGGCCCATCGATGCGCGCAGCCGCCTCGCTCGTCCGTGTTGGGCGGCACGAGAGCTCGTGCTTTGGCCGCCACCGCCGAAGCGTCGGCGCCGATTGCTCGTCCCCGCAGCCGTGTTCCACCACGTGCTGCGACTCGGCGAGTTGCGCTCCGCAACCCAGTGCCGGCGTTACCGCCGCTGCAACAAGAAGGGCCACTATGCTGCGATTGCCCTCGGAGTTGGAGCGACCCCTCGTCCTAATGGAGGGCGCGGGAATGGTCACACCACGACGAAGGTGATCCGAGAAGACTCGGGGTGTCGGGAGTGGTCGAGTCAACCACATCTCGGTGAGAGGCACCGACGTTGTGTTAGATGCGTTCCTTGTTAGTTATCGTCTGCTGCAGTCTTGTTTGACTCGGAGCTTCACATTCCTTTATTTGAGATCTTTTCTGCCGATTGTGACCTTCACTTTGTTCCTTTGGGGATTCCTTTGCTTATTCACTCTCGGGAGCGGAAATGAGGCGATCAAAAATGTCGGGCGTTCCTATTAACATTGAAGGAGTGGAATTCTTGGCGAATCTCATCTTACTCGACTTCGTGCGTCGGATGTGATTCTTGGTATGGATTGGTTGTCCCGACACTTGGGCCGTCGATTGTGCCGGAAGATGGTTTTCCTCGCTAGTCCTCGGTGAGCAAGTTGGGATTTCACCGCATGTGCAGGGGCCACATCTTTGTGCCCTTGAAGCTAAGCCGGCCAGGAGATTCGAGGATGTGCCCATGATCTGTGACTTTGTGGATGTCTTCCTGAAGATTTGCTCGAGTATGCCTCGGTTCGAGACTTGGAGTTTGTGATCGAGTTCTGCCGCCGTGCAGCTCTAATTTCTAAGGCGCCGTCAGAATGCCTCTAATGAGTTGGAGGAGCTAAAGAAGCGGTTGGGTGAACTTCAAGCAAAGGCTTCATCAGTCTAGCTCATCTCCTTGGGGTTGTCCGATTATTTTTGTGAAGAAGGACAAGACCTGCGTATGTGTTGATTCTGTCCATTGAATGAAGTAGCGGTGAAAAACAAATATCCTTTGCCTCGTATTGATGATCTCTTTGACCGGTTGGTGGAGCTTGTGTGTTCTCAAGATTGACTTGAGATTGGGGTACCATCAAGTCGGATCGGTGAGATATTCAAAGGCGGCATTCACTACTCGTTATGGCCTTTACGAGTACACCGTCATGTCTTCGGTTTGACCAATGCTCGACTTTGTTCATGAATCTTATGAACTTCGGTGTTCATGGAGTATTTGGATAAGTTTGTTGTGGTTTTCATCGATGACATTCTTATCTACTCCAAGAGTGAAGAAGAGCATCTTGAGCATCTGCGATTGTTTTGGGAAAAGCTGCGTGAGCATCAGTTTGTATGCCAAGTTCGACAAGTCGCGAGTTACGGTTGAAGGAAGTGGCATTCTTGGGCCATGTTCTTTCAAAGAGTGGTGTCATGATAGATCCTAGCAAGGTCGATGTTCTATCTTGAGGCAGCCAAGTCGATCCCCGATGTGAGGAGTTTCCTTGGTTTAGCGGGCTACTACGCGCTTTATCGAGAACTTCTCCAAAATTGCTAAGCCCATGACCGATTGCTCAAGAAAGAAAAGAAATTCGTGTGGTCTTCGCTTGTGACTTGAGTTTTCAAGAACTCAAAAGCGATTGTCGTCGACACAGTGCTTGTTCTCACGATGTGCATAAGAGCTTTGACATTTATTGTGATTCCTCTCGCGGGGACTTCGGTTGTGTTCTTATGCAAGAAGGCAAGGTAGTAGCCTATGCATCGAGGCGATTGAGGCCTCATGAACTCAACTACCCTACCCATGATTTGGAGTTAGCTGCGATGGTTCATGCGCTCCAAGATTTGGCGGCATTACCTCATTGGTAACCGTTGTGAGGTGTATTCGATCACAAGAGCTTGAAATATTTGTTCACCCAGGATCCCGAACCTCGGTGAGAGGAGATGGTTGGAATTGATCAAAGATTATGATATGGGCATTCGGTATCACTCGGGCAAGGCTAATGTTGTTGCGGATGCACTCGATGCAAAGGTGTATTGCAATACCTTGTCACTTCAAGAGCAACAACCTACCCTTCTCGAAGAATTTCAGCGGCTTAATTTGGGATTGATTGAGCATGGTTCTCTTGCTACCTTGGTTGTGCAACCGACTTTGGTGGAACAAATCAAGGCGCCCGTGAGCAGGATGTTAGTGTGATCCAAATCAAGCGGAACATCAAGAATGGGACAACTAAGTGCTTTTACGAGGATGAGCACGGTGTTGTGTGGTTTGGACAGCGCTTGGTGGTTCGAAGGTTATGGAATTGCGGGATTTGATTCTCGCGAGGCCCATGACTCCTTTGTCTATCCATCCTGGAGCTACCAAGATGTATCAAGATCTTCGACGAGATTCGGTGGACTCGCATGAAGCGCGAGATCGCGAGGTTCGTGGCGAAGTGCGGCGTGTCTTTGTCGTGTCAAGGTGAACATCGGCGTCAGCCTTCTTGACCTTTGCGTTACTGAGTGGAAGTGGGATTCCGTTGGTATGGATTTCATCAGGTGCGCCGTACTTCTTACGGGAAGGATGCTATACGGGTTGTCATTGATCGATTGTGAAGGTAGCACATTTCTGCCGGTCGCGTACCAATCTCGGTGTTAGTCAGCTGGCGGATCTCTATGTGTCTCGCATTGTATGCTTGCGGTGTGCCACGAACGATTGTGTCGGATCGTGGTTCTCTTTCACCTCTCGCTTTTGGCATAATCGCAAAAGCGATGGAGTGCGCGACTCCCTTGATTGACCTATCATCCTCAAGCGATGGCGAGACGGAGAGAGTCAACCAAGTGTTGGAAGATATGCTCAGTGCTGTGTTCTTTCCTATGGAAAGAAGTGGGAGAAGTGCTTGCCGTTTGCGAGTTCTCCTACAACAACGATTTCCAAGCTAGTCTTGGCATGGCACCGTTGAGGCTTTGTATGGGAGGAAGTGTAGAACCCGTTGAGTTGGTGGAGCGGTGGCGTCGGTTCTTGGGCGAATTCCATCAATGAGGCCAAAGCCAAGTTCGATTGATTCGTGAGCATTTGCGCGTGGCGATCGAGCAAAAGAGCTATGCGGATCGTCGTCGTCGGAGTTGAGCTTTGAGCCCAATGACTTTGTTTATCTCAAGGTCTCACTTTGAAAGGCCATCGGCGTTTTGGCATCAAGGCAAGTTAGCTCCTCGATATGTTGGGCCTTATCGCATCATCGAGAGGATTGGGCCGTTGCATCTGATTGGGTTACCGGCTTCGCGAGGGTGTGCACGGCGTGTTCCATGTGTCACACTTAAAGAAGTGCCTCCGTGTTCGATTGAGAAACTCCGTTGGAAAATCTCGATGTGCAAGAAAATTTGACCTATCATGAGCATCTGTTCGTATTCTTGAAGAATGCAGGCGAAGGACAAGGAGCAGTGTCATCAAGTTCCTTAAGGTTCGATGGTCAAACCATTACGAAGATGAGGCAACTTGGGAGCGCGAGGATCGTCTTCGTGCGGATTACCCATCCTTCTTCTCAGAGTAAGCAGAATCTCGGCGAGATTCTTGTAAGGGGAGGTTTTGTAACATCCCAATCTTGGGCTTGTGTTTCAAATGTAAGAAAATCTGTAGAAATTAAAACTTTTTCTTACATCATGTATTTCTGTTGTGCCAAACAATTCTTGTACAAGGAATTATGGAAATACATTGTCACAAGTCTAGTTGATCCAAATCTTGTTATTCCAAAAACAATCTTGTCAAATCTTATGATCATCCTCTGGGAATATTTTCCTAAGTCTCTGTGATGGTTTGTGACCCCTCGAAAAATTTCACAATTTTTAGAAATTGTTTGAATATTTTTAGAAGCGATCAAACTGTTTGACTCTCGATCAAACATTGAAACAGAGCCTTGCAGAATTTTGGAGATTTATTCACGGTATAAAAACCTCTGAAAATTTTACACAAGGTTAATATCCGAGTTAGCAAGCTCTGTAAAAATTTCATAATTTTTGGAGTTAATTTGCTACCTCAAATAAATCTTTCAAAGTCTCTGTTCTTATTTCAAAGTCAAACTTGGTTTCTTGTTACTCGGGTTAGTCGGACTCGGCTCGAGCCAATTGACTTGGTCGATCAACTAAGCGCAGAAACCACTCTTTAAAACGCCCTAGGATCTCGTCCGTTGGATTTCGATCGCACGGCGTGGCGCGTGTAACCTTCCGGACCTTCCGGTTGCAAGTTTGATTGTCGGCCGTTAGATTCCCATCCAGCCGTTGAGATTTCCGAACCGCCGGACCTCGGTTGCATTTACGAATCGGGGCGTTGGATTAAGATCAACGCTTCGCGTGCCTTCATTGTAAATTGAGTTTACAACGTGGAGCTATCCGAGTAGTTCGTTTCTAATCGTAAGGCTCGCAATCTCCGTTGTGTTTTAAAGCTTCGTGGCGTGGCACTATCTCGTGTCAGTGTCTCATCTAACGTTTGTGAATCAGGAGCCTTTTAGCGGGTCGTCTTCTACCTCCGTGGTCTGCGAGCACTTTGTAGGGAGTAATGGCGATGTCATTTCTTGCTCCCTAAAGCCACCTGGCCAGCGTTTAGGGGTATGGGTGGTACATTGAGCAGAGCCATACCCTAATGCACGTCTTCGCCTCTTTTTCCTTGTCGTGCACCTTGTGCTTTGTGTTTCTTGCTTGAGAGGGAGTGGTGCAAACCCTAATACTTTCATGGCTTTATAAGCACTCTCCATGCTTCTGGTATTTCTTTAGACCACCACTAAGCTTCATTCACCGTATTGGAGCTTAACACCTCAAAAATAGCAAATCACCATTGTTGACCAGTGGAGCTCATTTGGTGTTCTTGGTGTTCAGTGGTCCTCCTTCACGTTTCTTTGCCCTATCATTATCTATTTATCACCTTGAACATTTCCTCGCTTAATTTTGGATTTGATTCTCGGGAATTGTCCAATTTGGGGTTTGTTCAAATTCGGCGAAATTGGTCATCTTCTTCTCGGCTCGGTGAGTGCTCCATTTGCTAATTACTTGCTCATGTAGCTTACGTGAATCATCATGAAGCTATCTCGATGCTTTGGAATCACTCATTTGGCTCGAGTATCTATCTCGGGTTTTCTTCTCCAAGTCGTGAGCTTTCAGTGATCAAGCATCTCCGCCATCTTTGAAGCTTCTTGTCACTAAGGTAGCTTCTTATTAGTCATAGTGGCTCTGGCACGCATCCTAGGCTTGCGGTGGAGCTCATCGCGATTTTCGTTTTTAGCGATAGCTCCATTTTCGTTTCCAGGCTGGCGGCGTTCTGATCCTTCGCGCGGCGAGAATGCCACCATTAGGTTCGTAGTGCTATTGCGAATCCATTTTGGTTCTTGTTGCCATGCGCGCCAGATGTCGCCGCGATTTGCGTTGAACTTCGCTCGGAGTTACTGCGCGCGAACCTCCGTTTTAGTCATTTTATTAGGACACATTAATTGCTAATCATTAGTTATTAATTATGTCTTAATCATTGTCGTTGAGCCACTGACCAGTGGGCCCAATATCCTTAAATCACTCTACGGTTCAATCCATATTTGTTCGACATCATTAAGATTAATCATTGGTTAATTGAATGTGTCGGCATTTATCATTGTCGGAATTTACCTCTGGGTCGCTGACTTGTGGGCCCGAGGGGTTAAAATCAAATTCGAGTAGCCATTAGTGTCTCTTAGATCTAATTAATGGTAATCATTAGAAGCATTAATCTGTCCTAACCGCCTCTCGATCGGCGACAAGTGGGCGGTGCAATGCTGCGTGGGTTAAACGGTAGCGTGGGTGACTCGAAGTCAGCGACATGCGGTCCCGCGTGTCGACATCTCCCTTCGACTGCGATCAATATCTACTGTTCGTTTTTAGATCTGCGGCCCGGATCTTTGTGTGCGTCGGACCCTCGGATGCCTTGAGTGGATTCTCGGCCGTCGATCTTTCGATCAACGGTGAGATCGTGTATGCAACCGCCGCGTCCGAATGCATACACTGCGTGTGCGCTCGTTGGATCTTGATCCAACGGTGAGCTCGGATTAGATTTGGCGCGCGTCGCGCTGTTTTGGCGTGAGTGGTAGTAGGATTTTAGATCAAAGGTTGTCGAGCGTCCACGTCGTTTTCTTTTATTTGAGTTTGTCTGTATTTCGGTAAGTAGTTATTTGACAACTGAAAATGATGTAAAAACTTTAGAAACTCATAACTAATTCATTTTAACTGCTTTTTAGATAATTCCAGCGGTAATAAATTATGTTGCCACTTTAGTTTATTATAAAAATGGATTTAAGCATGTTGCAGTAGCAGAAAATTGTGTAACTAGGAATAACTTGATTTCTGTCTTTTGAATATTCCAGAAATAGTTTTAATCTTGAAAAATGCATATCTTTTTCTGTATAAATCCAATTTGTGCAAAATTAATTTTGTTAAATTAAATCATTAGTATACTTTCATGTAAAATAGGATTTGAGCATGTTCACAGTTACAATAGAATGATTTGCATTAGATTTACAACTTAGAAAAATCATAAGTAAATGTGTATAACTCAAATTTAGTAAATCCAACTTTCTTTGTTATTAGGATGTCATAATCTACTGCTATAAAAATTTGGACCTTAGATCATTCTCGAAAATTTCGCCATGAGCAGTATTAATTAGATTGCTATATAGGTGAGAAGGAGCATTTTGCTCATATCTTTTGCATGCTTAGTTCAAATTACATAATTCTTGTTCCTATCATTGTCTTAGATCATTCCCTAGTTTGTTGTGTAAATTTTATTAGTTTTGGATGTGTTTTCTTTGTTGGAGTTTCTTTTGGTGTTCTTCGTTCTTATTTGCTTATCGCCTTTTTAGCGTTAGGTTAGAAGACAATATTATTAATCTTGATATTGAGCCCAGTGACCATCGGACTCTCACACTTGACCGAGCAGCGGATGTAGCATTCATTTGATCATATTGTTCCTACTATTTTCAAATTCTAATATATTGTTTGCAAATTCTATGTATGCATTGCTATGTTGTTTTAAACTATTGTCAGTAGTTGGCCTACTAGATGCATTATCGGTAGGAAATGTTTATTCCTCTACTCTGAAGCCTAGGTTACTTGTCGTGATTTTGGGTTATTGGATGGACCCTTGTCACTTAGTAGTTTACGTGTCATTATGCTTAGCCATGCTAGCTATCGGTAGAAATGGCGATTATCGACTCGTCGATAACTTTGATCACACAAACTATTACTATGTGTACATTTGACCTTGTGCTTTGTCTAAATTGCAAAACTAAAGCGAAAATGAAAACAATTTAGACTTGGGCACAATGGTAAGATGGTGTGATCTTTTGGGTGTGAATGGAATGGTGCCCGGTCAATTAAGGACCGAACTACTTGTGAGTATCATTATCAGAGCATTTACGTGCGTGCTAACCACACTAGAGGGATATGGGACCTCTCTTGGCGAGTACTTTGGGCTATGTTAATTAATGAGTCGCGTGGTGGGTTGCATATTTGATTATATGCAACATGGACACGTTGTAGGGAGGAACACCCGCAGAGGCGGTGTATCTTGCTCCACGTATGGGTCCTTGTGATCCATATTTCGTCAATGAGATCACTAAGGATTAACCCCATCGTCGTCTCTTGATTAGCATATTCCATTGGAAAGGGTTCGTAGGACTTAGCGATCTTGACATACCAAAGGAAGTGTGCTTAATAGCTTGGCAAAGGCGATGCGAAGTGTGGGTACATTGGTACACCTGCGATTAAACCTATTCGAATAGCCTCGTCCTAGGTTATGGACACGCTTGGATAAGCTTTTCAAGAGTTAGACTACAACATTTTAAAATTAAAACTTGATGGGTGGTATGAATCGAGGATTCATGCTATGTTGTGGTGGCTTTTGGGAAAGTCACTTCTAGGTGGATACTTGTTACTTATGTTTACTATTTGTTATTTAAATGCTTAAAACAGATTTTACAAGCTCATTGCTTCAACTTATTACAATATTGCAAATGAAACTTGCTTTATCGTCCAAAGAACCATATAACCACATTCCTTTGAATACGACTTTCATGTAGCTATGTATGGGCTTGCTACTCGTAAGTCTTGCGAGTACATTTTGTACTCACTGCATTGCTTGTGTTGTGCAGAGGATGGTAGTGAGTCAGATGGACCTCCTTTTGTGAGTTGTCTTTGTGGTAGTCTAAGGGGCGTTTAGCTTAGCGGCGGTCGGTTGCCCTGTGGTGTTATGTGGCTAACCGGTCGTCTTTTGGTTTAAGCCATCTTATGGCAACTTTTGCTTCCGCTGTTACTTATTCGCTACTTATGTCATTTGGCCGGTCGGCTGTGTTGTAATAACTTATATTATGTATGTCTTTTGGTAGACTTGTGATATTCTGTGTATGGAAATGATGCATGCCTTGAATTGATGTATGTGTGCCGCTTGTTCTGGGAGGCACATGTCCATCGAGACACGGATTATTCAATTTGTGATACTAGAACCAGTGGAAGGTTAAGTATTACAAGTTTAATAAACCGGGGTCTCACAGGGGCCTCCACCTCCAATACCTCCATTGCCCCACAACCAGCGCCATAACAGAAGCGATGACCAAAGCATGTGGATGTGCGCCGAGCTGATGGAAAGGATAAAGGTCACCGGAACTATTGCACCTGGCGATCACGCTCTTGGTACGAAGATCCTTCACAGAAAGACCATAAGGATCAAACTCGACAGAACAATTATTATTGATTGTAAACTAACGAACAGAAATAAGATTCTTAATGATCTGAGGAGTAACAAGAATATTGCGTAGCAAGAGAGGACCATGGGCACCGGGAATGACGAGGAGCGATGGAGGTAACGAGCGGCATTGACCCATTCCGAAGCGATGATATTAGATGGAGTAGAGGGAGAAGAAGGATGGGAGGTGGAAAGAATACCAGCATCAGCAGCCATATGGGAAGAAGCACCGGAATCCATGTACCAATTAGTGGATGAAGGTGGTGGCGTAAGTGTCATCGTCTTGAAACGCACAAGCAGCCTTTGGTCCCAGAAGGTGGTGCACAGGGCGGTGATACTAAACGCCGTCGCCGGTGCCCAAGATTGGTGAAGGTGCTTGGCCAGTAATCTTGGACACCAGCGGTGTGGGCGGCCGCGCATGGAGCGCTGGCGCGAGGAAGCGGTCAGGGGAGGTCGAGGCCAAGGACACCGTGGCGTGCGGCAGATAGGGCCACACTGGGCGATCCCGTCCAAAGGTTGAAGAAGGACGGGAGGCCCGTGCCGATCGAGCGGCAGGGGCGCGGTGCCCAGCGCAGGCCGGGCGTTAGTCTTTGTGCGCCGCCGTGCCACCATTCTTTGCCATTGCCGCGGCCACGGCGTCGGTTGCGGCTACTGGAACGTCCGGAGCCGTTGTTCCCCGAGTTGCTGGAAGCACCGGTGTTGCCATGACCGGTGCTGCTGCCGCTGGACGCCGTGTTGCGGGAGGCCGACTGACCAGCAGTGAGGAACGCGGAGGAAGAGGTTGCCGGCTTGGACTTGGTGATCTCCTCGAGTAGAAGATGAGAACGAGTTTCCATAAACGTTAGGAAAGGTCGTTACATCTTTAGAATCGGCACCATGTGAGCAAACTTTTCATTGAGACCGCGGAAGAGGGTCAAAACGAGCGTCCGATCGGAGATGGGTTCGCCGAGATCGCCAAGACCATCAGCCATGCTTTTGAGCTTGCGGCAATAATCAGAAATTGACATGTCACCTTGGACGAAGTTGCGGAACTCCGCCTCCATGTATAGGGCACGTGACTCCTTGTTGTCGAGGCACTGATGCTCGAGGTTGATCGAACGACCAGCGGTGGTGAGAGGGTCATGACGAGCTCGAGGAGGTCGCGATGTCGTCTTGTAGAGCCAAGATAAGACCATGCAATCCATGTGTCCGCTCCGGTTGATCACTAGGATTAGCATCGGAGAGGGCGTGATCTCGTCAGGCGTATTTGCCGGCGTGAGGAGGAAAAGGCGCGCCGCTTCCGTAGTTGTTGGAGCCGAGGTCAAGCGTGGCGGGGATGAGCGCCTTGATATTCAAGACGCCAACAACCTGAGCGTGAAGGGCGTTGACGTTGCAGCCAGGTGGAGAAGCAGTCGCGTGGGGAAGTGGAAGATTGGGGTCTGGAGGCGGCTGCTGGCGCTCGACAATGATCGCAGCGAGCGCATCTGTGCGCGCGCAATCGACAGCGGGCGGCTGCTGGCGCTCGGCAGCGATCGCAGCGAGCGCATCCGTGCGCGCGCGATCGACAGCAGCCGCAACAATTGCCTCGAGTCGACGTTCAGCATCGACGGCGGCCTCCTGGCGAGCGCGTGCTACGGCGGCATCGATGAGCGCCTGGACCCTGCGCTCTTCGGCCTCGGCAGCCACGGCCTGCTGTTGCTGCTTGTGCTCGGTGGAGGGGGCCGGCCATGGGAGCGACGACAGCAAGGGTTAAGGTTTGCGGAAGCGTGCGGTCGCAGGAGCGAATTGTACCGGGAGCATGGTTCCGGCGTTCCTTGGGCGCGGGTATCCCAAGCATTTCTCAGGCGCAGGTATCTCGAGCGTTTCTCCGGTGCGGGTATCCTGAGCGTTTCTCAGGCGCGGGTGTCATGAACCTTCTTGGTACATGTTACCAAGTTGTGAACTTTTATCCTTATGAAGTTATATTGTTTTGATTGATTCTCTTATGACCAGTGGACGGGTTTTTATTTCTTACATGCGTGTTGGAATTATTATTTAATTAAGGTTTAAATTGGTAACTAGAGTAGTTTGGGTGACATTATGGGCTCAGTGTTGGGCCAGGGTGTTACATATTGCCCTTATGTTTCATCCAGATCTAAAAAGATTGAATCAATAAACACCAGGCATGTACTAATTCAACATTTATCTGGGTATAGAGGAGAACTAGCGATACATTTATAAAAATAAAAGAACTGTCCATTATTGGATCCTGGAGGGATATTGAACTGCTGGGTTTTGCTGTGACCTATGTTTCATGACAGAAATCAGACCAGTTCGCACCATCTAGTCATCACCAGTTTTTTTGTCACCTGGTGGAAACAGGTGCAACTATCTTGGATTTATAAGTGATCTTTCATTCATGATATAAAGTAAACCACCAAGTTAGTATTGCATATTTAGACACAAGCAAAATTTATGCTTATATTCCTCAATCATCATACGTGTCTTGGACATGACAAATGAATACATATGTTTAGGGAACTAAGGATAATACTTGAACATACGGATTTCATGAAAATAATACTTAAAACAATAAATAAATAGTGCATTCATTTATGTGCATTAGCTAACTTAGAACCTTGATAATACCAAAAGAACTGGAAAAGTAGAATAAGGTAGAGGACAATTATATGTCAAATACCTGCATGAAATCTTCCAATGCTTCCTTGCTGATGCGGCTTACTAGATGAGTAGACTGTTCGTCATTTATGAAATCCACAGCAATGGAAATTTTAAGCAATATAGTCTGCACATTTTGGAAGAAAATCAGCAAAGTACCTAATACATCCAATGCTTCCTTATTCATGCAATTCAGAAGAATAATGAACCGTAAGCTGCTAAAAAGATCTAAAATAAAGGAGAATTAAAGCATCATTATCTACCAGAATCAAGACATGCCACAATAAAACGTAAACCTATCTATCCTACACATTGACAAAGCGAACACCTTGCTAAGATAACATTATCAAGTTTGCCCAAACATAAGAAGCTAGCACCTTAAAGCAGGAACTTACCGGGATAATATCTAAAACTGCAAATACCTTAGCCGCATACTTCGAAGAATAGTAGGTTGAGACATATTGAAGATCTGGGCTGTCAAGTTTTGATAATTGAAATTCAGAAGAAAGATTTAAATATTCCAACAAGTGAGTTCAATAGAACAGCAAAATCAACATATATGATAAGTAAAGGAGACTTTTTTTATATATAGAATGATTATAGTACCGAAGTTCATTATTTATGATAACTCCTACCTCAAGAAACGAACTCCCTCTACAAAGGGGAAATCAGCTCATGCTAACTCACAATTTTAATACTAAATAACAACGTAGTGAAATCTCCAAAATATGCGACAAGAGAATACATCAATACAATAATAACTTTGGAACATAACTCACCCTAGAATGGAACGGTAATTAAAAAATGACTTCGTCAAAATGCTGAATGTGTTCAGGACATATATAGAACACGACAATAGTTTCTTTACCAAATGATGTGAGCTTGTCATTATTAGAAGTTGTGAAATATAACTAAATAATAACATAGAGAGGAATACCATCCTAGCATTGACAACACTTGATATGATAAGATTAGCTCTTAACTTTGATGGTTATGTAGGCATAAGATCAAGAGACAAACCTTTCACACTGCTTGATCCTTTGCAGTGGTGCATTCAGCCACGATTGAAATTTAAGAAACACCATATGCAAAAATAAAGTTTCCAATGGATCTTGACTGATCTTCTTCTTTAGAAGCTCCTCAAATGGTGTAAGATAACCCCATGCATACTTAGCATCCGTAATCTGAGAGAAAGGAGGGGGGAGGGGAGCATGGTTATAGTGTAGAAACATTACGTTTTATTTATTTAAAACACACACATAACAATTCTGTTATAAGGATCCAGCTAAAATTCCAATTTCCATGTAGTCAACGCTGGACATATTAGCAACATGGTAAACACATTTGTTCTAGTGAATACAGGGCTTGGACACAAATAGATAAACTCTTACCGCTGAGAAAATACTTATGGCTTCTTGGTTTAGGTTAAGAACTTTGATCATATCATGAAGATTCTTCTGTATTCTGGAGAAGCCATGCTTTATCTGTACACTCTCTTTGATCTGCATGATTTAGTCAGGAAGGTTAATAGATATGGATATATGAAGGCTTAGTCAAAGAAATTAATTAACAAAGCTAGTCTCCCATTGCATTATTAAGTTCTAACCAGGGAAATCTTTCTTGTCGGTAACCGTCCCGTTAACAGGCCAAGTGCCAAGAGGAGTAAAACTGCCCGGTTTTAGGGGCATAATTTGAATTCAAAGTTGGTTATTGAAATATTAACCATTTTTCATTTACATTTTCATCTATATTTCAATATTTAGTTCATCTCCACCGTTTTTCATATCTATTTCACAAATATTCAAAATTGAATTCAAATTTTTTTGGCCAGATTTTCCGGTTACCACCGGCCAGGCACCGAAAAAAAAAAAAGGTAGAATGAGAAAGCTTTCTGGTTCTTACATAACACCACTCAGAAGGCAAAATGACTTATTGCTAGTTTCTACTAGTGCCATCTGCCCTAGTGTTCAACAAAGTTTTAGGATTGTCTTCCCTTTTGTTTTTCAATAATTTTGTACTGGAATTCAGACCATTTTTTGGTCCCACTAAATGCTGGAATGTCCAACCCTAGTTGAAGTCAGAAGCAATTACAGAATATACATGGAACTCCCTATCTTGTTCTTGTGAAAATAGCCAATATGGTGTGCCATCATTACAGTTTGAACACAAGCAGGCAAAATATGTATGTTACTATGCTTGTTATGTGGGGGCAATCATATGGTCAACATGGACCAGCAAATGATAGCGCAGCAGCAGAGCACGCGACAGCAATAGCAGCTTCTTCAGGCACAAGCAAAGGTAGTTAATTTCCTGCTATTATGATTTGGTTTAAATTGATTGTGGTTTCCTTCCTTGTATATTAGGATTGAGTTGTTAGGCCATGTCTCTATTAAGAGATGAGATATCTATTTGGAGGCAAGCAATAAACAAACTCTATCTCCTGCCTCCTCTGCCTGCCTCCAGTGCGCTTCTCCCCATGCACATCTTCCTTCTTCCTTCCTGCCATGGTGCCACTGATCCATCATCGCCTCCGTACCGCCTCCATCTACACCACAGTCTCTCCTGGTCACCGGCTTACTGCAAGGATCCATGTTCATGTCCACCCACATGCCATAACTACCCATTGTGTTCCCTTCTCTATTCCAAGGATGCAAAAATGCTACGGAACAATTATATCAATTTTTTGCTCAATAATGTTAAAGAGGTCAGGAAGCTTCTTACTTGGTTGAGCAGTTCGATATCTTTTAGTGTAGATAGCACTCGATGAATTATCCTGCCGGAGCCTCCAATTGCGGTATAATTTAGGGAGATAACCTGTCAGACAAAGAAATAATCAACAAGACTGAATAAACTTCAATATAGAAACAGCCAATGCTCACAGACAAAATTGTCAGCATCTTCCATATAACTACAAGTGAAGAGAAAATGAGAAGACATTGACCTCTGATGACAGGTGCTCCAACCAGTCTTTCAGGCTCTTGTTCTTGAATTTGCATGATGCAGCCTATTCAAAAAAAGAAAGAAAACCATAATGCTTAAGGTATTTATTCATATTTAAGGTAAACCTCATTCCATGACATTCATGTAATAGACACAAGAGATAAATTTAATTCAAGCAACAAGAGTAAATTATGCAGTAAAAAGCTATGCATTGAAACACCCTTATAGGCTCCCACCCAGGGAAAAAATTCCCGGCCGGTAACCGCCGGTTACCAGCTACCGGCCGGGGTCCGGGTGAACAGTAACCGACCGGGAAATTTCAAATTTGATTTTGGATTTTTTATTGCATAATACACCTCCTAGGTTGGTTTAAGCATTTTTTGTGCTAGATTACCCAAAATTATCTCCATATTATGATCCAGTAAGGCAGTCCCTAATCTTGTCCACATTGAAGTAAAATCTGTACAGCAGAGGCAGCGTGACCTATGGCTGAGGTACTCCTCGATGGCATTTGATTGAAAATTCGACATGTTTGGAAGGGCAAAAGAGTCCTTTCCACTCAGTCAACGGGTATTGACTTTGTCATAATGGCATTTTCCAAAGGAGCAAAAACCAAAAGTGCAAAACAACTAGTGGCAACTGGCAAAAACCAAATTTTCCGATTTTTTTCTCTATTTCCCACTATAAGATAGTGGGTATAAATACCACGATGAGTCCACAGAGATTCATATTGAAGTTCAATCAAAACTCTTTTTGACCCAATGACACGTTGATCTAGTTTTCATTGGAGCCACAAGGGGCTAGAAAGAACTACACCATTGCCCCCCCCCCCCCAAAAAAAAGGGAATATTTGTTTAAATGAATACAGAGAATGTCTTGCCAAATGGGAACAGCTGTTTGGAATAAAGCTTAAGCTTTTTTTCCACAACCCACTATTAAGAAATTTGAGATATTCATATATTATAAATATAATATGCAAGGACTTTAAGAAAAAGGACATAAATAAATAATACTTGGAAACTTAACAAGAAAGATACTTCTGAAAATATTTTCAACCAAACTGACAAATACATAGGTGAAAAATGGAAAGTACCGTGTGTATATTGAGAACATATGAATAGGTTTTTATAAGAAATTATCAACTGGAAAAAATTGACACCCTCCAAGAGGAAAAGTGAAAAACTAGCATCTATAGATGTATCTGTAGCAAAGTTATATTGGAAGTTTAGAACATACCCAAGTTCCAAGATAGTTCTGAGACAAGTCCTTTATACATTCCAAAGCATCATGCCTCTTTTCATACCACATACTTTCTCGGGTTTTCAATAGTTCAGCATGCAGTTGCTTCACCTCAAACTCAAGCTGTATAACATAAAACGACACCAATGAATATTGGAATCCAACTAAGATAATTCAAGCTAACATATTTCAATTTTTCAGACAGGAGTCTTCACTTTAGCAGTCTTCATTAGGAGTTGTAACAAGTTTCCTTCATCTGCTTGCTGTGATGACCCTACAGAGATCACCAGGTCCCTTGCCTTCTTATCACGAGTCTATTAAGCAATATGTTACAAAATGTGAAATCGAAGAAACACAGGCATAACTTTAATTTCATGCCTTACAAAAGTTACTTCAATAATGCCTAATGATTACCTAATGTGAAAAGGTTGTTTACTTTGAGGACCTATATAGGGGATTACCATGCGATGAAGCAAAAGCCAACGCGTGTGTAATTACAATCTCTGATGGCAGAAAGAAGACTCAGAGAATTATCTAGCACATACAACTTGCTTACGGCACACATATGAATATCCAAGTCAGCCAAGAGATGAGGAACCTGAAGCGAAAAAAGGAGAGCAGAAGTCAAAACATAAGAGTGAAAAAAATGAGAAACTTCAATCATAAATGGAACATGGAAACTCCAAATTTAACTATTGGATACAGTTAATAACTTGGGATACAAGCAGATCAATGAGCTAAGCTTGACAATTAGTAAATGAAACAGGCAAATCTTCGAAAGTGCTAAAACAAAAACGGCATTTCTACACTGACCTTTGTGTAATGGTGTAGACTGTGATCACGTATTAAGGCGGGAGAAAGGCAGGACACTAACGATGATTTTGCTTCTTTGTATGCATCCCATGAGACAAATAAATCTACCGAGAAATGCAAGAAGATGGGAACCACCCAGTTGTCTTTAAAGAAGCGATCAACAATCTCCCGCATAGCCAAACCGCTGTGTAGAAGGTCACGAGAATAAAACAACAGCACGTACAGATGTCCACCTTGCAAGGAAAGAGCTGTAGTACGGTGCTGTGGATCAGGATAGAAGCGGGTGTTGTTGTACACATCACCATTTCTCAAGCAAGTTATGACAGCATCCACAACGGGTTCCGGAAATGGAAACCTCCCTAGCAGGTCCTTGGGCTTCTGCACAGAGACGATATCCAAGCCAAACGGTGATGAACCAGGGCTACCAGATGAACCGGTTTTAGGCGAATGCCGACGACATAGCTCACATATCCGCTCCAAATTAGGATAGTTAAAACAGCACTCATATCGCAGATATGCCACAAGAAGCCTCTCCCGCAGCAACCCACCAATTCTGTGCTCCATTAGAAGAATCATACACCCGAACAAAGTCATCGACTCTGTAAGCAACTGGCATGCACAGTTACTCTCCAGCACACCGTCCAGTGTGCAATGCACATACAGTCCTTCCTACAAAACAAATTAAGACCAACAGTTTATGTCACGGCATCAATTAACAAGTTCTGAAGACACTATGATACGAGGAGTTGATGGAGAGCGAATCAAACCTAACCTGCAGATCATTTAGGTAGCTGCAGAGCTCCTCGTGGTAGGTGACGGCGCCATCCAGCAAGGACAAGAACCTCTGCATGTAGGAGTCGCAGGACTCGCGGAGTTGATCTTCCAGGGCTTCCAGCTCCATGTTGCCTTCGACCCGAGACTCGAATTCGCCTGGGGAGCCGAAGTATCTATGCAAGCGAAGTAAATGTCAGGGAAATTCGGGAAATTTCGAGCTACGAACAGGACGAGCATACTTGCAATTTCAATTTTGCATCGCGTTGGTGCTAAATTTGTCGCTAAGGGAGAGAGAGTGGTGACCTGAAGTCGAAGAGGACGGGGTCGAAGCGGCGGTCGGCGAACTGCGGCGGGACGCGGTCGGAGAGCAAGAGTAGCTCGGCGATGAGGGCCTCCGCGCGGGCGCAGAAGCCGAGGAGCTCCGGGAAGTCCCCTCCGCCGGCGGAGGCGGCCGGGTGGCTCGGGCCCGGGTCCGCCATGTTTGGGTCAGTTCGAGAGGCCGGATCGGACCGAGCGATCGGGAAGAAGAAACCGAGAAGCTATGACGCGAACTGGTTCAAGTTACGTAAACTAATGTCGAAGGCGTAAATTAGTGGGCGCCTAGACGTAAACGAGGCAAGGAGCCCCGAAGGTGGCGTAAAGCCTTTTCGAAGGCGTAAAGCTGCACAATTGTTCATCTTCCCAGTAGTATACATCTCGTTACACTCGAGTACTCGACTCTGGACATTCCATTTCCATGTGAAGTGCTCTTATCAAATTATTGCAATAAACAAGAAGTGTCAGTAGTGGCTCATTGTGATCAAGTTGCTCAGGTGTGCATTAGAGCATCTACCATAGTTTATTTCTTAGTTTATTAATAAGAGGAAAGAGTACTCAATATAATTAAAAAAAAAAGCCTTTTAATGGATTATTTCTTAAGCTTGTATCTAAGACTTTAATTGCTACAAGTGTGCATGACCCACATAACGAGTTTTTAGATAATAAGCAAATCTCAAATAGAGTTTTTGTTGTTTCTTGTGTCTTGGTATCAACAATTTGCTTGTTTCTTCATCTAGAAACAAGTTCATATTCTCTCATCATCATCTTTCCTCCACATCACCTAAATGTTGATGTGTTCATCCCTTAGTAACAAGTGACATAGACTATTGTAGATACTCTCAGTGATTCCAGGCTATTCCATAGCTTCAACGACACTGCTAGGGATTCAGTGATATGGTTGCCATTGATATACAACTCTACTACCTATAAATGAAATACAATTGTATTTGTTATACAAATCTAGTATCTATATATAATTAATCTGCACTGTTATAATCTGGCTCCATTAAAATAAGTGGTGTAGATCCGTGTCTTTTTCTCTAGATTAATATGAGATTTTGTAGGATTATTCCTTTTTAGATTATTGTGGGATTTTCTTGTACTCAAAACAAAGAAGATGCCTTGAAGAATCTCGGCTGTTGTTTGTATTTATATATATTACCTTTCTTCGCTGGATTGTACCCCTAATCACAAAGCCCAGCACTTCATTCAGATAAAGGCCATGATGATTTAACGTCAGGTGCCACGCCTTCAGTCCATGTGCAAAGGTGTGACTCAAATCCATACATCAGTCTTCATAAAGAAAAAGGAAGTCCATGCATCATGTTCATGTGTACCACCGCAAGACTGATTCTTGCTTACCAAATCTGGAACATCAAGGCTGTCGTCAGTGTGCAGGACATGGAAATTCACCATCAGCGACCACTGCAGGCTGTGATGCTCTAGCACTGAGCATCGCTCCAAAAGGACATGATCCCCCATCAAGGAACACGAGGGAACGAGCCAAAACGTTGTGGGCCTCAAACAGCAGATAGAATGCCAGAAAACCAACAATATCAAGCGCCTATTGCGGCCACCAAGGGGGCATAACGCTCCCGCGCTGAGTATATATGTCGCTTGTTTCCGTTAATCAACTCGTTTCCGTTGTCCTTGTAGCTCTGTGTAAACAGGTGGGATCAATTGGTTTATTCGGTAGGACAAAAATTAGCCTGTTGACTCGACTCTGAACATAAATCCCTTTTAATCCGTCGTAGTAAGGTCATGTACTATGGGTTTACATCAGCTGTCTATAGTCTCTGCCACGTAGAATTTAAGCTAATGTAGATGAAATAGAATAAAGATAGAGAAATATGTTGTCTACAATCCTATAGGTGACTATATCACTAGAACCAAGGAGGAAATGTCTTAGGTCTGTGAAAGCATTAAAAGATTGTGTCATCTATAAAGACAAGTAAAAAGACAACCCATTATATGAGCTGTCTATAGTGCTGTCTACAAGTGATATAGAGAGTTGCTATAGACTACAGCTGTCTGTACCATTATACATGCCCTAAACTATTATCGTAATATTTCCTGTGCGTCTGTCCATGGTTGTCGTATTTCTCTATTTGGTTGTTTCTGGTTATATACATACCTACCTAGTTCTCATGGTGAGTTAAATCTGTTTGTTTAGTGTATTTGTATAAAATGCATGAAACCGTGAGTGCATGTGCTCGGATGTGCTCATTCAGTAAACTAGCAGGGTCTACACATTTGCACGGCTAGATTTATTTTAAAGTTTTTTAATATCAAATGATATAAATTAGATGCTTGAGAATATATTTACGTATCGTGTAGGCTATTTAGATCTTTAAGACATCATAAACATTGTAAATGACAGTAGAGGCATGAAGGAAATCACAACTTCAATTCAAAGCTTTATCTCCCTTCTTTCAAGGCTTCCTCATTCTCATGCTTCTTTGGCTATTGACTTCTTCAACAACGCTGACGTTCACCACTCGTCATCGCTGCTTTTGGCTCTTTCAACTCTGGCTTTTCTCTTGGTGACTTGATGAGCGAGATGACATTGTCTTTATCTCCGCCGCTGCTACCTCGACTCTTCGGTTCCCTGTGGGTCAATGCATTCTTGCAGGATAGGTCGATGCAATTGCACTCTTTCGTGAGGTCCTCTGACACCATTCGTACTATCCTTATTATAACTTTTATTTTTATTCAATTTACTTATTTTATTTTATTTATTTTAAATTTTAGTTATTTATGTATTTTACTTTGGATTTCATATAGAAATCAATTGCAATTTTTTATTTTTATTTTGAATTTTTATTATTTTTTGTTGGAATTTGTATACAAATCCAATTGCTAATTTTCTTTAATTTTTATTTCCAACTACAACTATCGAGGGATTTTACTTTAGAATTCATATTAAAATCAAATTGCTAATTTTATTTTACTTTTTATTTCGAATTTCAGTTATTTTTAGTTGAAACTCTTATAAAAATCCAATTGCTAATTTTATTCTGAGTTATATTTATTTAGGGATTTATGTAGGAATTCGTATCACTACCACAAAACAGCCTATAGTGGACGCCTCATCACGAGACGGTTCCAAAGGTGGGCGACCGCATGTTGAACTTATACAGACGGTCACTTAGGAACCGTCTTTTCAACCGTCTGTGATATGTCATTATCACAGACAGGTTTGTCAATAAAACCGTCTGTGATACTTCACATACGGTTTTATCTTTGAACCGTCTGTAATATGCTATTATCACCGACGGTTCTTTAATAGAGCCGTCTGTGATACATGACGTATTTCACAGACGGTTCTATTTACAAAACGTCTGTGATAATTAGATATCGCAGACGATTCTATCATGGAACCGTCTGTGATATCTAATTATCACAGACGGTTATTAATACGAACCGCATGTGATATTTCACAGACGGTTCCATGATAGAACCGTCTATGATATGCCTTTCAATCCCTTCGTCTCCCGCGCGAGTGTCTCTTCATCTCTTCGTCTCCTGCTCCAGCTTTACTACTTGTTTTATATAAATAGACATCCCTTATGAAAGGGATTTCTCACAAACCTCTTTGATCACCTTTTTCCACAAACTTCAAATGGCTTCTTCCTCTCTCGTCCTGGCTGTAGTGGCCTACATTTTGGTTGTGTACTCGCACCTCTCTGGTCGCAACCTGGCCCAAGCTGTGGACAAGACGTCCGTTCGCAATGCAATCCGTTGTAGGCCCTCCCATCTACCGGAGACCATAACGGCTATCATTTGTCGATTGGAGCTCCTCCTCCAACAGACCAGTGCGAGGCTCTCCAGCATCTGGCGAGTAAATCTCGTCGTGGAGATTGTCCTATGGAACTATTTGGTCCGCACCGAGGATGCAGCCCAGAGAGTCGAGGACGACCTCGAAATTGCAGGAGAGCGGGTCCGCCTAGCCAAGACTCTGGAGACTAGGGTTGACGGCCTCTGGGCTATATGGGACTTGATTACGGAGTCCGAACATCTACAAGAGGAAATTGAGCGTGCAAGGTCACAGGTGGAGGCGTTTGGTGAGACGATCGATCCATCCCGCTTCATTGGCCGAAGCGAGGCGGCTTACGAAGATTTGAAGACTAAGATAGGATCGCTGATCCTTTTTTTTATCGTCTGTGATGTAAAAACGATATGCCCAGTCTTTTCTATCTATCGTCTGTGATGTAAACGATATGGTCTTTTTTATCTATCGTCTGTGATGTAAAAATAATATGGTCTTTTTTATCGTCTGTGATGATATGGTCTTTTTTTTTATCATCTATTTATTACTAGAAAATTCATTTTAGTAATTATTTGCGCATATGCAGCCTCCGTACGCTATCACAGACGGTTCCATAAAGAGCCGTCTGTGTTGAACTTATATAGACGGATATCTTTTGAACCGTCTGTGATATCCTCCATATCACAGACGTTTCTTATTACCAACCGTCTGTGATGTCCTCCATATCACAAACGGTTTCTGGAAATAAACTTGCTTTTTTATTTTATTTTTATTCAGAATTTCGGTTATTTATGGATTGTACTTGATATGGACGCTTTCTTTTAATCTAGGCCATTATAATCTAGACCAATCACAATCAATGGTGTAAATCTTTTTTTTTCCACCGATTAATGTGAGGATTTCTAGCTTTTGAGAGCAAATATGGTGTCTTTTTTTTCTATCGTTTTAATAATATAAATAATAGATAGATATATATGAAATTTCGGTTGGGTAAAAATGGTAAATACTATTTTTGCCAAATTAACGTTAAATGACCCGACTTTCAGTTCTGATTTGAACTAGGGCATACTTAAGTTGTTAACAGAGCATACATATTTTTAAAGTTTACATGTAACCTCCCTCAGGAATGTAGCGCATTACCAATGATTTGTACATCCACTCCAGGACACAAGAAAGGTTTAGTTCTGGAATAATAAAGAATGCAATGTTGCAGCAGTGCATGATCCACTCTAGATTCTATAATACAACGAAACAAGGAGCAGCGTTCTGGAATGGAATGGAACAACAAGCAAAATGTAATGCATCTTCAACCTCACTAGTCACTACAGAGCCAAGCAAGAAGCAACGCACTAACGTCGACAAAACATTTGTATATAAGACAATACTACAAAAGGGCATATGCCCTGCTTGCCTAGCTATTCATTTCGCTGCAACCACACCGCTCTTGTTCTTTCACCTCCACTCCAAATCCCTTCATTTATGTTCTAAAACAAGGAAAAAGTCTGGTTTACTCCCTTGAACTATCAGAAAAGTCTGATTTACCCCCTGAACTACAAAACCAGTTATTTTACCCTCCTGAATTTGTTAAATCTGGTCAAATAACCCCCCGTAGCGGTTTGGAGCGGTGGTTTTGCTGACGTAGCATATATTTTGCCACGTGGAACTCTCATTTGTCCAAGTCATGACTACGTGTGTCCCAGTCATCTTCTTAGCTTTGTTTCTTCTTCATCTCTTCATCTCTCTCCCTCCCTCCATTAACTCCCTCTCGGTTCCCCACTTCCACCGGCCGGCCCGGCTCCTAGTGCCGCCACCATCGCTCGCCTGGCCCGCCGCCACCGCTGTCCCCTTGGCCCACCGCCGTCCCCTCTTAGCTGCGCCCCTCAGCTCCTCCCGCTCCCCGTTCGCTGGCTCCCCTGGCCCGGCTTTGGGAGAGCGGCCAAGCACGAGGCGGGGGGGGGGGGTGGCTCCAACGAATGATGACGCGGGGGTACTACTTGCCCGTGGGCAGCGAGCAGGGGGACATCACCCGAGATGGCGGCGGCGTTCGATCGGCCGCAGATGCGATGGCGCGGAGAAGCGCGGTGCGGTGGCTCGGCGGTGATACCGTAGGAGTACGTGTAGCGGCGGTGGTGGAAGAATCTGGGAAGTGCATCGAGGTTGGCTGGGCTGCCACGGTCGCTGCGGTGGAAGCGATTGTCGGGGCTCTCGGTCAGCCTAAGGAGCGGTGGCGTCGGTCTTGCCGACGCCGTCGCGTTCAGTGGCGGTGACGGTGGGAGTCCAACTCGGAGCGGAGTCGATTCGAATATACCCTTGAGGTCGATGTGCGACCACGCGCGCTCGTGCCTGCGCAGCCGACGGCCGCCTCGCTACGTCGGGCGAGGCGCGCAGCGTCCTCGTCGTGCCGCACGAGGTCCCCCTCTGCGAGCTGGCGGCGAGGCTTGGGGAGATGGCCGGTGCGGCGGGTGTGGGCGCGGTCAAGTACCGGCTGGTCAACGAGGGCCTCGACGACATGCTCATGTCGGTCACCTGCGACGATGAGCTCGCCTACATGCGCGACAAGTACGACCGCATGTGGGTCACGAGACCGCCCGTGAGCTTCCGGGTGTTTGTCTCCATTGCCGCCGCCCATCTGCACACGCACGAGGGAGGTCTAGCGCCGATGTGGCGTGTCCATAGCGCGCTCGAGCTCTCCGGGGGCAGCCGCTTGCAGCTGTGCCTCCACCACCGGTGCCACCAGTGCTGCTTCTGCTGTTGTTGCCACCGTCGACACAGCGGGCCAGGTGAGCAACAATGCGCGCAGCCAGTGAGCAAGAGGGCGGCGCCGAGCCGTGCCACTGGAGGAAGGAGGAGCAAATCGAGAGGAGTTTATGAGGGAGAGAGAGAACCATGGGAATGAGAGGAGATTGGGGAAGAATGGAGAAGATGATGGTTTTCACGTCTCTCTCTCCCAGTCAGCCTCTCTCTCTCCCAGTCAGTAAAACCACTGCCACGTCAGCAAAACCACCGCTCCAAACCGCTACGGGGGGTTATTTGACCGGATTTGACAAATTCAGGGGGTTAAATAACCGGTTTTGTAGTTCAGGGGGTAAACCAGACTTTTCTGATAGTTCAGGGGAGTAAACCGGACTTTTTCCCTAAAACAATCCCTTCATTTTAACTTTCAAGTTATTTTACACACAGTTGTTCTTTCACATCTAGGATTAATCCCTTTCCTTGTCATCATTACAAAAAAAAAACCCAAAAAATCATGGGATAATTGATTATTTGCCACTGCAAAGAAGAGCCTTCTAGGATTTGCCACTGCTAACATTGTAATTCATAATTTGCCACTCCAAACATTGGTTGTTTGATAATTTGTCATTTTAGCCTTTTGATTATATTTTTACCTTTTCTCCTTTTTTCATGCGAAATGTCATTATTACCCTCTTCTAACCTACACATGCCTTAGCAAGAAGCCATTCCGACGTGTTTGGCGGTACTAATTTGGTGCTAGTTAAACTTCATTTGACATGACAAAGAACATGCAATAGCGACTAGCGATTTCGTTTCGCTTGAAGAAAAAATGCACCGCCATTTGCTTATTTCGTTTACTACTACTTAACATGAATATAGGAATGAACACGCTTATTTTTGCTTTATCATAACATGCATATCTAAATAAAAGTGTTTAAGGGTTAACTTCAAAAGCTTTAGAAGGGTAAGTGCAAATTATATTTTCTTACAACATTGAATGGCTCAATATACTACAGATCACACCAATAAACATACCAAACATGAAAAGAAAGCGATCCATCCTTCAAGGTGAGTGCAGCGCTCCTTTGCTTGCAAGAAGAAGGGGATGTGTCGAGCGAGATGGAGTTAAATGGGATCGAGGGTCATGGTCGTGTAGGTTAGAGAGGGGCAATAATGACATTTCAGATGGGAAAAAGGGCGAAAAGATAAAAATATAATTAAAAGGCTAAAATGGCAAATTATCAAACAACCAATGTTTGGAGTGGCAAATTATAGATTACAATATTAGCAGTGGCAAATCCTAGAAGGCTCTTTTTGTAGTGGCAAATAATCAATTATCCCAAAAATCATTTTCATTTTCCGTTTAATTGTTCGTCTTTTGCATCTACAATTAGTCCCTTTTTCTATTGATCCATACAAAAAAAACTGGAAAAAAAACAATTGGCATTTCCCCTTACTATTGTTCTTTCACATCTCATATAATCCATTTTTCTAGTGATCAATATAACAATTAATCCTTTTTTTTCTAGTGATTATTACCAAAAAAAAAAATCATTGTTGTTTTCCCCTTTAGTTGTTGTTTCAAATATTCAGTTGTTACTTTTTTCTAGCGATTAATTACAAACCCAAAAACCACTGGCTTCCCCATTACTATCATTCTTTCATGTATAGAATTAGTCCCTTTTTTCTATTAATTTAAACAAAAAAGCAAAACAGCATTGGCTCACCCGTTTACTATTTTTTCCTTCACGTTTACAATTAATTCGTTTTGCAGTTATCAATATAAAATAACTAAAAATAATAGGCTTTTCCTCCTTTCAGGAATTTTGATGTATATCAAGTTGATCAGGTCATCTCTTGGCATCCATATTACAATCCCAAATTCAACTACCAGGTACTATACATATTCTTTCTGTGATTTTTTTTTCTTGAATATGTAACAAGGATCAATTGCTTCCCTTTTCTCAAGACCAGATAAGGAAGTGTGTGCCTGCTCACAGATAATCCTATATCTATTCCCCTTTCCCGTCTGATCCCGCCCGAGCTCCGTCCTCGCCATCCGTTTTTTCTTTAGTTTTGCGTGACTATTTCTTCAGATTTTTTTGTATTTCTGGCCCTGTAGTTCGTTTTAATTTTTAAAAGTAGCCCTCTTTCACCATAATTAACAAAAGTAGCATCTGCACAGTGCTCTTACCACTGCACGGGGCGCAGGACTGCCCCGCCGGGCGCGCGAGATCACTGCCCTTCACGACGATGGGGCAGCCACTCTGCCTGGCTGGATGGGCGGTGACTGCCCCATATGGTGGGCACTGAGGAGGCAGGAGAGAAAATAGGAGAGAGGAAGAAAAGAAAAAAGAGAAAAAAATCTGATTTTTTTTAAATCCAAAATTTCAAGAAAATTACATAAAAATCCTTGGAACATGAATGTATTAAATAAAATATTTTTGAATTTAATTGAAGTTTATTTTATTCATTTAAAATGTTTTTCACTTTCTGGAATTTTGCAATTAAAATTTAAAATGTTTTTCACTTTTCGGAATTAAATTCTGAACGAATAAAATTATGGCAAATTCACACAAGAAAGTACGTTGTGTTGAAAGGCTCTACATAAAATTTCATAATTTTTTGAAATCATTTTCTATATTTTAAAATTCCTACGAACAGTGTCGAAACCCTAATCGGCTTAAACCTAAACCCTAATGCATCCCAGCACCTAAATTCACATGCATGCTCCCCATGCATGCACATGCAGGAAGCAGACAAGGGGGGACATTGATTGGATGGATGTGACCGGGATTAGATGGACGTGATGTTTTTTGGTGGAAAATGGTTCGTACAAATAGACCTCCCTTGACCTCCCGTGACCTCTCTTGACCTCCCGTGACCTCTCTTGACCTCTTGAGACCTCCTGTGATCTCCTTTGACCTCCCGAGACCTCCCCGTGACCTCCGTAGACCTCCTTTGACCTCCTACGACCTCCTGTGACCTCCCGTGACCTCCTTTGATCTCTCGTGACCTCCCTAGACCTCCCGTGACCTTCTATGTGCAAATACGGTTTCAAAACCGGCTGTATCTGCCAAAAAGTTCATACATAACAACCAAAATACGCGTACAAATGTACTATTTGTACGGACTCTTTTCCACCAGAAAACATCACATCCATTGAATCCTAGTCACATCCATCCAATCATCCATCCAATCGATGTCCCCCCTTGTCTCCTTCCTACATGTGCATGCATGGGAAGCATGCATGTGAATTTAGGTGCCGGGATGCATTAGGGTTTAGGTTTAAGCCGATTAGGGTTTCGACACTGTTTGTAGGAATTTTAAAATATAGAAAATGAGTTCAAAAAATTATAAAATTTTATGTAGAGCATTCCGACACAGCGTACTTGCTTGTGTGAATTTGTCATAATTTTATTCGTTCAGAATTTAATACCGGAAAGTGAAAAATATTTTAAATTTTAATTGCAAAATTCCAGAAAGTGAAAAACATTTCAAATGAATAAAATAAACTTCAATTAAATTCAAAAATATTTTATTAAATATATTCATGTGCCAAGGATTTTTAATGTAATTTTCTTGAAATCTAGGATTTTTTTTTAAAAAAATCCTGATTTTTTCCTTTTTTCCCTTTCTTCCTCTCTCCAATTTTCTCTCCCCTAGCCTCCTACCACGCCCACCATATGGGGCAGTCACTGCCCATCCGACACTGAGGCGTGGCCCGCCCCATCCGTCGTAGGCGGGTGACTCTGCCGCGCCTGCACTGCAGAGGAGCACCTGTGCAGAGGCTACTTTTGATAATTATAGTAGAAGAGGCTACTTTTGAAACTAAAATAAGTTATAGGCCGAATGCAAAAATTCTTTCTTCGGCTTCCGCCGCCGCCGCCGCTTCCTCCCTCATCCTCATCCCCTCCAGGTCTCCATCCAGTCTCCCTCCACGCTCTCCGCCGCTGCTCCTCCTCCTCCCCGCCCGCCTCAATCCCATCCACCTTCCTCTCCCCGCCCTGGACCCATCCCCTCCACCTTCCCCTCCCTCTTCTGAATCTTCGCCAAGGTCGGTGTCGGGATCTCAAATATCCACTCCAAATCGATTCTCGCAAGCAAAATCACAAAAGGCAAAAATGGAGAAAGTAGATGAGAAATAGAAGAACACGGGATGAAGGAACTAGGGTTTGCTTTTTGCAATAGAAATCCAGCCTCCCTCCTTACAAACTCCAGCTAGCTTATATACTACTAGTCTGAAAATTACATTAAGTTGATTGCTACTTAAATGACAGAGTTCTTACAAGTAACAGTGCTTAGAGCCCAAAAACAACTACAGGTTTTACAGTGTCTAATTCAAACCATTAGATCCTCATAACACTTCATCTCACAGCTTCAGTTCTCTAGCTTCTGATAACGCTTCGGTGAATTGAAATCTACAACGAGTCTTTTTCTACAACCGACTTGACTCTGAAACTTCACTTCACTTCGATTCTTGACAATACCTTCCCCCTTCAAAGCATTCTTGTCTCAAGAATGAAAGTGTGGAAATATACGCGATATGAACTCAGCATCCTCCCAAGTAGCAGCTTCCAGGGGCAGATTAGTCCAGTGAATCAGCCATTGCACAATCGGTTCATTGTTCCTATGTACTATTATCCTTTCCAGCACAGTCGTAGGGTATACTTTGATATTCCCATCATTATCAATAAGTGGCAACTCAGGATGTGGAATTACCTTAGGTCCAATGTGTTTCTTCAATTGGCTTACATGAAAAACAGGATGCAATTGACATCCACTAGACAAGAGCAACTTGTAGGCCACCTTTCCAATCTTTTCCAGCACACGAAATGGGCCATAAAACCTAGGATGTAATTTCAGAGATTTGTGTAAACTGAGAGAAGTATGGCGATATGGTTGAATCTTCAAGTACACCATATCTCCTTCTTCAAACTCTCTTTCCTTTCTCTTCTTGTTAGCATATTTGCTAATTCTCTCTTGAGCCTTGACCAGATTTTCTTTGATAACTTGAGTTGCTAGCTGCCTTCTTTGCATCAGCCTCTTCACTTCTTCATTTTCAGAATCTGGTAATATCACTTCAGTAAACATGGGAGGTGGAAAACCATATAAGGCTTGAAATGGAGTCATTTCCAAACTAGTATGATAGCTAGAGTTATACCACTATTCAGCAAGGGTTAACCAATTTTTCCATTTCTTAGGACTAGCAAATGTCATGCATCTTAAGTAACATTACAAACATTGATTGACTCTTTCGGTTTGCCCATCGGTTTGGAAGTGATATGCAGTGCTAAATCTCAATTTAACTCCCAATACCTTGAATAGCTCTTGCCATAAATTGCTTGTGAATATTCGGTCTCTGTCCGGGACTATCACAACAGGTAACCCATGCAACTTGTACACATTATCAAGAAATTTATGTGCTACTTGTTGGACTGAATATGGGTGGCTCATGGGAATGAAATGAGAGTACTTTGTGAATCTATCCACTACCACAAGAATTACCTCCTTTCCTTCTGATTTTGGCAAGCCTTCAATGAAATCCATTGAGATATGGGTCCATGCTCTATCAGTGCAGTGAAGAGGTCAAGGAGGCCAGGTAAGGTGTATGCTCAGACTTGTTCTTCTGACATGTAGGACACTCCTTAACAAATTGATTGACAGCCTGTTTCATCCCCTTCTAGTGAAAGAGAAGTTTCATTCTCTGATAAGTAGCCCTTTCCCCCGAGTGACCACCTAAGGATGAATCATGACAGGACATAATTAACTGTGTTCTTAACTCTAAATTAGCCCCCATTACTACCTTGTTCTTGTATCTCAAGATGCCTCCCTTCAATGTATAATTTTGTTTAGCATTGGGATCAATACTCAGCTTAGCTATTAACTCCTGAGAAGACTCATCATTTTCATAGCTGTGTAGGATTTCCTTGATCCACAATGGTACAGCCACCGAAATAGCCCCCAGATTTTCCTTAATGACACATCGGACAAAGGCATCAGTGCCCTATTCTCCTTCCTCTTTTGTATTCCACTTTATAATTGTAACCCAACAATTTAATCAATAACTTATGTTGTATTCCTTCAGTCAGTTTCTGCTCTTGGATATATCATAAGCTTTGTTGGTCTTTTCTGATTATCAATGTTGATCCCACTAGATAATGCTTCCACTTCTTGAGTGCCTCAATGATGGCTAGGGCTTCCTTGTCATAAGTGGAGAAAGCAGCTGCTCTAGGTCCCAATGCCTTGCTCATGAATGCAATTGGCTTGTGATTTTGCATCAGCACTGCCCCCAATTCCATGTCCACTTGCATCAGCCTCCAATATAAACGGTTGGCTATGATCAGGTAATGCCAGGACAGGAGCTCTTGTCATAACTTCCTTTAGCTTAATGAATGCTGATTCTTGGGCTTCCTGCCATACAAATCCACTCTTCTTGAGAGCCTCAAATAATGGTTTACATATCAGCCCATAGTTCTGAATAAATCTTCTATAATAGCTGTCAAGCCCGTAAAACTCCTCACCGAGTGATATTCGTGGTGTGGGCGATGGAGTTACTGCCACGATCTTAGTCGGGTCGAGAGCTACCCCATCTCCACCGATGATGTGACCTAGATACTCAACTGCTTTACGCCTAAAAGCACACTTGTCCATCTTAGCAAATGATTTTGCTCTTCAAGGACCATTAACACTTTGATCAAATGTTGCTCATGTTCTTCCACTGATTTGCTGTATACTAAAATATCATCAAAGAACACAAGTGCAAACCTTCTAAAAAATGGAGCCAATATCTCAATCAAGGCTTGAAAGGTTGCAAGGGCATTGGTTAACCCAAATGGCATTACCAAGAATTCATAATGTACTAGATGAGTGCTAAATGCAGTCTTTTTCACATCCTCACTTTTCATCCTTACCTGATGATATCCAGATTTCAAGTCAATCTTTGAGAACATGCATGCTCCATGTAATTCATCCAACCGATCTTCTATAACTAGGATAGGATACTTGTTTTTAATCGTATTGGCATTAAGCTGTCTATAGTCAACACACATTCTCCAAGTTCCATCCTTCTTCTTGACTAAAATAGCAGGTGATTGATATGGGCTGACACTTGGTCTAATGGTTTTCGAGTTCAATAACTGCTCAATTATGCTCTCCATAGCATTCTTTTGATGATATGGTAATCTGTAGGGCCTTTGGTTCACCAACTTATCCTCACTTTTCAGGGGTATGGCATGATCACAACTTCTGTGTGGAGGTAACTCATTAGGATCCTCAAAGACTCTCTTGAACCTGTGCAGTATGGTTGCAATATTGCTAGGGATTTTATTGGCCTTCTCCTGTTTATGTCCAGGATATTATTTTTCGTTGCATCTAAAGCATTTGCCTTCATTCTTAACACTACCAGTTCCCTTCATGTTCTTTAATGGAGCTCCCTTAGACTCAGTGCTCACTACCTTATGAGCATTAGCATATCTATTGTTCGTCCAGTTCTGATTGCCCCTAGCATTGTCCTTGCTAACATTGAACTGTTGCTTCCTAAAAGGATTGGATTGTTCTAACCTCTTCGCCACCCAATAAGCATCACTAAGGGTCAAAGGATTCTGCAACTGCGAATGGCTTTGAGTGTAGTCCTTCAATCCTGCTACAAAGCTTCTGATGAAGTACTCTTTAGGTAAATGAGGATTATCTCTCCTTACTAGAGCCATTGCCTCTTCAAATATATCAATGTAGCTAGTGACTGATGACTGTTGCTTTACTGAGTGAAATGCAGCCACAACATCATATATAGATTGCTCTGAAAACCTCTTTTCAATTGCTATACAAAACTGATGCCACGACAAGTTTTCGAAGTGTATGCCCGAACATGCCCACCATGTTTCTGCCCTCTCTATCAAATATAATGTTGCAATTTCCACCCTCTGGTTCCATGACACTTTTGCTATCTCAAAGTACTTGTTAGCCTTCTTGATCCAAGCATCAACATTATCTCCATTGAATTCAGGGAAATTGAGTTTTGGACCTCTAGAGAAAGACCTGTGATGGTAATTGTCTTGGTTTTCTTGGCTTCCTCTGTGCCTACTGTGCTCCTCCATATCCATGTGAGCATACTCATGAAATGTGGAGAGTCACGACTCTAATGCCCAAGATGGTATGCCTCAAAGAGCGGTATAGGACATTGTATATTTCAAACTGCATATTAAACCCCGGTCACCATGTCCAAAAGGATGGGATAGTAATGGAGGAACTTGTGTACTCATCAAACCTGAAACAATCGAGAAGTATTCAACCCTCCCGCACTCAGATTCTCTATGATCCTTTCATTACCATAAGCAACACTATTCTCGTATTGGACTTGCCGAAACTCCCCGCATGCATAGATACTCCAAAGAGTTCTCTATACTAGCGTGAGAAAACCGAGCTATGGGAAGTGAAATTGAAATTTGGTTATCGTAATTACCTCAGAATTTGAGAATCTATCCGATGGTTCCTTGTATCCGTGCTCTTCCGAGTTGCTTGAATCATCGAGCGTTGATAGCTTGTGTCAATTGCTCCATCTTTTGTTGTGCTGTTCCATCTCGCCGCATGTGTTCTTCTTGCCCTTACTGAATCAACTCGACCCCTTTCTCGACCTCTTCCACTCTACCTCCGTAGCATAAGGTCAGCTTCCTCCATCCACCACATCGTCTTTTCCATGCTTAGCCATGTCGATTCACAATCCCACCCAGATCGTGACTCCTCCCACAATACCTCAAATCTAATCTAGAATAGTCTCAACTCCGGAATTTTACAGGAAAACTAGTTTCCAAACCCTTGCCAAGACTACTCACGATTAGATCTGAGGCCAAGAACGTGGGCTCTGATACCAATATGTCAGGATTTGTAAATATCCACTCCAAATCTGATTCTGCAGAAGCAAAATCACAATAGGCAAAAATGAGGAAAGTAGATGAGAAATAGAAGAACACGGGATGAGAGAACTAGGGTTTGCTTTTTGCAATAGAAATCCAGCCTCCCTCCTTACAAACTCCAGCTAGCTTATGTACTACTAGTCTGAAAATTACATTAAGTTGATTGCTACTTAAATGACAGAGTTCTTACAGGTAACAGTGCTTAGAGCCCAAAAACAATTACAGGTTTTACAGTATCTAATTCAAACCGTTAGATCCTCATAACACTTCATCTCACGGCTTCAGTTCTCTAGCTTCTGATAACGCTTCGGTGAATTGAAATCTGCGGCGAGTCTTTTTCTGCAGCCGACTTGACTCTGAAACTTCACTTCACTTCGGTTCTTGACAGTCGGCGACCTCCACGAGTTCGCCGAGGGACAGTCCGTGCTGATCCGCGGCGCGGCACAGGCGATCCGCCCCGGTCAGCAAGAAGATGGCCTTCGTCGTGCTGCGGCAGAGCACGAGCACCGTGCAGTGCGTGCTCGTCGCCAGCGCCGACACCCGCGTCAGCACGCAGATGGTGCGCTTCGCGACCTCCCTCAGCAAGGAGAGCACCGTCGACGTCCAGGGCGTCGTCTCCCTCCCCAAGTAGCCCCTCAAGGCCACCACATAGCAGGTCCGTATCTTTGGAATTCTTTCTTGTAACTTTGTAAGGCAATATGATTATGTCTTTTTATCAGTAGCAGCCATCAGACGGCAGTCGATCCGAATACACATTCGTATAGTCTTCATGTAACCATCTGGTAGCTCTAGGATGCCGAATAATCATGTGAGATGGTGGTTTCATTGGGATCTAAAGTTCCAACTACCTTGAATTATTGTCACAATAAGCTAGGTTTACTGCTGTCGCCAAATTCATGCTGCATAAGCGCACGCATGATGCAACTATAGTTTGCTTGAGTTATTATCCTGTCTGTATCTGATGAATCGCTTATGTATTCGTTTTGACTGGCAGATGGAGATTTAGGTTTGGAAGATCTATTGCATCAATAGGCCGATCCCAACCCTTCCTATTAATCTTGAGGATGCAGCAAGGAGTGAATCAGAATTCGAAAGCAGAATTTGAAAAGGCTGAACAAGTATGCCCTGTGCAAATTCTGTTTTCTGCTTGCTTTCCTTTTCAGGAAGCACTCAATTTTGTGCTCCAGCTTTCCTGCCTATGATTCTTAGAATCTTATTGTGGTTTAAGGGATTCATCTTGCCATGATTGCAGGCTGGAGAGAAACTTGTTCGTGTTGGCCAAGATACCCGCTTCAATCATAGAGCTATTGATCTGCGGACTCTCGCGAATCATGTCAAGTTGAAAACATGAATCTTTGACCTTGTTTTTATTGACTGCTATCATTTATGAACTAATGGATAGTGCTATTCCAAATAGTGTGCTATGTGATCTATGATTCTATGGTTCAGCTAGCACCTTGTAATCTGTCATTCAATAAAAGCTGAGTCTGTAGAACCTTAATAATTTCATCATAGAATCATTATATTCCAGCAAAAGGTCCTGTATTTAGAGCTGAGAATTCAAACACACACAGTCATCTGTGTGCGTTTGTTGGGTTGGATGCTGAAATGGATATTAAGGAGCACTATTTCGAGGTAAGGAAGATTGTAAGAAAATGCTTTAGTTCATTTACCGAAATGATGATGACTAAGCACTGATTTCTTACACAGGTTTGCGATATTATAGATGGCTTATTCATAGCAATATTTAAACACTTGAATGACAGTTGCAAGAAGGAACTCAAGACAATAAATAGGCAGTATCCATTTGAACCTCTGAAGGTATACATTCTTCTTGTTTTATGGTTCATATTATGTTATTATCTGGTGCTGTAGCTCAAGCACGGTATGAGTGAAGCTGTGTACGCTTATCACTCCTGTGTGCGCTTGCTTGATCTATTAATTGAACTGCTTTCACCATTCTATTTCCATTGATTGAGATTGCATATTGAAGTTTCTTAATTGAGAAATCTGCAGTCCGTTTAGACTTTTACATAATGGTGTACTATGGATTTGTTTCCAGGAGACAACAGTGCGCATTTACAAGGAACTTCTCAACATAGCAATTCAACTTCTTGCAATAAGTACCGTTGTCTATTTAATGCAAAAAAAAAGAGTAAATTAGGTCTATGGTAATTTTCCAATAGCATCCGTTAACTGTACATGTCAAGGACAAGAAGAATGTCTGCCCCTACACGGTAGGATAGGACCCAAGGTAGATGATTGAATATTTTCCAGTCCTGTTGCTGAATCTGTTAAAAAGCAAATGGGAATCATGTACAGTTCTTATTTCCAATGTTCTTTACCGCACACACGGCTTGTCAATTTTCGCTAGCAGTGAATCTCCTAACTTGCCCATAAGTTGTTCGAAGCAATGTCTAAAAGACTATTGTCGTTGTGCATTGAACTAATTGGCAGTAGTTGGTGCCTGGGTCCCAGGCAGAGGAGTGTGGTTCATGGATTTAGTAGGGTGTCAAATTGTTGGACTCTTTAGATTGTGCATTTTAGTCGAGTGTATTTTGCATGTAGACATCCCTTGAATGTATGCTAATTTCACTTGTGTCATATTAGCCACTGACCCGCCCCTAATGACACACCACATGAGCGATTTAGCATGGGCGTTGTTTTACCAACTGTTCACTGATTGTTATTTGTACATGGTGCCTTCTCACTGCGTTCATACTTGCATTTAACGCCTTAGGCTTTGCAACAAAAAAAAACATTTAACACCCTCAAGGCCTCAACTACAACAACAGGTATTTAACCACCTCCCCTAACATACAAAACCGGGTCAATTTACATCCTAGGACGGTTTTGGACCTCTCCCCCCCCTCTCTCTCTCTCTTGCACTCCTCTATTTTGATGCCTACAGATGCATTGGACAGCATCCTGTTGTTGGTGATATACCCTAGAGCTAATTATAGAGATGATTGTATCATGTCTATGTTTATGAGTTATTGAATAAATTCTATTTTATTCCTTGAATGAATCATTGGTTATAAAGATTAACAAATATGTGACTTGTTGGTGAAGCTCTTTAACTTATATGATGTCATTCTAAATGGTATCCTGTCTGATATCACCGGCCTGAACATCAATGACTCTACGACCAGCATATGTATTGATTGATGACCATATTTCACCAGTCATGGATATGAGGATATCGAATCAATAACGTGAACACATGTTAGAGAACATGGGGTTAGATAGACCCACCTTGAGATAGTACTGAGATTGTTATGATTCTATGTATCATTAGTTGGTCTCAAGCAATGACGATGTATAATCCTTAGACCTGAGATCAGTATGGTTTTCTACATGTGTAATAGCACTCTTAGGGGTTGCCAAACGCTACTTGTAACTGGGTAATTATAAAGATAGCTTTGATATGCTATGAAACATGTGGAGGGATATGACTGGTCAAATATGAGATTTGCCCCTCCTAACATAATGGGAGATATATCTCGACCCTCAAGTGGTCGGATAAAGAAAATACATGACCATATCACCGTGGTCGAAGAGTACGACCATATAAGGTTATCCGACACTGACGAGAAAGTATTGAATACCCATGGATGACATAATATCTCACCTGGAGTTCAACTAGATATAGGTTGCTTAGTTCAATTAGTTACAGACTGGTCGAACATAATCACAGAGTGGTCGAAACCTGGTCGTAAGGAGTTACGAACTGGTCGTGACCAAATACGAACTGGTCGTATAGAGATAGGACCTGGTAGTAAGTGATGAGAATCTGGTCATAGATCATATTGTATTAAGGTTCGTCCGGTATAATTTGTGTGTATTCGGGAATCGTTATGTCCTGCTAGGAACCACTAACGACTTGTGGTTGGAAAGAGTTTCCAAGTCACAACCGAACTACACATGAACCTAACGGGTCACACACTTAACGGGTTAGAACAAAATGTGTTCAGATAGGATCCGTCATGGACACTATATAAGAAGATGCTTGAGGCTATTGGGACAGAGGATGCGATATACGTGAGTTGTTCCACCGAAACCCTAGCCGCCATTTTCCTGAGAGCCCCGCCGTGCGACTTGGTGTTAGCACACCGGTATACGGTTGTTCCTTCCCTGGACTTGTGGATACTGTAGAGGCGCTACTGTGGTTGCTGTTGCGCTTGAAGACGATATGTGATCTTCACAAGGAACATTGGAGGTTGCTGAAGGAGATGATCGACTACGACCAATTCATCGACACGCTCTTCGTTGGATCAGGTTACTCCGACTCTTCTTTCTCTGCACTACGTGTTTGGTGGTAACGATATGTGATCATCTACTTGCTTAGCTTCCTGGTTTACGTAGTAGAATTTTTAAATTATTGCTATCGTAGCCTATCCGTATCCCTTCACCTTGACGAGGATCTAATAATCCTCATTTTATTATTTCCATAATTATGTAATATGACGTCATTCCCTAATATTAGAAGGAGAAAGCAAGTCAGGTAGTCGTAAGATCTCCTACGACTATCCCCTAGTCGTAAGTATCCCTACGACTATAGTGTAATCGTAAGTTCGCGCACGACACGTCCGATCGAAGTCTTTCTACGACCGCACTCAGTCGTAAGCCTTTCTAAGACAACCCCGGTCGTAAGTTCTTCTATGACCAGCTCGCCATTTACTTCCTCACGATTAACCGGGTCCACTCGCCAAGGCCCATTTAATAGTGGGAATCTAAGCAATCAAGATACGTGAGTTATGCCCGATATAACTACGCATAATGCCCTCTATCTCTCGATCGATAACCGCTTGACAAAGATAGGGAGGTTACTACTGTAATTACTCATTATTGTACAATAATGAGCGACTAATGAGCTCGAACGACAATGACCACCACTGCGTAGTATAAATAGGTGTCTTTTAGAGATAGGAGAGGAGGACTTTTTAGAAGACAATGAGTAAGACCCTCAGCTGATTGTAATCCAGAGACCCAATACAAGATACACAGGAGTAGGGTTATTATTCTCACTGGAGAAGACCCGAACCTGTATAAAAATCCCCGTGTCTCTCTCGTCTGCGTGATCAATTGTGGAGACCCCCCGAATCAAACAATCTTCACGTAAGATCGGTTCTAAAACACCGACAGTTGGCGCCGACCGTGGGGATCTTCTGGTAATTTCTTGTCAACAGTTCTTTCTTTTCTCTTTGATGCTACCATGGCAGGAGAATGGAACGAGGAGAATTGGTTCGACTTGGCCGATTACGCAGACGTCGAAATGGATGCCGGCTTCGACTACGAACAGAGTATCGAATCTTCTGACGGTGTTGCCACCTCTGGAGATCTTTTATCAGATCTCGGAGACTGCATCACTATCGGAGTCGAGGAGGGATCCTTATCCCCCATGACAGTACGCCCCGTCGAGGGACCAACTTCCTCGGGGGGCAAGGGTCACTACGACCAACAGCAGGAATGCATTGGGGCAAATTCACAACGCGACGAGAGTTTTTCCTCCAAGCGTTCGAGTTCCCCCGAGGCAGTACGACTTGGCAAGACAGGTTTTGGAAGCCATCATTCCGGAGCTTCATCGACACCTGATGGTCCTCTCTCACCGAGTATTTCCGTAGGGAAGAGGATCGAACACGTTGTTCATCCAAATCCAACCGTCTCGACGCAGGACTCACCTGCAAATGGAGACGGTTATAACCCGAAGTTCCCCTACCTGGAGGGGTTTACTCCAAGTCGCCAGATGGTGTCGCTCGACTACTCCTCAAGCGAGGAGGCCTCGAGCGCAAGTGGAGGTCATCCACGGGAGGTCTTCGTCCTTCCCTCTGATAAGGATCGTTCTCCCAGAAGAAGGATTGGCGATGCTTCCCGACGAGCATACTCTACACCACTTCGTCGCAATGGCAAGGACACCACCACTGGCGAACGAGACGAACACTTTAATGAACGTGCGGGACATACTCAACGTTCTTGTACTCCATTAAAGCAAACTCAGGGGGTCTGAAATAGACCATTCTGAGACAACCCGACGGAAGAGAATAGTGGCTCAGAAGAATCTTCCTGAGCGCGCTTACTTCCAGTCGGAGGAATCTCAAGAACTCCAGCACATCAACAATTTGCTGGAAAACCCGACCCAAGAACTTGCTCGAGCACCAAGATATGATCTCTTTGCAGAAGAGATCACACAAAGGCTTCGCGACACGATGGCCAAACTCGAGCGTCTTCGTCGATCACAACCAGGAGGTCGTAGTAGTACGACTCCTTTTTCTGCAAGCCGTTCAGATAACTCGTCGCATAGAAGGCAACACGATTTTCACTCACGCCATTCTCTCGACTCGAGGAAAATGTCACAAGCTCACAGAGAGGTGATCTTTCACCATTTCTGACAAGACTCACAATGCAAAGCGGGTACGAGGAGTATTTTCCTCGTGAAACCGAGACCTATCGAGGTCTAGCCCTCTGCGGATCGGTATCGACGCAGTTCAATCACCCGACGACATTAACCCTTCTTTTCTCGCAAAGAAGGAGGCAAGAGGTTATTTCGGTGTCGCGCTCACCCGACCTTCAAGCGGTTCGCCGCCGCTCTTGCCCACTACTAATGAATATGGAGAAATTCGATGGAACTCAAAATCCCATCGAGTTCCTCCAATTTACACTACACCTATTCGAGCCAGAGGAGGAGGAGAGCATGTCATGGCGAATTACCTTCCGATCGTGCTCGAAGGATCAAGACGATCATGGCTTTTAAACCACCATTCGAATCGATCTACTCGTGGCAACACCTCGCGATCTTTTGTTGGCAAATTTCGTGGCACTTACAACCGCCAGAAAGGAGGATGACTTGCACCGATAAGACGTAACAACCATGAAACGCCGCGCCAATTCATTAGGCGCTTCAATCAGTTCAAATTTATTCCGAAGTTTCTAACTCATCCGTGATCGTGGCTTTCCAGGAGTCCGTGAGCGTAAGGATTACGAAGACATTGCTTTACATCCACCGCCATCGTCGCGAACTTTTGAGATGGCCGATAGATATGCGATCGCCAAGCAATGAGTGGAATAATACTATCGATCGTAAAGACGACATCCTCGTGAAGCATGTGAAAGTGGTAATAAAAAGGATAAAAGCTAAGAAATCTAAGAACAAGGCAAAAGACACAAATCTCCGTCACCGGTTCTAAGGAAGTCCCGCCGTAGTTTACAAGGAACCACGCAACGCCAAGCAAAATCCCGATCAAGGCAAAGGTAAGCGCCAAGATCGAGAAATGACAAACCCGATGGTGTCCTTTTCATAAAAAGAAGGACATGATCTTCAGAATCGCCGGTTTTCCTACGAAACTCAAGACTATTACTCGCAAGGCCACTTTCTACTCTTGAACAGTAGGCCAAACAAGTGGATGTATGAGTCGATGATGAAGAGATGCTGCCCATGATCCGCAACACACCATCGATCACATATATGGGGATCTTCGCATATGAATCACGGTGGCACCAAGGTCATCGAGCGTGAGGCAAACACAATCGACTCCTCTTGTCAATAAATTACCGGGTGGCTCAAGTCACCATTACTTTCGAGAAGGGTGATTGTCCGATCCCTTCGACTAGACCAGGTCGATTCCCAATAGTGGTCGAACCCACCATCAACAATTGTCGAGTTAATCGAGTTTTGGTTGATGGTGGAAGCTCGTTAAACATACCGCTTACGAGCACCGGACGAGATGCGTACCAGACAGGTAAGACCGACGATATTCATTTCATGGAATCGCATCGGTCTTCGCCAAACCCATTGGCCAAGTCTCTCTTCCTTTAATGTTTGGATCACCAAGCAATTTCGTGACGTAGAAGGTCCCTTTGATGTGGTTGATTTCGATATGGCTTATAACGCCATACTCGGACGACCTACTTTGGCAAAATTCTTAATAGCTACTCATTATGGGTACCAATGTCTTAAGATACCAGGTCCCAAAGGAGTGATCACAATATACTGTGACAAGAAGATGGCGCACTCTTGCGACCGTTGTTCCCTCGAGATGGTTGGACAACTACCAACTCGAGACGAAAGTCAGCCTTCGACTAGTAAGTCAAAGCCTAAAATCGCACCTAAGCCGAACGATCGTGTCAAGGAGGTTCCTTTGATGCAGAGGAGCCTCAAGATCGCTCGCATTGGGATTCTTTCGACCCCAAATAGGAAGACGCCCTCATCACTTTCCTCCAAGCAAAGGCTGATGTCTTCGCGTGGCAAGCATCTGACATGCCCGGAGTCCCCAGGGAAGTGATCGAGCACAAAGCTAGCTTTACTACCGATAAATTACCCGTGAAACAAAAATTACGAGATTTGCCCCGATCGACGAGATACAATTAGATCGACTGGACAAGTTGCTTAAAGCAGCTTCATAAGAGAAGTCGACCACCCCGAGTGGTTGGCTAACCTCGAATGGTTAGAAAGTCGAACGGCAAATGGCGACAAAGCGAGACTTTATCGACCTTAATAAAGCTTGTCCAAAAGATGATTTCTTTACCTCGACGATCACCGTTGACTCATCAGAGGGCATGAAATGTTGAGTTTTCTAGATGCATACTCGTTACCACCGATTAGTATGTGTCGAGAAGATGAGGAGAAGACCGCTTATTACACCGCTTGGGATATTTTGTTATGTCAAAATGCCATTCGCTTAAAAATGCCGAGTTTCTTTTCACGCTTGATGCAAACGACTTTTGCTCCTCAACTAGGCCAAATCGAAGCCTATGTTGATGATCTAGTTGTAAAAAGCAAGAAACGACTCAATCATATCACGCACTTACAGAGACTTTCGATAACCTCGTAAAGCACCACTTGAAACTTAATCCCGAGAAGTGTGTGTTTGGGGTCTCTTCGGGAAATTACTTGGATTTCGGTCTCGCACGAGGAATAGAAGCAAATCTCAAAAGATAAAAGCCATTACTCGATGCGCCCTCAACCACGAAGAAAGAAGTCCGTAAACTCACAGGATGCATGGCGGCGTTAAGTCGTTTCATAGCACGCTTGGGAGAAAAAGGGCTCTTTCTTCAAACTTCTAAGGAAACACGGCTTCGAGTGGACTAAGAGGCTAACTTAGCCTTTGAGGAAGTCAAAGGTATCTTACGAGTGTTCGCCCTAGTTTCACCGAAACCAGAGAGACGCCTTAGTTTACCTAGTCGACACGCCACGCATAAGCAGCGCGGATCGTCGTAGAACGTGAAAACATTCAACGCCGCCTACTACATCGCGAGGTTTTACATGCACTCAAGGAGTGTCTCATGTCTTCGAGGAAATCATGCATTATTTTCAAAGCACAAACTAGTCAGGCTGCCCGAGTTTCCCTTGGGAGCGATCCTCCGTATTAGGAAACAAATGGACGCATGGCAAAATGGTCACCGAACTTGGGGCGCTCGACATCCATTTCGTGTCCCGAACGCCATTAAATCCCGATCTTGGCGCACTTTGTCGCCGGATGGACAAATCCCAACCTGCTCAGATCCCCAAGACGATTCCCACGATCGCGGATCGATGTACTTTGACGGTCGCCACGATAAGAGGCTCTGGGGTCGGGTGGTCCAAATCTCCTACCGAGAAACCTTAAAGTATGCCATACAATTAAACTTTCGTGCCACTAACAATGTGGCAGAGTACAAGGTTTGCTAGTCGGTATACAAGCCGCGAAAGCGCTCGATTAGACGACTACTGTAAGAGAGACTCAACTAGTCGTGAATCAAGTCGGAAAAGAGTACCAAAGCTCCAATTCGACCATGTCCCTGCATTTATCGGAAGTTCAAAGTTAGAAAAGTACTTTTTGGTTTTGAGGTACAATTTATCCTCGAAGGATAATTTCTCGCACCAACCGCTCGCCTAGCTTCTTCTCGATCCTCGCATCAAAGGGTGTTTCGAACAGCTTCAAAAGTCGCCTATAGTCGAAGAACTAGAGACGCTCATAGAAACAATTTCTCCGAGTACGAAGATACATGGATGACACCAACATCTACATGTACCTTCAGACGGGTTCCATACCCGATGACGATCTAGAAGCAGATCGACTACCCCGAAAGGCCAAAATGTATACTTTGGTCGAAGGTGTCCTTTATAAAAGAGGAACACAAGGGGTGTTCATGCGATGTATTCCGCTGAATGAAGGGTTAAAACTCCTTCACGACATACACGGAGGGATCTGTGGAACTCATGCTTCCTACTGTAACGCTGGCCTGCAAAGCTTTTCGACAAGATTTTTATTGGCCAACAGCCCTCCATGATGCCAAAGAGCTGGTTAAAAAGTGTGTATAAGGCGCTTCATAGCCGGCAAATACACCAACCGCTTAGGCATTGCAAACGATTCTCTATCTTGGCCTTTGCACTGGGTCTTGATATCCTAGGACCGTTACCCGTGAGCTTCAGAGGTTTCAGTTCCTTTTGTGGCCATTGATACGCTCACAAATGGATAGAAGCCGAGCCTCGTGATTGGGATAACAAATGAAACAAAGAAACGATTCATGATGAGATGCGTGATCACTCGGTTTGAGTACCAAGTCGAATTATCACGTATAATGGCAACACTTTTACAAGCGCAAAATTTTAAGAATTTTGCAACGAGTTGGGAACTCGTTTGTGTTACGCTTCTGTCGCCCACCCCCAAAGCAACGGGGCAGTCGAGAGAGCGAATGGCTAGATAATGAAGGACATCAAAACCCGAGTCTTCGATCAGCTTATCAAGCACTCGGGGCTTGGGTACAAGAATTACCTTCAGTATTATGGGCGATTCGCACGACGCCTAGCCGAGCTACAGGAGAAACGCCTTTCTTTCTAGTCTTCGGTGCCGAAGCCATGCTTCCACCAGAACTAAAGATCAGGTCAGCACGGGTCGACAATTTCAATGACTCCATTCAAGAACAATTCCGAGCGGATGACATCAACCTGCTCGAGGAAAAGAGAAATCAGGCTTTAATCCATTCTGCAGTCTACCAACAGACCCTGCGCAGATACTACGATCGTAAGGTCCAACCTCGCAGCCATGCTATAGGTGACCTGGTATTGAGGCTTATCCAATCCCAGTCTAATCGGAACAAACTTTCCCCTAAATGGGAAGGTCCTTACACTGTGGTCGGCAACGCTGGCCCGTGATCTGCACGACTTGCAATGGAAGACGACCGTGTTCTATCAAATTCTTGGAACATTGATCAGTTACGTAAGTTCTATGTGTAACAAGCATCTACGACAATAAAGTATCAGGTTCTCCCTATCTTTTTTGTCTCTTTTCTTTCTTTAATTTTCGACCATTTTTATAAGCTCATTCCTCTTGTACACTGGTCGAAAAAAAGGACAACATATCTAGTCGAAGTCTCTCCTCTCTACATGTGGTCCTGCCCACTGGAAGGAGCTTCCTAATATCGTCTTGTTCTTTGCTATAACAACCATTACAAAGGTTATCGAGCTCAAAAACATGGTCGAAAGTTGTTAAGAAAATTCATGTCATTTCAAATTATTTTGAAAATAATCTAAGAAGAGTGCACCTGCTATGCGCGCTCGACTACTTTTCCATTATCTTGATTGGTTTTACCGCCGAGGAAGAAACACAACTAGTCGGCTCTCTCTTTCGCACGTGGTCCCGCTCCACTAGAAGGAACTTTCTAGCATAATTGCTTTCCTACTTTTGTCGCCAGATAACTCCGTCAGAACAACGAAAACAATGAACGATTCTCACGGTCCTCTAGATGTTTTGTTTCGCTCAAGTTGTCGTTATTGATTTGATTAATCCGGTCAGAGATAGTAACATCACCTAGTCGAAGACTTTTTTCTCTGCACGTGGTCCTGCCCACTAGAGGGAACTTCCTAGTGTCGATCGCTTTCTAATCTCTCGACTAGTGCAAGATAATCGATACTCAAAAACTAAAAGTCGAACAAACCTCTCTGTTTTCAGAAACCCTTTCTTTACTACTTTCTTAGTTTGTTTATCAAACTAAGTAAATAGTCGGGGGCTAAGATAAAGTTATAAACATGACTTCATTTTTTAGTTTTAATTTTTTGGAGTTATCATCTTACGAGTTGCTAACTACTCTACGAGATGTTCACAGGGAAAAGGAAGGAGAAAGGAGGAATCGTTCATATCTGGTTTGATTATTTCTTCCTCTTTCATTATCTTACGAGTTACTAACTACTCTATGAGATGATTTGTAGGAAAAAGAAAGAATCATATATATGTGCGTCACCATAAAAAAAGACTTGTCTTTACAAAAATGTGTTACAAGACTACTCTGATCAAGGAGATTCTATTTGTATCTCCTCCGCGACTTTCTCGCCAAACGACTGCATCTCTTCGACTAGCTTTTCTGCTTCAGATTCGGTGCAGTCGAAGTCGGCTTCAACAAAATGAGGATTAAGGTTAGGATCACGGGCCTTGAGTTTTGCTAAAACAAAGCTCATAGCCTCTTTAACCGCTTCCCTTATTGAATCATTCTGGTTGATCTTCAGAGTAGATACCAACTCTTGTAGAGTACCGACTTGTTCCCCAATGGCACTCGTATAAGCAAACATCGTGTTGTCGCAAGGAGCAACCCTTCCGGCACGAAGTCCATCGAGTACATTGTTCAGAAGTGAGATATTATCTTGAAGATTAATCTTCATTGATTTCATCTCCTCCTGGGAACGAGTCGGCCTCGTGGAGTTGTTTTATTTCAATCAATCGATCCAAAAGAGTAAGGATTGATTAAATGAAACGATTCTATGGGAAGATAAAACAAACCGATAGCGTAAAGGATCTACTTACCACCTAATTGAGAACCCAACTTCTCAATTCCTCGATCTTTCTCCTTCGCGATGCGAGATTTCACTGACTATTGAGGACTTCTCCCGACTCGATCTAGAGAGCTCCCCACCGCCCAAGGGCCTTATTCTCGCTTTCTTTTTCTACAAAAGAACGAGAGTTTTAAAAAAGAGAGGAGGGGGACAAAGATCAAGATCGAAATGCACGTAACTACACGCATCGCTTATTTTTTCTCGCAACCGCCGTTGCAGAGTTAGCCTCCTAAGCTTCTTCAGAGGTCGGTGGTTTTATCCTTAGCTTTTTCGACTTGCTTTCAAAGTCGAGCTTAATCACCAAGATCTTTTCGCCACTCTTGAACCTCGAAAGGGTAAAGGAAGACATGAACACACTTAAAACAAGCTCGTACGTAGTTTTTCTATGACTAGAACCAAGTCGTAAGTTTTTCTACGACAACCTTCTACGACGACAACCTTCTAACAAGTAATCGAACGATTACGAGAGTCGGTTACTCACCACCTCTCGCTTGCTCGCAGAGTACCGCTTTCTCTTGTCGGCTTGACAAGTTGCCGATGGTATTCACAAATCGTAGCGATTTGCTCCACGGCTCTCTACAAAGGAGAAAAACGATAAGAGAAAGAAGTAAAAACCACAAATAAGTATCGATGAATACTTATGTTCATATTTGACCGAGCAAACATGGACATTATTCGTGTTGATCCTTCACCGCCCATCTCCTCGACTCGCTTCCACCTGCACTCTCAAGTCGCTCGTTGTAAAAATATCCCCACAATTAGGATGCCGCTAGGTGTGGAACTCGTCGCAGAACGGAAGGTCAAGATCCTACGATAGAGTCGTACAAAGAAATCGAGCAAAAGTGGAAGTACTCTTCTTCCTCCGACTCATGACGGGGCACCACCGAGGGCCGTATGAACGTCCTCGACAACTTCCTTGCCGCACGGCACAAGACTCGCTACCACCGACCTCCCAGATCTCCTCGAGGCCTCCGTCGCCTCCTCTCTAGTCTCTACGACAAAAATTTCTCGGTTGTCGAGCAACTCGACATCCTCACGGTCGAGCGACTCAAGAAATGCAGCCTTCTTCCGCCACAGGAATAGTGGCCAGTTCTTCGGCTACTACCGCGGTCACACCCTCACTAGCTGAAAGAGTGGCAGTGGGCTCCTCCACCGAAGCATCCCTAGGGGCTGAAGACATCGGGCTAAGATCACAATACACAGAAGTAAGTCAACTCGTAAAAGACAAACAGTAAGTGCAGTTATTACACTTATGTTTTTTTTACATACCTCTGTGCGCTGGACCTAACTCGAAACCTAGGAGCCACCTTCCCGACGGAAGATTTCTTCGATTTCTTCTCAACCATTTCTGGTCGAGAAGCACTCGGGGCAACAGGAGTCGCCTCCTCCCGACTTCCCGGATGATCGAGATTAGTCTCGACCACCTGAAGAGCACTGCTTCCCTCGACCTCAGATCCCACTGAGCAATGTTTCCTTCACAAAAGACATAAAGTTCTTCCAGCTTCTCCTTTCTAGCTGTCTTATGAGGCCACGAAAGTTGAAATTGCGAATGACTTGTTGTCGTAATAGAAGGGTACCTTAATCTTAGGGACCTTGTGCTTAAGGGCAAAGGCCTCCGCTCGCTTCTCCGCACAGCCATGTCTCATGTAAATTTAGCGAAAGGAGCAGGAGGAGCCGAACTTGAACCATCTTTATCGCCGACTTTTACCACGACGCTTCTGGATGGAGGGGACTTTGTCGACTACCGAGCAATCGCCGATAACCACTAGGTCGACTTCTTCGCCGCCTTGGCGGTTCTCCATGCCAACTTTCGCTGAAATAGAAAGAAAGTGGTCGTAAGATCTTTACGATCACTACTTGTCGTTAGTACGACTAGTTTAAAAGTCGTAAGCTTTTCTATGACATTATCTAGTCGTAAGTTCTCCTACGATTACTTCCGGTCGTAAGTTTTTCTACGATCGATCCAAATGTAAGTTCTTCTACGACAAACTCGTTAGTCGACATCGTTGTACGACAACAAAACGCATAAAGACAAAATCATTTGATTACCTTAGGCGCTTTCTTTCTCCTCTCGTGGTCAAAACCGCGAGGATTTGAGGAGCGCATGTTGGTCGGATGCTTCTCGCAGATGAGCCCGACACGCCACAACCTCCACTCGCGGAAGATCTGCACACATAAACAAGACGATTAAAAGACTAAATTAGGATTAATTAAGGACAAAACCGAAAGAGTAAGTTTGGCTACTCACCGCCTTTATAATCCCCGTTGTCGTTCTTTCCCGAGTACCTCCAGATGGAAGGAACTCGTGCCTTCAAGGGACTAATCCGGCGCGTGATGAAGTCTTTCACCACGTGCCAACCGGTAAGCCCCTCCGACTTCAAATCTTTAATAGCTTGAATGTTGGGGGCAATCCGGTCGAGATTACTGGGAGTTGAGTCCTAGGAAGAGGACCGCCATGGGCCTTTCCGCGAATGAGAGGTCAGTCTTCCTTGGTTACCTCTCAGTAGAACCACCTCTTCTTCCACCCCGGCCATGACGACCGGGTAAACATCTGAATGTACTCCTTCGAGTTGCCGTCGTGGAGCTTCAGACCACAGCTACCGACGATTTCAGCTTGACGAGCCATTCCATAGTAGTATTGGAAAAGCTCGAGGTCTGCCGGAATCCCCAGGTAGGCCTCACACAGGTACACGAACACGCTCAGCATTGTGATAGAATTAGGACCAAGGTTCACTAATTCCACCCCAAAGTGCTCGAGTACGAGTGTGAGGAAGGGGTGAGCAGGCAATCGGAGACCGCACTCATAATACGCCTGGAAAACCGGGATTTGACCTTCCTCCCCTGACGACCAATGCTGCTCATTCGCCGCAATCCACTTCACGAGAAGTCCCTCGGGAATCTTCTCGGCAGCAACCAGAGAAGTCATCTTGGCGTTGTCCATCTCCGACTCAGCCCACTCGGAAACAATCCTACCATTTTTTCTCAAAGCGGGAAGAACTGGATTTGAGAAAGCTCCGAGAAAGAGTACGGAGTCACCGACGGCGGAAGAAACGAGAAAGCAACAGACTGTTGGGTGAAAAGGTAAGAACCCTAAGTTCTACCTCCACGGCCCGTTTTATAACCACACGCCTGAAACGAAACGCCGTGGAATCCCAACAGTCTCCACCGCTTCGGGAATTGTTTCGACAGACACACTTTTTACCTGCCCCATCGAAAGTCCCAAGGCATCTTTTTCACACCTCAAATTAAATTACCATCTTGACCCTCGGGTCAAATGAAAAGCCGATCGGAAAGGTTTTGCTTCTGATCATAAGGCCACCACTGCTTCGAAGTCGTAAGATATTCTACGACTATCTTGCAATCACAATGGTCTTAACAAACTCCCTCGATCAAGCATATTCCTGGTCGAGAGAAAAACGAGTGTTGAAGAGTTTTCCTTCAACGGTTTTCCCCACGATCCTCTAGTGATCAAAAGATCATCTACGACCCTTCGGTCAAGTAAGCTATTTTCACTTGAAGTCAAGCTAGATGACGAGGATCTAATAATCCTCATTTTATTATTTCCATAATTATGTAATATGACGTCATTCCCTAATATTAGAAGGAGAAAGCAAGTCAGGTAGTCGTAAGATCTCCTACGACTATCCCCTAGTCGTAAGTATCCCTACGACTATAGTGTAATCGTAAGTTCTGCTATGATTACGCCCGTCAGATGTCTTTCTACGACCGCACTCTACCGTAAGCCTTTCTACGACAACCCCCCCTGGTCGTAAGTTCTTCTATGACCAGCTCTGCCACGACTTCCTCACGATTAACTGGGTCCACTCGTCAGAAGACCCATTTAATAGTGGGAATCTAAGCAATCAAGATACGTAGTTATGCCTGATATAACTACAGATAATGCCCCACTATCTCTCGATCGATAACCGCTTGACAAAGATAGGAGGTTACTACTCAGTAATTACTCTCATTATTGTACAATAATGAGCGACTAATGAGCTCGAACGACAACAAACCACCATCGCAGTAGTATAAATAGGTGTCTTTTAGAGATAGGAGAGAGGCCTTTTGGAAGACAATGAGTAAGACCTCACTGATTGTAATCCAAAGACCCAATACAAGATACACAGAGTAGGGTTATTATTCTCACTGGAGAAGGCCCAACTCGTATAAAAATCCCGTGTCTCTCTCGTCACGTGATCAATTCTGAACTATAGATATGTACCAATTGCTCTTCCTACTCTTTGAACTCATTAATGGACTTTTCCTGCTATATCTACACAATGCTTCGGCCCAGCTTCGTATAATATCTTTGTAGGACCGAAAAGGCGACCAGAGGGGGGAGGGTGTTTGAATAGGAGCACAACAAATTTTCCTCCTAAGACCGGATTCAACTCAGAATCACTCCAATAGCTATGAGAGCTATGAAGATTAATGAATAAGCACAATGGAAGACTTGCATTGAATCCAATCAACACCCCAAAGCAAAACAGATAAAGATGCACCAAATGACACAAATCAAGATTACCACTAACTAAGGTGCAGACTACCAAGATCGGTACTACCAGTGAGGCAAAGGTGTGGTACTACCGACAACTCGAGCAACACAAGACGAAATCCAAAATTGGCACAACTTTTGATTCACTTGGCCAAACTCTATGAAACTTGAAGCACACCTTCTTAAGGATATCAGGAACCTATTCCAAGCAACGATCGCGAAGATCCTTGCCAAAGTTCCACCTTTTTCCGCTTGAGTGAAGGTTGTTTAAAACCGATTCAAAACGAAACATGATCTAAAACTTGCTCGTGGATGATTGATGATCAAGATGATCTTAGATGTCTTCCCACATGTCACATCAAGCTAGATCACGACAAAAAACCAACAGAAAACAAAGGGATCAAAGAAAGCCTCAAAATCACAAAATAAAGAGCAAGAACAAAAGGAGACTCATCTCAAGGAAACTTGCATGGATAGAATTGAGATTGATGTGGGTTTACAGCCACTCCATCCTGGAGGACAAAATTTAATACATGAGCACACACTCAATCCATCTCTCTAGAAACCTAACCTCTCCACTCTCTAACCCTAAGCCCCAAACTAGGGTTTTCTCACGTCAAGGGATGAGAAGTGCACACAACACCCTCTCCTATTTATAGTGGAGGCTAGATTCTAGAAGCATATTCCTATTGGGCACCTGTTAAGCCCACACATAAATGGGTTTAACTCACGCACGAATTTTAAAGCACCATCTTCATCTTCTCTTGACCTAAACCGCTTCTCCATGCATCATCTTGTGCCGCGGTTTAGCCAAAAGGTCACCAAGGCGGTATTTAGGTGAAATTACCAAAATACTCCTTCTCGGTCCTTCTCCGAAGACCGAGTCCAATCTGCGTGAAGCAATCCCATGCTTCGCCACGTGTAGGTTGATCAACGGCTCTCATCATGTCGGCAAGTCTCTCCTATCCGGCTACCACCGGACCACCATGGCACTTGCACCGACCCCCGCGCCACTTGATTTAACCCGGCGCACCGAATTGCCCGTTCGATCACCTTTGCCCATTTTGCGCTATGCTTGAGTCCATTGACTTCATCCGGCATCCTTGATCGCTCAACCTCGCCTCCAAGCCTAGTCCCGATCATCCTCGCCGTTGACCGTCGTTGACCTCCAAGCTGCCTGCACAACAATAGATAAAGAAAATCGATTCTGGGAACAAGTTCTTCACAACTTGACCCACGTTAGTTAAAACATGCATCATGCAACACATATGCACTGAACCCATGAGATTGACCTAACAAAACACAAAATCAACAAGCTGGCAGATACTCATAGCACAAACGGTACTACCGCCAAGTAACCGCCGGTACTACCGCACTGCGATAGTACCGCTTCAAATACTACGGTCGTACCGATTTTCGGAGAAGACCAACAATCGAAAAACACGCTTTGGAATTTCCATACCGCCAAGAAATGTTCGGTATTACCGCACTGAGGTACTACTACCATGTTCCTTGCGGTCATACCGCTTTTCGAGAAAAATCAAAACTTCCCAAAACACCTTCTCTAAAAATACGTACCGCTCTCAACTCGATATTACCGCACCGCGGTACTATCGACATTCAACTTGCGGTCGTACCGCTCTGCAGTAGTACCGCAACTTACTTGCCGGTACTACCGAAAATCCTGTCACTTGTTGAAAACTAGAGTTTCAACAAACCTTCAACGCAATTGCCAATTGTTACATCATCCTAAGATCATGAGCATATCCCCATGATATCCACAATCTTATAGCACTGATTTATCGATTTCTATTTGTAATACCTCTACTGCATATAGACATCGTTATCCTCATACCTCTACTACTATGTCTTACGCTTTACGACATAGAGATTTTGGAACAAATGTCATTTAACTCTCTTTATCATACGCTACTGATCACTCATGTTCTCTTCGAACACCATACTTCTTCTTAGGTCTACATATGACATGTTCTCTACATTCTGTCTACACAACAATTCGTCCCAGCTTTGTATAATATCTTATAGCACTGATTTATCGATTTCTATATGTAATACCTCTACTCCATATAGACATCACTATCCCTCATCTCCGATGACTGCACAGTAGTATATATGTAATACCTCTACTGCCATGTCTTACAGTTTGCATACATAGAGATTTTGGAACAAATGTCATTTAACTCACTTTACCATACACTACTAATCAGTCATATTATCTTCGAACAAGATACTTCTTCTTTGGTGTACATATGACATAATCTCTATATTCTGCTGCAGCTCACTGTCGGGACCAAAAATTGCAATTCTAGACCCTCTGTGTATAACGCACTAGTCCAAGATCACGCTAGTGCACACAGTGTCAACACAGGTGAATATCGATCCACACAGGATGAAATAACAGAATAAACGAGTAATTTGAATAACAAATAACTGTTGTGACCTTAAGGTCGAGTTTACATTTATTAAGCCTCGCAAGGCTGGCAAAAATGAAATAAGCAGCAGCGGAACAAAATAAACTTCAACAAAAACTTATCGATTTGCCACAAGCAACCGACTGGGATCAAGACATAGTGATCAGCACCTTCATAGAACTCCTCAAAAGCGGGCGAAGACTCCTCAACTTCTGTTGATTGATTATAGCAAGCATGAGTACACAACCATACTCACAAGTCATACCACAGAATGTAATGAATACATGATGGCTTATTCCAAAGGAATGACTTCTGTGGTTCTTTTGCATAAATGCAACATTTGCAATTGAATACAAATAATAGATGAAAACATAATTCAAAACAAATAAACAATATTAATTTGTCAATTGTTTTCACAAAGAACACAAAGTCTAATAAAATTATTCACACAGCCATATGACTTAGATCGCATAGCTCCTTTCCCAATTGTTTTATGAAAATCTACCCCTCGTGTGAAACCCCTGAGCATATCCATGACCGTGGACGCAGCTATTCGAATAGATTGTTTAATACTCTGCAGAGGTTGTACACTTTATCCACACGATATAACCAGTGTTGCAAGCATTAATCATAACAAAATCTTTCAGGAACTTTATCTCAAACATTGACACTCCTGATGTGTTTTACTGATAGTACTAACGCCCACAGAGGACATTAGTCCATCGCACACCGTTGGACAGGGAAGCGGTGAACCATCATGCGATGTGATCTACCTGGTAGTCCACACCTCCACCCATCACTGAGCACCTAACCTACAACCTGAGTAGCCAATGTCGAGAATCCACAACTTACGAAGTTAGACCCGTCCCATACTAGGCATGTAATCGCATACCGTGGCTTAGTTCAATATCGCACAAAGTTAAGTCCTTAATTGATCAAGGCAAGACTTTCAATTTCTAATTATGCCATGAGGATTATCATTCCCATTCATAAAACTCTACCATATCACACAGTATCCACCACCGCCTCGGTCTAAACCTTTTTCACCTCGTTGGTTATGCAACACATGCCATCAACGAGTAATAGCACACAACACACACAGTTTTATCACAAAGTTCTATAATCACTTAGTCAGATTCATATTTGCAACTCACATGAAACGATGACTCGTTGCATGGCTAAGCAATCTACTCGTATCTAACCAACCCACGTTGGTGCTACGATAATACCAACAACACAATGAACCAATCTAGGGTGACAAAAGATTATGACATAACAATAGACAAGGTGGATATAATCAAATTGGATTAATAACTAAACCCAAAAGCATTTAAATAAATACTCAAAGTAAATGCATTAATTTGAATCAAAGTAATTTTTGAAAACTGGGTTTAATATGATCAAAGGTACAACTTGCCTTGCAATAGATCCTGGTACTGGTCTTGGTCTTGATGCACTCTTTCTTCTTTAAAATTCCCTGAAGAATCAACGTCTACTCGCAAACAAAGCAAATAAATAATAGAGAGAAAACAAACTCCAAAAATTAAATAAAAATCTCAAATAAATAGTTCTCGAATTAAGATGAATTTAAAAACTTGAATGGGCTCAATCGGAGTTCGGATGAAGAAGATATGGCCTTTGAAAGTTCAAACCCTAAAGAAATACCTAAATTGGAATTTCTGGAATATCCAAATTTATTTTCTATTAAAAAATCGGATTTGACATCACCCCTGGAATTGCCGAATTAAAATAATTTTGAGAAAAGATTGAGAGGCTAACATGTGGGGCCCATGGTCCATGGACTAGGTCCACGAACTCGGTCTCTGGTCTATGGGTTCAGGGATCTATGGAATAGTGGGTTGATAAAGGGCCCACTAGACAGAGACTGAGCTCACGATGGAATAGATCTATAGCTTTTGGATCTAGGGTTTGGCTCTGGCGTGCTGTCGGGACCCTAGGTATGCAACTCCGTGACCCTCTCAGGCATTTTGAACTAGTCCTAAATCAGTAGCTAGCTTGCACAGTTATAACAAAGATGTAATCATAACCATACAACCAATTAACGATGAAGCGGACAAATTAATATTACTTGGTAGCAAAAATACCTTATGGTCAAGTCTTACAGAGTTGCCACGCAGGGCTTAACAACAAAAGATAACTTGCAGCGGAACCCAAAATATCTCGTGGTTGCTAGTTGACATGCCCATAGGCAATCGAGTGGAGGACACGACCTAGTTCGCATAATTCTCGAAGTACTCCTCTTCATAGAATTCCGAGCTTCCTAGATCTTCTTCAGTGACTGATAAACCAGAGGGCATAAAACCATGAGTACTTTGAATGTACCCAGCAAGCCGCAGGGAAATGTATATAATTTTTATTCATGCTAGGCTTGACAAGGATAGCTTTATATTTATTTTGCAGAAAGCAGTATTTAACAGTAAATACGGTAAGTAGATTGTAAAAGCGAACTTCTCAACCATTCCTCCCGAACCATCATTCCCACCATTTTTTATAAAAACTCTACCCCTTGCGTGAAAGCTCGAGGCATATCCATAACCGGGGACACAACTATTCGAATAGTTTTTACACTTTGCAGAGGTTGTACAACTTTACCCACAAGACACGACTTCTCTAGTTTATTTGGCATCCATCGATACCACCGCTCACTACCTTAGGTGAGTAGTCTAGAGCACGTGACAAGGTCTTTACAATATTCTGCTTTAACTCAGTTCTGTTCGCTAAGGATTTGCCGTTACGGGCTCCCTCTTGCGCCATTCTCAACCTAAACAGAACCGAATCAAAACATAGTTAATTAGTCGGCTAGGTCCACCCTATCCTGGACATGTGGTTGCACGATAAGACCCGAAACAATGGCGTACAAGGTTAAGTCCTTAGTGATTTGCTTAGACGAGACTATCCGCATCCCAATGTGCTTCTGCACCCACCTTCACCACCGCCCACTCGCTCGAGCATAAAACTTTTTTAGTTCAACCCGACCAAATGACAATCCTTGCCATGGCACAACATCTTTTAATAATAGTGGCTGCGCCACAATTCCATAGTTTATTTAGTCATGTTTATTCATACGAGCATGTGATCATGAGTCCCAACGTACAACTATAGAATGGCTAAGCATAATACGATACCCATATTGGTAGTTTAATAATGTCCAACTAAAATAACCCACCCTATGGTGTCCAAGGATTTATGTCATTCAAGGATACATGTCATTTGCAATTTTTCAAGGGGCATACATCAATTAGACAATTATCTATTCCCAAAACCATTTGATATAAAACTATCAATGCATGCTTATATCAAACAATATAGTTTGTAAAATAGGTTCAATATGATCAAAGGTCTACGACTTGCCTTCGTTGAAGTGTTGAGGAGCTTCGGTCGTTAGGTCAAGAATTCGTCGGGAACGCCAAAATCTACGCATGCGAAAAGAGCCAAATAAATACAATAATTCCTAGTAAAATCCAAAAATTACAAAATTAGAAGTGAAAGAGAGGGACTGAATTTATATGAATTTAGAACCAAGAATCGACAGAATCAGATTTCGTATAAAGGAGAACGAATATCCGGAAGTTAGACTTCACATGAAATATAGAAAATCAGCAGGCATGAATAGTGCAAGCTCAGGCAAAAATGATGACACCAGCGAGGGAAAGGGAAGGGTAGCCGGCGAACTAGCAAATAGGATCCCGGGAGTGAGACGGACCCAATGGTGGTGGTCGCGTCGCCAGCGGAGGTCCGGTGTGACGGTGGTGAGCAAAAAAGCGCGTGAGGAATAGTGGCACCGGTGAACCGGCGATGCTTCAGAGAAGAGGAAGGGAGCACAACGTAGAATGTCGTGAGGCGAAGCTAACGGCAGTGACGACATTGCCGGGGGATGAACGACAACACCGAAATTGACGACAGAAGGCACAGTTCGGCCGGTGTCGGTAAAACTTCGATTGCAGAGAAATGAAAGCAAGAGAGTGGGGCAAATTCTGAGGATAGAAAGAGGAAGCCGAGGGGCTCACCGTGACGCGGGTGGTTTGGTGAACAGATGACCGGAGATGAAGAACCGAGGTGGAGGAGCTCCGGTCAGTGCACGCAAAGAACTAATTAAATGAATGGCTTGCTCTTGAGACGATGAACACCGCCGTGTAACATGTATAGCTTGGTTCTTCATTTTTGGAGGAGATTTGAAAGAGAGAAGTTGTGTGAGATGGACATGTACATACCAAAATGCATGACTAGAAGTTGGAGTTTGCATGTTATCTAGTCGATGAATGCCATGCATTAGCTAGCAGTTGCATTGGCCTGCATGCACTCTCTCTATTTAGGAATACAAGGTGACTTAATGCATTACGTGCAAACTACTAACTCCTAATCTCATGCAGCTACTAACTCCTAATCTCATGCCCATGCAGCCACACCGAACTTAACATGAACTAGCACATTTCTAGCTACATGCACAATGACTAGAAACAAACCTGCACTTGTACCCACTGCCACAAAACCGAGTACTATGCCATGCAAGTCCTAACATGCGTGCAACACATGCAACCCTTAATGCAACAAGATTACTTCAACAGAGAAGAAGGGAAGGGGAAGGGAGCTCAGCATGGGGCAGCTAGGGGTGGGAGCATGCAGTGGAGGCTGCTGGCTGCTTGGTCAGGAGAGGAAGGGAGGGGTTCGACATGGTGGAGGTGGCGCCTGGATAGAGAGAGGGGCCGGAGGAGAAGTCGCCATGGAGAGCTTTGGCCAGAACAAAATGGAGTTCCTGGCTTTGGAAGAAGTGGAGGGAGAGGGGAGTGGAGGAAGCTGTTGCTTGCTGCTTTTAGAGGAGAAATGGTGGGGAGCCGCATGGGGGAAGGGGAGCTCGCAGCCGGCGGGAATCCCGACGAGGGGCTCGAGGCATGGGAGGTGGCGTGCAAGCAAAGTTGGCAGGGCATGGTGGTGGCAGCGGGATTCAAGGGAGCAAGACATGGGAGGTAAGAGAAAGAAGAAAAGCCAGAAAAAAAAGTCACACTCGGGAAGAAGACTAGGAAAAGGAGGAGAGAAAAAAGAAAAACTCAAAGAAAAAATGCAAAATAAATAAATAAATTTGAAAATTTCAAGAAAATTTTATAAAAATACTTTGGAACTTGAATAGACCAAATAAAATAGTTTTGGATTTTTTTGAAAGTTTATTTTAGCCAATTAAAATATTTTTCCTTCAGAAATTCAATTTTAAGTTTTAAATTAAACCGAGAAAATCCAAATGATTATTTTTATTTTAAAAGTTTCAAAATAGACCAAAAATTTAAATTAAATAATTTAAATTAAATTTTACAACAAGTAATATAATTTTTAGGAAGATAGAATACGAATTAAAGCAGTCCGGGTTGCAAGAAACAACACTGACTTGAATAAAATCCAAAAACCCAGATAATCCACTAAACTCATTTCAGAATTTAATTAAAGTTTAATTTAATCATTTAAATGTTTTTCACTTTGGAAGTTTCAATTTAAGCTATACATTTATTCAATGAAATGCAAATTGTTTGTTTTATTTCTAAAGCTTTAAAAGAACTCTGAAATACGAACAAGCTGAAAAAGAAATAAAAAGAACTCCATGGAAAAACAACTGGGCCTTGGAAAAAGAAATTCCAAGATAAAACCAGAAAATCAAATAAGACGATTTTTATTTAATTGTAGTTTGATTTACTCACATTAAATTTGTTTTTAATTTCTAAAATTTCATATTAAGCTTTAACAACTTAGGAAAATTCAAATAGTTATTTTTATTTTGAAAATTTCAAAAAAAAGACCCAAAAATTGGGATGCTACATGTGACACATGTGTGCGCACGTGGTGGTTGATGTGGCGCCACGCATGCGACACATGCACACAGAGGCTGAGGTGGCAAGCCGACGTGGGCGGACATGTCGGTTAAACGGTGGCAAGGGCTTGGGTCGGTACGACAACGACGAACGGCAGTGTCTCACTGACGATGAGTGGTACCAGTACGTAGCTGACGCTATTGCGAACCCAAAGAGGTGCATACTGGTGGTCAGACATGACTGAGGTAGCCGACGGCGAGCTTTGAGCGGCGGAGAGGTGCAGGTATTGTCGGCCCTGAGCTCCGGTGAGGTACTGACGACAAGGAGGGGCACTGGATGGAGCTCTGGTAACGGTGGACTCGGTGGTGGGGTCAATGTCGATGAGGTGGCGATGATGGCAGCGCAATTTGGTATCGGTTTTGATGACCAAACCCTAAAACTTCAATTAAGGTGGTGCTAGGGTTTTCGGGGTGGAACGGGGTGGGGATTCACGATGAGGGAACAAGGGCTAACCTTGGGGTGCTATTTATAGGCTGAGGGCGTGCCGGGATAAGGAATCCCCAAATCAAGTTCGTTTCAGACTCGTCAGTTCTTAGGGATAGGATACGATTTGTGATTTGATTTTAACAAAAACAGATGCGGAAGGATTAAAGATGAGATTCTACACGTTTTCGAGATAACGCTTAGTTGGAGATTTGATTTCATCTGTTGAAGCTTGAGAAGCATCAATGGCGGACGAAGGCGAGGGCTCGCACAGAGATGATGATGACAAGGACGAAGATGAACTGACAGGCGGGCCCCACCAGTCAGCAACAGCACACGCTCATGCGTGAGGTGGGCTGAGAAAGGGAATGGGCCGAGGAAATTGTGTTGGACCAAAGGAATAGGAATGGGCTGCAGCGGAGATTCAGCCCGAGAGGATTTCTAATAATTTAAATAGGTTTTCTAATTTAGAAAATACAGAAAAAGCAAATAGCAATTAGAAAATAGCAAATGAACTCAGAAAAAATCTAAAAAATATATCAAAGCATGTAGAACCCAAATAAAATAGTTTTGACCATTGTTGATGTTGACTTTAATCATATTGAATAGTTTTGATACTAAAAGTCCATGTTTAAGCTTTAAATAAAATTTAAAAAAACTCAAGGGTGAAATTTCCAACTACTAACTATTCAAAAGATTTTGAAAAGCTCAACAAATTAGGATGTTACAGTCACAACATGAGATTTGTACTGAACCCGTCGCCTCTCATGCTATGAAGAAGACGCAGCCACATGATGCCACCTCCAGCTAAACACAAGGTCTAATTGCCTTTTTTTTTGGAACATCCTTAGTCGTCTCTCTCAGACACAACTAACAATACTGCACTTAACTTCCATCTTTCACACAACAGATTAAAAGCAGCTCGTTGCTACCACACGGATCAAGCTCAATCCCTAAGTACTTCGCTTACAATGGACTCTTGCATCTATCAACAATATCATATCGTTTGTAATTAGCTATCATTACTACCTCCAGAACATAGTTTGTCTCGTACTAGCCAACATGTTGTAACCTTATGTAAGAAAAATGTAATATTTTATAAGTAGAACCATATACTTCAAAACCTAATGTAAAACCAACAATATCTTAGATTACTGCTCCACTCAAAAAATAATCTACATTTGTTCATCACTATGCACTCCTTTACACCTGATACTTTCCCCATAATACGTGCTTACTGTGCTCGCACGCCAAATGGCGCACACGGGATGCTAGTATATATTGTCAATCTTCAGTTTAAGTATTGCAGAGTATTGCTTTCTTGGTGAAGAACCTGCACTACACTATATTATACCAAGTTATTCCAGAAGATTCACTATAAAGAACAACCCAAAAGCTAGAGTGAAAAGGTAAATAAACATTGATTCATAGCAGTGATCAATGCTAATTTCAATTAATTGCACGTCGCCTTCATTGTCCACCTAAAAAGAACAACAAAGCAATGGTGAGTCCAAGACCCAAAAAGTACATAATAGAACACTAAACAAATAGCTTATCATTCAATTAACTCATTATCATTGTCATTCTCATACTTAATTAACCATATCATCATTCATGTAGATAACTAGCATAATTATCTTTCCATGTATGCAATGCTCAAGTATGCTCTATGCTCATATGCAACTCCATCAACTAATACCGGTATAATAGAATGATCACCTGTCAGTGAACCACTTTCCTTCACTCCCATAAAGTCCCTACCGAAGTAGGATTTTATCTAAAGCTTTCTGGACTAGCCATACACGGAATAGTTACATGACTTTCTCACCTACCTGGCTCATACAACTCCTGACATGATGAATGCAAATGATGCAGCATATTTTCCATTATCCATTAGCATGATTCATTATCAACATTACCATGTCATCACCATATCATCATCATTATCATGGCATTTAAATAAGCATAAATAAATGTCATGAAAATTTAATTGTAAAAATAAGTGGCAAACAAATCGATGTCTACCGCTCTACCATGCACTCACCTCACGAAAACCAAAACGATGCAAAGGCGGTGGCAGGTCTCTCTTTAGAAACCTCCTCAGGGGGCTGAAGGAGAAGGACTATGAAACAGAGGAAAAAGAAATAAAAAATCAAGTCATAAAAGAAAGAGGTAAGTATAATTACTTGTGTTTGAATTTTACGTACATTCGTTTCTTGGATATGATCCTGAAGCCACAAGAAATCTTGCCTAAAGCAACAATATTTGTCTTCTTTTTATTTTTCTTCTTCTTCTCTTCGGACGACCTCTCCAAGTTAAATCTTTTAGCCTCTGAATGGCTTTTAGCTTTAGTAGTCGAGATAGCCATGGGTTGCTCGACCTCAACCGGTCGAGTCTCTTAAACTTGTGGAGGACCCTCCTTTAAGATCTCCCCTTAATTGTGATCGGAACTAACTTCGATCACTTGGGGGCTAGGGCTTTTTAAGCCCACAGGCTTTGCTGGAGCGGCAATGATCTTCACAAAAGAAGTAAAAAATTATAGTTTTCCTTCTCTATTTGTTTGACAAAAGCAGGTGTGGGGGAAATGGAGAATGTCTGAGTATCATTGTAAAATGGTACCTTAGACTTCCGAACCTTTCTCCTAGGTTGCACGACCACCTTCCCTTTCTCCTCTACATTCAAAACTGCTCAGGAACAAGTTGTTAGGGAGGTCGAGGGAAGAGGGAAACTCGAATTCCTATCTTTATTCTTATCCGCCATCTTTATGATGCAATGTCTCTTGCTCAATGGAACTTGATCGCCTCTGAGTCATTTTCAATGAGCCCAAGTCGATATTAGAATCATCTAGGTCCCCGATGCACCGATTTGCTACAAAATGCAAAAATAAAAATCAGTTGGTAGTCGAAATCACGACCCTCAACCACCAAAGTCAAAATCAAAAAATCATTGATTACCTTTAGGCCTTTGTTTATCCTCCTCGGAGACAACAACCAACATTTGAGGAACCCCCTATGTATTCGGAGGCACCTTCTCGTAGATCAGCTTGACCTGAGCTTCAACCTCTTTCTGGACTAGGTCTACAAAATGGAATATGATCAAAACATGCTTGGATATAAAAAAATTCGAAGGGCTAAATTGATTGTAAAAAGCTTACCATTCTTGTAATCTTTGGTCGAATCTTTGACCCCCCGAGTACATCCACATTGGATGTGCTCGCTTCTTCGAAGGGCTGATGCGACGTGTGATGAAATCACTCACCACATGCCATCCGGTCACCTCGTCGTCCTTCGGGGCGATTCGGCCTCGACCACTTGTGGTCATGTCCCATGACTTCTTCTCTTTCTTCAACCAGACCAAGACAATCTGGTGAACATTGGGATGTAATCCTTCAACTTTCAGTCGTGGATTTGGATCGAGCGGTTTCCCACAATCACGTGCGTCTACTTGCTCATCCCATAGTAGTACTTAAAGAGCTCCGCATTGCGGGGATTCTGGCACGCTTCGCTAAGGTACACGAATACATTGAACATTGTGATGGAATTTGGAACCAAGTTCGCCAGTTCCACATCGAAGTGCTTGAGTACTTCAGCTAGAAAAGGATGCGAGGGTAGTCTAAGAAATCCCTCACAATAAGATTGGAATACAGTGATCCTATCGTCCTCGCCCAACGGCTAGTATTCACCCTCTGCATTTTTCAACTTCACCAAAGATCTTGAAGGGATCTTCTCGGTGGCAACCAACGCAGTCATCTTATCAACATCCATCCCCGACTTCTCACACTAGGACACAGATCCAGCCATTTCTTCTAAAAGAACTTGCTCGGATTTGAAGGAGATTGGAAGAAAGATTTCAAACTTAAGTGGCGACGGAGAAGACAAGAGCTGATCAAGGGAGACAAAGTGATTAGGGAAAGTAAAATCCCAAATTTTACCCCTGGCAGCTACTTATACCCGCCGGCTTTTAATGGAAATCATGGAGAAGCCCAACAGTTGGAATCCCTTCGAGAACTGCTCTCAACGAACAGAATCACGAATGACTGTTCACATCCTTTTTCCATCCATACGGTAAAAAAGGTATTATTTTTACAACTTAAGTAAAAATATCTTTCGTGACCAAATTAATTTCTAGTCAAGAGAAATACTCATCGGAATGTTTTCCTTCCTACTACTATTCTACAACATCTTCTCAAGTAAGTTATTTTCACTTGAAGTTGGGGGGCTAGATAACGACGATTGAATCATCCTCAATTAATGAATCTATTTATATATCATATTCATTATAGATAATGGTATTCTAAATAGTCATCCAGTATACCCCTAGTCGGTGATGTTTGCCATGACCAGGCACGATTACGACTAGTTCAGGTTATGACCACCCCATGGTCATAAAGCCTGTTACAACCAGGTAGAATCACGACCATCTTTTGGTCGATAAGTCTCACATACAGACATGTGGGCCCTATCCTGTCAACTAGGGACCATGTACACCATGCTTGACTGTGCATGGTAGTTAATACAACACACGCAACTATGTGTCTTTGCCATAATTGCACACACCTCTCTCCGTCTCTGGAAATAATCGTCTGGCAAACGTGCAAACATCTCAGTGACAACAACTGTCATCAACGTGCGGATTCCAGCAACCATCAAGGTGCCTCCTAACGCATAGTAACTACCACCCCTTCAATGCTTTATAAGGGGTAGTGCCAGCAGACAGAAGGAGAACAACCCAACACACCGACAAAAGCCATTGATAATATTCTTAGTTTTCAATGGCTTGTTGTGCTTTCATAACCTCATTTAATACAATAACAAAAGATTAAGATTGTTATTCTCTCCGGAGAATGATGGAACCTATCTAAAAACACCATGTCTCTTCTTGCGTGATCTCGAGAGACGTGTTCCCCATATTTACTCACAAATGTCGATAGTAATTCATCGATAAGATGCATAAATCAACATTAACAGCATGTACCACATTGTAATTCAAAATATACTCAAGAACAGAATGTAATAGAGTCGATAGGTTACACGAACGACTTACTGTTGGACTTGATGAAGAAAAGGAAGTAGCGCAAGATCGATGCAATGCAGAACGTAGATGAAGCAACAAAGTGAGCGGTCACATGGATGCGTTGTGCAGAAACCTTATTGTCACCCCATGCAGGTGTTCTCTACGGTAATGGTTTTGAGATCTCACTCTCCTTCCTTCCTGGTGCACACCGTGAAGAAAGGTCGGCCAAGTTTGGCAACTCAAAACTTCAGCACGGAATACCAGAGGAGGAGAAAGATGTGGCATAGGAATGGAGAAATTCTCTATTCTAAACCTAGACATTCTAGGTCCTTTTAAGGACGCGCGAATTACTGTCCAATAACTAACGTCGTTAACTCAAGTAAACCAAATTAATCCAGACGTTTGAATTCACGTTCAAACAAAATTAAGAGAGAGATGATGGCATGATTCATCAAAATAAAAGTTAGAATTTATGTGGTGACATGATTCAGCAAAATAAAATTTGGATTTCTTGTGCCACGAACAACGCTACAGAACAAGTCACATGATTTTCACGCAAAAATCCACCAAGGTAGTCAGAGTCGAGATCCTAAGTTGGATCGATTTGCCTTCGGTAGGATCGAAATCGTAGTATCGAATAGTAGAATTGGCGATTCTACGGAATTGTAAAAATACACATATTTAACATCTATACTATAAGTTTGTATGATTCTTATATGGTTTACCACTTGCATATTCCTTAAAAGCAGCTAGACATACTCCAGGAATAAAAATAGCTTATTATTATCAAGCTCAACATTGCTCATGCCATAATATAGATATTTGTACTAACATTACCACACTGATACAATATTTTGCATGTTCCTTGTTTATTTATAGTTTCATTCTCAGAAATTAATATCAACAAATTTTGCTATAAAACAAAATATCAGCAAAGCCTGGCCTCTAAAAAAAACTGTAATTTTTTTTTTGCCCTAAGTCTCTACTAGTAGGATCGACAGACTGTTGTGGGTTCGTAGAATCGTAAGACTCTAAGAGTAGGATCGCGATCCTAACTACCTTGAAATCCACAAATACGCTTGCGTGTTTAGCCAAAGTCATTATCATGCCACCTCATGTCATGTGTCACATGGTTTATGTGGTTGCAAAGACTCCACATTTTATATTACTCTCCTCACACTTTTCTAAGCAGCGTGGAACTAAATCATGCCATGCTTTGGAATTTAAGAATGAATATGCCTTTGTAGCATGGATCCAATTCTAACACTAAATCCATCCCCCATGTCAACCGAGCGGCACCAGCGGCGGCCGGCTTTCATGCAGCAACATATGTTGGATTGGATTGGAGGAGCTCAACGGTGCTAGGTCGGCGTTCGTGCAGCAAACTCTGAATCTTGATGTTGATTTGTTTGTGGAAAGAAGAATACTTCTAATTCCAAGGATTTGAATTGGCTTGAATCAAATTCAAATTCTATTGAATATGACTTGTAACCGAATTGAATGAATCAAATTTAATTGATGGGAGCCAAAACAGGGAGCGAATTTTGTTTGGGCTTCAAAGCACATAATACAGCCGTGGGCATTTCAACTGATGCTCCCCACGTGAGCGAAATTTGTTTAATTTTGATTTCTACCAGCCTTGGTGATCATTAGCTCTAAGTAATGTTTCAGTCACGGTCATTTCTTGAGGCGAATTGTTGCAGAAGCAACACTACTTTTTCTGTTGCTCGTGTTACCCCCTTTGCTCTTTAAACACGCATGATACATCGATATGCTTCAGGTCCTTTCGACATATGTGGCCTTCAGCTGTGAAGAGAATGCCATTCCTTGCTTGCTTGTGCAACCTAGGCATCTTCTTCATGTTCCGCGTCTATATAAGACACTACTGCAAGGAGACGCATCCCTTTCCTTTCCTGCCTAGATACATACTGATTTCCCTGCATTGTTCTTTCAAGTCCACGTTTAATCCCTTCTTTTGTAGGGATCGATACCCCACCAAAAAAAAAACAAGAAGAAAACTGTTCTAACAAAATACAAAAAAAAGCTAGCCGTTGTTGTTCTTTCACGTCCATAGTTAAGCCCCTGTTCTAGTTATCGTTGCAAAAAAACACATTTTTTTTTGTTTTTTTTTACCCTTTTGTGATTTCTAAGCCTAGCTGGTTGGTCGTATACATCATTTCTTGATGTGCAGATTACATTGCCAGATTCAGTTGTCAGGTAAGTATCTGTCTTCTTATTCACTTGTGTTTAGGTTGAGAACTATGCATATTGAGGTTTAATTTTTTTCCCCGTAATTTTTTTCAGAAGCATATACGGAAGTGTGCACTTGCTGAGTAGGGGATATACTGCAACTAACAGATTGAAGGATTACGGCGTACTGTTCTCTTGATGAACAACCAGCATTACATTATATTGTTCCAAGTGGTAATCTCGACCAGGAGCTTCACTAAAAAGAGCAATCCCAAAGCAGAGGTAAAGAAACATTAATTTATCACGGTTGAATAGTATTAATATCATCTAAGCTCATAGTATAGTACAGTTTACTACAGTACAACTCTGACATAATTACGCACTTCGCATAAAGCATACTTATTCATGTGTGGCATAAGAGTTGTCATGGTATGGTGACATCTATTTCCGACAACAAAACACATTCAAAACAGTATATATTATATATTCTTGCTTACAAGTAGTAAAAGTAGTAAATACGTCAGCATATCACAATTGTCACTATAAATATTAGAACTTTAATTATAATGTATGATTATTACAAAGATGTACTCCCTCTGTTCACATTAGTTTGTCCTTGAAATAGGTACGTGAGCGGTGTATATTTTATTTTTTTTCCCCTCTTTTAGCCATGCTTTTAGAAGTTCTGTGAAAGAGAAAATTTGAAGAAAACATTTCATTCACTACTTGTAGGAAATCCAAACCCATAAATCATGATATTGTGTTCGATTTTTGACATCTCCTGTAGATTCTAGTACCATTTAATTAATAGATAAGAAACACTTACAAAACTACAAGCTACGTTGTGACATCAAATGTTAAAGCCATTCAACCACTACCAGAAACTGAACAATCCTTAGTGTCTGTGGCGCCTCCCAACAGTAGATAGCACATGGGATCTAATTAGATCGTTGTAGTGAATATCGGTTTGATCTCCTCAATCTTGGCCAGAACAATTTGCAAAAGTTGCCTTGTGCGCCCCTTTTATCTCAAGAGAAAATGACGGATGAACCTTGCAAGTAGGCATATATTTTCTTGAAACCATAGACCCTATATAACCGAATTAATGGGCGCCACATCTCCAATACTTCAATGAAATTTTAATTTAACTGTTCAAATCCCACCAAATTTGAACAAAATAGCTAGATCATTCATTGATTTTGTGGTTATATGTCAATCAATTAATAATAGAGGGACATAAGCCTATATGGCGTGATGAAAAAAGATGCAATATTTACTATTGATGGTTGTAACATGTTGGAAAACGGGACATGCAAGAGAGGGGCGGATGTCGGCCACTTCCTGGGCCAGCATCCACAAGAATAAAGAGACACAGGCGTTTATACATGTTCATATGCTAATGAAGATGCCCTACTCTTGTTGGTGTGCCCCTCAGGCGTGGAGTAGATGGGTGCTTCTTCGTCCAAACGTCCTAAGGGCATGTACAATGCGAGATGCTTATATAGAGTGCGTAAAGAAAGATAATATAACCACATCATCAAGAACTTATGTAAAAGTCATTTCCTCTAATACAAGCATCTTTTTTTGTAGATGCTTAGATTATTATATTATCTATTGATTATATATAGTTATATACATAATCACCTCTTAAGCACCGGTGTCTAATCAAGTATTGATGCTACAAAATAAGCACCTTATCTATCCTACATGACAAAAAGATCAGTTTTCTTTGCTAAACACATCTCCAAGCACCTGCATTGTACATGCTCTAAGTGCACATCAATTTGTATGTCTTGTATTAAATGACAGTTCGAGTTACAAGTAGGGATTACAACGAGTGTATATAGGCGTTCAGCTTGGTACAAACGACTACGCTACCCTCAGCGGGTTGACTAAAGCAAGGGCAAAAGAGTCCTTGTGGAAGGTGGAAGTGTATCCCATGTTAGCATCTCCCCGTGCTTGTTTTCTGTTGCTTGGTCCCTTGGATGGGGAATCAAGGAGGCCGCTAGAGATATTCTACGGATTTTTTTTTGCCAAATCCGAGTTTTATACAAAATTTAGATAAATTGGTTTTCACATACGAAGCATAAATATTCTAGCTTTAACTATGTGCACCAACACTCTATATCTAGGTGAAGGTTTGCAATCCTAGAGTGACAAGCAAGCAAGATAGCTCTAGGAATGTGAATAGCACAAAGTAAGCGAGCAAAAGATGAACCACAATAGATGACATAAGGATCTTTTTCACATGGTGATCAGAGACTTACCGATCTCCCCTAGTTCAAGTTGGGGAAGCTCAAACGAATTGAGCCGACTTCGTACGGTTGAGCACTTCCCTTAATCCACTAAGATTGCTTCCTTGACACCGGAGATGGCGAGCACCGAGCCACTCACAAACCCGTGCCTCTTCACATGCTTCTTGAAGATATCATTGGCCAACAACTCCATAAGTCGTCTAGGTGATGGCAACCTCCAAGAGTAATAAACCAAGACAACCACTTGATTTCCACCAAGTGAAAAAGCTCAATCTTGAATGCAATGCACTTGAATCTTGCCTTTAAACCTCACTAGGTGCAACACATGCACTAGAGAGTGAGGATTTGCACTAGCTCAAGTATGTTCAATGGAGTACAAATAGTCTTAAAATTCGCCCAAGCCTAGTGTTTATAGCCCACCAAAAACTTTGGTGCCTTCAACCAAAGATAAGCAAAATTTTGCTAGGTGGTACTCAAATGACTTCTCCTGTTGGGCACATGTGAGTGAGGGCATCGGGCAATGACAATTGGATGAGGATTGCATGCACGAAGAACTTGAACTCCCCGAACTCATATCCTCCATGGCAAGTTCTCTTGCGTGAGCTAAGGGGATCCAAGTAGGGTGTGGCAAAAATCCAATTGGGAGGGAAAACACACCAAATTTGGTGCCCTGTAGCAGTGCAACCCTCTTAGCGCCAACACTTGACCACCTTTTCCACATGTGCATGCCAATGTGGCAAAACAACCCAAGGTCGAGTCCACATCAACAAAACAATTGGGTCAAACCACTGTGGGGTATGATTTAAACTGGTTTTAGAAGATGAGGGGGTTAAATAACTGGTTTCATAGTTCAAGGGGTTAAGTGGACTTTTCGATAGTTTGCGGTGTAAAATGGTCTTATTCCTTTTTATCTCATTGCCAATTAATTCAGCCGAAATGCCACCGATTGTGCCATCCCACTACTACGCTTGCATCACTGGCACCGCTAACAGCGACCTTTCAGGGGAAAAATTGTTTTGCCACTTAAGGAATGGTGGCCTATTCTATACTTTACCACTAAAAATTTGTTCCTTTTGTTTTTGGCACTCTTCCATTAAGGTATTGTTTGTTTTACCATTACCATCAATTAGTATCAAGTCAACATGTTTGACTAGGTTGGACATGTTAGATTTCATGAATAATGACTAAAATATCACTAAGTGATTGGTATGTGGCGCAACTCGATGGCTAGGTTCGAGAGGAGCTACGCCACTGACAACACTAGCCCTTCTGAGGGGAGCCCGAGACTCATCGGTGCCAAGAGAGAGAAAAGTGGGTGAGGGGGACATTGTAGAGGGAGAAATTACAAGTTTACCTCTAGTTCTATGGCCAAATTGTTGGAATTAGACTGGAATGACAAAATGGAAATATGCATGTAACCAAAGAGTGGAAAAAACAAAAAAAAAAGTGTGGCAAACTAAATAATAGGTCATTCCTTTTAACTTTCAGTCATATCAATTGTCTTGGGCATCAAGGCAAACATCAAATGTTCGATCATTGAACTCCCATTGATTCACTTCATACTAAGTGTTGTCGTAGTTGCATACTAATATTGCAATATAATCTTTATATCTTAACTTTTTCGTATTACAACATTTGAAATAACTATGACAACATTTTCATTGAACTACTGCAATATCTATATTCAGTTGCTACAGCAATCGTTGATACTTAGAAAACTTTCAGACGAATGGAATAACTCCTTTTCAATAAACTATTATATCATAGTCCAAAATGTTGTCTACATTGAAAAAAAAGGATGCGCTCACTAGAAGTTCATTTTCTTTTTTTTTAATGCAAATAGTGTTTGTAACCACTTGTTGTTGACTACTTCAAACCATTTTTCAGTGCTTACAGATCTTGTGTACAATGGAATTTTGATTCGCTACTAAATATAAATAATGGCGACGTCTTCCTTTGACGAATGGCGCAAAGATTTAAAAGATATAAACTTCTGGTAAGTTTTAGCTTCCTTATTTGTACATATACCTTTTTGAATTCATGAAAGAAAGGAAATTATTGGTTATCTTTCGATGCACCATCCTAGAGTAGGTTCGTATGGACAAATATGCAACGAACACTAAGTTGAGGGTTTGTTTGGAAGTAGGATCGCAAGAGATCGATATGATAATTTTCTAATCTAAAATTCTTATTTTCCAAATGGGGCCTTTAAGTTTTTAATACTAACTATAATACTACAGACATTGGTTTTGTGACCAAAATATAACTTTGACCACTAATTTGTACTGCACTCCAAATTGTTATAAAGAGGCTATTCCATCCTTTCTCCACCTCTCCCACCTCTCACATGAAATTGCTAAATAAGTCAGAGAAAAACTAGTTTAACTGCGTATTCCATGATTGTGATTCCCTCCTCTCATCTTCCAAACAAAATGCTACACGCCTACACCCTTTGCTAAAACAAATATATGGTCCTTCAACTCTTTTCGCCGTCTAATTTTTGTCCCTTATCGCCAATACCATTTATAACCCATCCTCCAAATGTCAAAACTGCTGCAAATGATATCCCGGAGCTAGTTTCATAGGTGATTTGGGTGATGTGGTATCTTACTTGGCATCTAAGATGACATGGTGTCCACACCAGTAGGTATAGATGAGTATGCATTGTGGGATCCACAACTCAGCCCCCGAAGAGCTTTTTCTTCTATTTTTCTTCTTGCTTTTGGTTTTGGGAGTGGGGCAGGTGGACTAGGAGACGACGAGGAGGAGCCAGCTTGGGATGTGGGGGTCATCGAGGTGGGAGGGGAGGAAGAGCGGGGAGGAGAAGGGGTGGAGGAGGGAGAGGTCGAGAAGGAGGGAGTGGACGGTAGGGTGGTGGCGCAGGTAGGAGGCGAGGAGGCGAAGGAGGTTGAGGGAGGCGTTGAGTGGGTACGTAGGGTGGCGGCACGGAGTGGAATAAGGTGTCCGCAGCGGAGGGGAGTGGGGAGAAGCGGTGGAGGATAGCGGTGAGGAGGTGCAGGTGGGGTTGGAAGGAGGATTTGATGACGATGGCGCAGAGTGCGCGAGTGAGGTCAACGTCGGCGAGACGTAGTGGCATCGGACAACTCTGGGTGGACTAATGGCCACGGGGCAATAACTAGTACCAATCGATGTAACTAGTACTCCGACGGGAGGGAATTTTTTGCTCCAAGCATCCTTAGTCCCACTTCTGCCGCCAGAACCAAAGTTTTCAGGAGGGTATACATGTCTTTTTACCCATTTTCTGTCTCCTAACGGCTGTCAGACTGATGGGAGTGTCATTCTCAATATTTCAGAGTCTTCAGGGTACTATTTTGCAGTTCATCGCCAAAGCAATGTCATTTATCTGAATACGAACGAAAACAATGCTACTGAACCAATTTTCCTAGTTTTACATGGCCAATCTAAACATTCTCAAAGACATTATTGATCAAAGTAATATAGTATGATTGTATGCATTCTAGGATGCCTCTTCCATTTTTACTAGAGGGAGTAGGAGGTAAGTTCGTTGGAGATTAACAATTGGACATTTTTGTAACGAAGCATTGATTTTTATGTTGGCATCTTTTTTGGAGGTGAAACATTACCTGTTCATGTCTAAGACCAGTTTTCATATATACGATTTTAAGTCATAACTGTCAATAGTTAATGAGAAAATATTTTATGATTCCAATGGGAGCTAAAATCACATATACTAGCTAGGAACATGTGCACTTCACAAGCTAGTTTAGTAACTTTCACAACAATTTAACGACAAAGAGAGATGAATTACGCAGTTAGAATTATGAGTTGGACACCATTTAGTGATCTAAAATTTCTATTCGGATTGGGAATTGGAAATGTTAAGTTATACCAATCCTATTTAAATGGACATGGAACACAATTAGTTATAGAAATATTCAATGCTAATCTAAGTTTGGATTTTTTTTTTGAATTTATATATTTTTAAAATGATAATGTTTTGATGCCAATTTGTTTGGGAATTTTTAGCAGCAAATTTATACATATTTGGATACCTCAATTTATTTTGTAATTTTGAGTTTAGATATATTTGGACTACAAGTTTTTGAAACTTTTAATTCCGATTGTTTACCTGTTCGACTTCAATTCAACCATGTCCATACATAGCACTCTAAACATGAGATGTGAAATCTGGATTCAAATTTGTTTCAGACTATTATGGTAAATCAATCCAAATCATTATAATAGGAGGGTCCATTGGATTGACATCTCAGTTGTTGTTGTTTTTTCTTTTCTCTGGTTTGTGAAGATCACTAGCCAAATACGCAACAAAGACTAAATTTAGGGTTTGTTTGGAAGTAGGATCACAACAGATCGACGTGATGATTTTCTTAATCTGAAATTCCTATTTTCTAGATGGGGGACTTTATGTTTTTAATACTAGCTTCAGCAAAAAAAAAAGGGTGATGTTCTCGGCATAAGTATTGTCTCCAAAATGTAACTTAATTTGGCCACTAATTTGTACTATACTCCAAACTGTTTGAGGCTATTCCATCCTTTGTCCACCTCTCCTAGCTCCTAAATAAGCCAGGGAAAAAACTTGTTTAACAACTTATTCCATGATTGTGCTTCCCTCCTCTCATCTTCCATAGCATCAAAATAGTGGCAAAATCTTTTTGCCAAACCATTTTGCAAAACATAAATCTACTTATTGCGGGATATAACCAAGTGATGTCAATAATCGGAGACACGGATATTTGAATAGATTTATACTCTGTAGAGGTGGTACAACTTTACCCACACGATATAAACATCCCACTATGTCAACCATGTCACGCAGTACCAAAGGTACCCGATTTGAGAATTCATGATAAAGCTTTTACATTACCGGTCTTAACAACAAACCACACTATGATACCTTCTTAAGATATGGAGAACTCTCCAAAATCCTATGAACTCATACGTTGTGCTGGAAAGTTTTGTGGTCCTCGCAAAGCCCCTACAAACATGGAGATCCTCTACCATGCTCGCAGTAGCCCAATTTCAACCTACAATCTACCACCTGCGGTTTATTGCTAGTACACGATAATTTATTATGCTAGGGCCTCCCCATGTGAGGCACGTGTGGTTGTACGAATTTACTTGGGGTCTAAGGACACTCTCGAGAGTAGTTACTCCCTATTCTGTATCTCACAATGTAGGGAACATCTTGCGTAACTGAGAGTATGTATGTGTAGCAGCTATGGAGCTCGACGACAACGGCATTGGCCAACGGTGATTGTCCCGACGGAGGCGGCGGCCGACGGCGACAGTTTCGGCGATGGTGGCCGACAACCGCGATGGAGTCATAGAGACAGGTGGAGGAGTCTGAGCCGATTCCATGTAAATCAAACCTTCTCAGGTCTGAATACTTGGGAGTGGCCCTACTCCAACTAAGATACAATATCGTGGAATTGGAATCAAATTTAGAGATTCAATTACGGATGCATCCAAACAACCTCAGAATTGAAAATTCCAATTCCCCAATTCAACCTCCAATTCTGGCATCCAAACGGGGTTGTGAGAGAAATTCGAGCTATTGTTCCTGTTTTACATTTAATGAAATTTTTTGTAGCAACAGAGTTATTTCATTACACAACAATTTTAAAATAATAATATTTTTAGAGGGTTTTAAAGCATTTTTCACCAAATGAACTCTCAGTCTGACAACCTCACTTTACTATTTGCTTAGAGAGTGTTCTATTTGATGCCTAAGACTTAATTTTAGTTATGTCACACTTTTTTAGTCAAGTGTTCGGTTCAGAAAATGGTATGGTACTCCTGGGAGTACGTACTCCCACCTCTCATATACCACGTAAATCTTATGATGATACCTCTTTATCTATTTGAGCATACTCTAATAATGATTATAAGATACCTCAAAGTGAGTTTCATGAAAAATTTCATTAAATTCCACTTTTATAGCAAAATTTGTGTATATACTTCTTTTATGTATGAAAAAGGGTATATAGCAAAAAACAAATGACTCCAATGAAAATTTTTCAATCAAATCGCATTGGAGTCTCTTATAATTTGTATTTAAGTATACTGAAAATGATAAAGAAGTATAATATATGTGTTTAAGTGGTATATTGAAAGTGGGAGTACATACTACCGGGAGTACGAAATGGACGTCATATATATATATATATATATATATATATATATATATATATATATATATAACCCACGTGTCATATAATCAGGCTTTTGACTAACTTTTCCGTACTTTGATGACCATTTTGTTGGCACACGTTTGCGTTTAATTATAGCAAAACTGGTGTTGAACCAAACATATCCTTAGTCTGTACGGCTTAACACTAGTCTATGATTCGTACATGGATTGCACCGTCTGGATTTTAGCTAGGCAATTTGCCGTAGCACGCATAACTCTATTGTCTTCGCTTAGGAAACAAATACTCCTGTTGCATGTTGCATCTCAATCTATATATACGTCTATGTAGATTGGTCAACCAATATATACGTGTGCGTAGATTGGTTAACTGTGTGCAAATAGGCCCACCAATCCGCCATCACTTGGGCAACTCCTCTTCCAGTATTGTACTCCCTCTGTTCTTTTTCAAATGACATTAATGATTTTGCACGATTTCTGACTCCGAGCTGTCATTTTGACCATTTCTTTTTAAACTTTATGCTAGTGTAAATTGACAAAATTATAATAGATGCTATGAAAGTACTTTCATATGAGACAGTTTCATATGACCAATATAAATAGTTTTGAATTGAACGTATTGATCGCCAGGCTTGATGCATGATTTTAAAGCATCATTTTTTAGAAAGGGCAGAGGGAGTGATTGTTTGTTATCAGTAAAATCGTAATTGTTTGTTAACATTTTCCTTGATTTTAGTGCCAAATTCCCTGTCAACAACAATGCCAACAGAGCAACTTATGTAAATTCTTTCTTGCGTGTGTGTGCAAATGAAATTCGCATTCTCCACCGTAATAATTTACGTGTGTTGTACATATAGAGTTCACCTGCCTGGTCCCTAAGAGCATGTACAATAGTCTTATGTTAGCTGTCTATAATCTCTGCTACGTAGGATTTTTGTTAACGTGAATAAAAGAGAATAAAGAAAGAGAAAGATGTTGTCTACAATCATGTAGCTGACTGTAACACAAGAAACAAGAAAATCATTAAAGATTATGTGTTGTTTACAATCATGTAGTCGACTGTATCACCACAACACATTGTATGAGATATCTTTAGTGATGTCTATAGATGATATAAAAAGTTACTATAGACAGCAAATATATGTGCCATTGTACATGCTCTAAGGATCCAAGCTAACCCTTCTCTGTTCTTGCGTCCAAATTTATCTGGTCAGCCGGCCCGTCGTTAATGGAACAATTAATTAATTAATAATTTGCTTGCAGTACCAATCTAAATAGTTCTGAACGTATTGATCGCCAGAATTCCGAGAGCATCAATTTTTAGAAAGGGCAGAGGGAGTGATTGTTTGTTATCAGTAAAATCGTAATTGTTTGTTAACATTTTCCTTGATTTTAGTGCCAAATTCCCTGTCAACAACAATGCTAACAGAGCAAATTATGTATCGTTTTTTCTTTCTTGCGTGTGTGCAAATGAAATTCGCATTCTCCACCGTAATAATTTACGTGCGTTGTACATGTAGAGCTCACTTGCCTGCTCTTGCCTGCTCCAAATCCCAAATTAAGCGAGCTTCATGCATTTTGATCTAGGCTACTTGCATGCGCGCACGATCGAGACGGACATGCCACCCCTAAAAATTAATGGAACAATTAACTAATTAATAATTTTCTTGCAGTACTTAATTTTGGTTTTGTGAAATTAATCAATATGTCTTAACATGCTCTTTTCTTTTTGGTTTTGTCACCAGGTTGAATGGATACCGCCGCACACATGCATACGATAGCTTGGAAGGGAAGGTCTCCTGGCCTTTTGTCACATGGAATGTTGGGGTGGGGGCCACGGCTTCCTTCACGCGGGCCATAGCAGGCATCGCTGTGGAGGCGACGATCAGGCGCTATGGCCCCTTCGATCCCGTAATAAAGGTGGAGCTGATGAAGGAGCCCACGGAAGAAGAAGCCGCCCGAGGGAGAAGCGGCAGCCACATGAGCATCGAGGAGCAGTTGAGAGCTGCGGTTGCAAAGGAGCTCGGGCTGCTCGACCAAGAAGAATACAGCAGGCGCAAGGAAGCCGACGACGACCTACGCTACTACTCCTACGGGATGCACAACTCCACGTGGCGGTTGAGCCATCTCGTGTCGCAGCGCACAATAGTTCCTCAGATCATCGAAAAGCTGTCAACGAAGAGGTACCTGCTGGTGGTTGACAACCTCTACGAGCACATCGACTCCGTTAGTTTCTCAGAGACGGTGGGGCTTCTTCCTCCTTCGTGGAGCAATTCTTTTTGGCTGATATCCACCACCTCCCGAGAAGTCTGCGACAGGAGCAAGTCGCTAGGTCACACAGTCCTCGGATTCTCCAGCGAAGATGAAGTTGAGATCCTGATGCTTATCCTCTCCGCGCTGCATGAATCGGCCAACTACATCTTCAACACAATCCGCCGGGAAGACGAGCGGTATTGGCACCGTGTCGCCCTCCGGTGTCTTCACTCTGCCATGCTGCTCTTTCCCCAACAGCCACTGCCACCTGATGGAGATCACCAGAGTTGTAGTGCGCCATCTGTTACCTCAGATGAGCTCATCCGTCAATGGGCCGCCCAAGGTATACTCGCTAGCATTGACAAGTACGATGATATCTATCAAGTTGGCAATGTCATTCTCCAAGCATTCCGAGAGTATTCCTTGATGAAGCTGCCATTTTCTCTTACAACTGAAGCTGATGCACCTACCGAAACTGCTGCACACTTCTTGGCATCCCATGGTCTTTTTGATGAAATGCAGTGGTTGGAGCACAAGAAATGGATCTCGCTCATGGACAACAAAGGATGGCATATAAGTAGCGAATGGCTGAGCACAGAAACCGGTGGCCCAACCACACTTATTCTAAGGCATTGCTCACAGATATCAAACTTGTTCTCACAACTTGATCATCTCTTGCCCGATCTACTTTGTATTCGTGTTCTTGACCTCTCCTATACAACACTAGAATCACTCCCTCCTTCAATTTGGTGTCTCCTGAACCTACGGTTGCTTTCCCTCAGAGGCTGTCGTGGCCTCAAAAGTCTATGCAGCTTCTCCGATAGTGAGAGAAGTGACTCGCGAAAAAATAGCAACAAAAATACCAACTTGCTCTACCTTGACCTCTCCTATTCAGATATAAACACTTTCCATTGTGACTTCTTCCAAAACATGCCAAATCTTCAAGAGCTCCTGCTTGTCAAATGTTCCAGCCTTGTGGAGTTGCCACCCTCCATCGTTAATCTGACAACACTAGAGCTCACAGGAACTCAAATAAAATCTTCCTCTGAGGAGATATTTGGAAAAATGAATAAGCTTCAATCAGTCAAGCTCATCGGCAACAAGAAATTGGTGTTGCTCCCAGGGTCAATCTCTAAAGCCCATGGCTTGATCAAGCTACATATTGAAGGATGGGAGTCAAGCATAGAGGAAGAGATTAAATTGGACGGACATCCTACCCTTCAATCCTTCTCGCTGATCTCTGCACCTCACGTAAGGTGCATTTCCTTGCGCGGATGTAGAAAGCTCGAGTCTGTGGAATTCAAGGACCTTGGTGCTTTGGAGGACCTCAACCTGTCTGCCACAGCTATCAAGGAGCTCCCTGCTGACATCCCTAATATGCCCCAGCTTAAGCGATTGCTTCTCATGGGTGTTCCTTCTCTGAGGCGATTCCCTTGGCATAAGCTGCGGCGACTGCCAGATGTGTTTTGCTTGGATCAGTGTGCAGAAGGAATTGGTAATCATTGTGATCAAGTTGCTCAGGTGTGCATCAGTGATTCCAGGCTATTCCATAGCTTCAACGCCACTGCTAGGGATTTAGTAAGGGATGGACGGTTTTTCCAATCTTTCTATGTTCGAGTTGCACCATGCAATACAAACATCAGGCAGTTGCCAGATGAAGAAGGCATGCTAGATAACAAACTGCGGAAATTAGTAAAGAAGCAATCAACTTATGTAGATGTACATAGCAGCTATAAGGCAGAAGAAGTTGCTATTTTCTCGCCGATGACAGCTCCCGTTCGCCGAACAAGAAGGCATGTGGAGATATCTACAGCTCCCCTTCAGTTGGCAGATGAAGAAGGCATGTATCATGCTGGTTTACGCCGTCTTCTACAAGTCACCATATCAATATCTGTGACATGTGATACTTCCATTTCCAACCTTGACGAGCTGAGTGGCTTCGACGATCTGGAAGAATGTGAGCTTCGGTGGTGCCATCAAATGGATCGAGTTATCTCGGGAGAAAGTTCCTTGAAGAATCTACGAAATGTCCATGCTAGTAATATCAAAAGTCTAGCTCACTTCTACCAACCATACACGTGGATTAAACATCCCAGGAGGTTGAGTACACTAGAGCACCTACACCTGGAGTACTGCCCAAGATTGGAGGACATGATGCCATGTCAAACAGTACTACCGTGTCTCAAGACGCTTGACATCCTGTTCTGCTACAACCTCAAGACAATATTCTACCTTGACTCTGGTCAAGGTAATTCTTCTTATCAGCTCCCACGCCTCCAAACGATACGCCTCCAGGAGCTCCCACAGCTGCAGCACCTCCACGGCGACGATGCTGTCATCACCGCACCGATGTGGAAAGAGCTCCACGTCCGGGGGTGCTGGCGCCTCCGCCGGCTCCCGCACCTTCAAGGTCAGCCGAAGATGGTGGAGCTGAACGGGGAGAGGAGCTGGTGGGGCAAGCTCCTCTGGGACTCACCGTTACACCGCAACAGCTACCACCCCAAGCTTTCCCCGGCGTTCGCCTCCTTCAACGAGCGTGCCAAGATCAAGAGCTATCTCAGATGAATCATACCCAAGCATCCATGAGTTGGTATGTGACTTCTCTCAGCAAACCCTCTGTTCATCAATCATTCACCACAACCACAGACTACCTAAACACCTACATATTAACAACATTCTACCATACATGCGTACCGTATATGTCTCCTACTATACCCTTGTGCCACCCATGCATCTATACAGATTTCAGAATGCCCATCCCTGCCTCCATACATGCTTGCATCGAAGAAAAATCAATTAGTTATGTGAGTTCTACTACAAATACGAGTTACTTGTCAGTTGTGGTGTGCTTAGACATTTAGTGTTTCCAAATAAAGGTTAGTTTCCTGGTTGATCTCAAATAAACCAGTTTGCCTTGCGTGAACTCAACCTTGTTTCCAAATATTATTGAGTGCCATCTTTTCTACGTTCAGTGTGATCGTTTATGTATGTTGTGTTTAATTGATTATTATGTAATGTTCGTGTGAGGCGTGATATAAGTACCCACTGTTTAATAATAAAGTGTGATTTGTAATGTTAATTGGCACGTGTATCTGATTTTTGTGCCAAAAAATACATATGTAGTGTTTCATAAGCTCCTCACTCACCACTGAGTTACTGGAACTGTTGTACCAGCATTACTGATTGAGCTTCTTATTTAAAGAGCATATCTGTATGAACTTACCATATATAAGATAATTAAAGCTCTAATATAAGCCGCTAAATCCCTCAAGTGGAAGGGCATTAGCGTAAAGTGAAATAATTCTGGGGTCAATGGCATTTAGTGATAGATCTGAATACCCTATCGGAGTAGTTTTCATTCTCATATCTTAAGTCCAGTTCTAGTTTGATGTATTCATCTTATTTAAATGCACTTTCTAATTTTGAGTCTACATAATGTTTGTATTGTGCATTAATCAACTGGACATTAATTCAGGTAAAACACTTAACAGTTTTACAACTCACTTCATAAAATCCTGAAATAATTCAGGGAGATTCTTGGGGTGTGCTAATACTCAAATAAAATTTGAAACCTCGCTGTTCAAGTGTTATTTGCTTCAACTAAATTCAAACCTAGCTTAGGTTGTTAAATATATTTACCTAAGCTAGGTTTGAATTTAGTTTATGCAAATAACACTTGAACAGTGAGGTTTCAAATTTTATTTGAGTATTAGCACATCCCAGGAACCTCTCTGAATTATTTTAGGATTTTTTTTTGCAATTTTTTTTGCTATTTTATAGAGTCCGGGTCTGTTTGGACCGTCCGATTCGTCCGAACATCTCCTCCGATCGGGACCGTCCGATTCCGATCGGACAGTCTGAACAGACCGACCTGTTCGGACGGTCCGAACGTCTCCTCCGATCGGATCGTCCGATTCCGATCAGATAGTCTGATTTCGATCGGACGGTCCGAACAGACCCGGGCTCTATAAAATAGCAAAAAAAGCACAAAAAAAAAATCCTAAAATCCTGAAATAATTCAAGGAGGTTCCTAGGATGTGCTAATACTCAAATAAAATTTGAAACCTCGCTTTCAAGTGTTATTTGTTTAAAATAAATTCAAACCTAGCTTAGGTTGTTGAATAGAGTTTGAATTTTTAGGTTTTTCTCAATGTTGTTTTTGTTTTTGTATAGAATCCAAATATTTTAGATGAGTAAAATAAACTTCAGTTAAATCAAAAAATATTTTATTAAATTTTTATTTAATTTTCTTGAGAAATGAAAAAAAGAAAAGAAAAAGATTATGGCCGTCCAAATACAACCTCATTCATCAAACCAAACATCATCTTGAACCATTCAGGACCATCCTATCTAAGTAACCAAACAAAACCATGTATTATCATATCCCACCAACCAAACATCATACTTGTATCATCTCATCTAGGATCATCACATTCACCCTGTACCATCTCATCCCATTCACCCTCGTTCACTCAACCAAACGCTACCTTAGTTATAGACAGAAAGTATACTTTCTGCAAGGAAAATTGAAGCACCTGTCCCTAAAAGGAAAACGTAATGTAACAAACATGTGAAACTGAAACACGGACAGATCTAGGACACTGAATTTTCCTTGAGTAACGTTTGCTTGTGCTACCATTTTAGAACTAACGAAGTTTACTTTAAGTTACCTGAAGATAAAAAATTGGCATGCAACACTGCAAACTGGACTTTGCATTAGTGAAGGTTCTGCTGTCAGATCGGTCGAGAGTGGGTTCTGCTGTCAGCAAATTTCATCAAATCATTACAAACTGGGGAAAAAACATGAGTAAAAGTTAATTGCCGGTAGTGAGTGTTTACTGTTTTGTCATCTTTCTAAGTAAGTGAAGATTAAAACGTAGCTGATTTTATGTGTGACGCCCAAAAGCCAACAGAAGCATAGGGATGGCTACATGTGCAGTGTTAAGAGAGCAAAACAGGATATTAGAAGGCCTAGTGGAGAGAACAAGGAAGATAGTAATGCATAACTGATCACTGCTTGTTACAACAACTAAGAAGCTTTTCTATGATTTTAGTAGATGAAGTCATGTTGGCATCTCCTAGTAGTGCTTGATTTTCTGGGGGAAATAACAGATTCATACATGATAGTTCCCTAAGAATAAAGTGAAAGGAAGGGGGCAAAAAACAGTTTAAAATTTTTCTTTGAAATTGTCTTGGCGTGTTAGTGAAATACAGCAGCATAAATCTCATGCCAATACCAAATATGAAGACATCCTACAAACCGTGCACACCAAAGAACAGATGACAGTATGCTCGTCTGTCCATTGCTGATTGTGCATCCTCGAGGATTTCTGTGAGCACTAGTTCTCCCTTTCACGATGTTAATCGCAGCTAGCGGCCGGGCAAACGGAAACAGCAAAGAGAATTTAAAAACAATGATACCATAGATGCTTAGGAGACAGAGCGGTACGTCGCCGCCGTAAGCAAATCAGAAGCAAGGAGGCACCTCAAACGGGGACAAGCTTGCGGCACTGGCATTTCATCGAGCATGTGATACGCGTATGTATGTACGTACCATCTGCAGTTAGATGCCGCTCTCGATGCGTGTCATCATGGGTCTCCTCAGCTTCTTAGATCTCTTCGGGCTAACAATGAATCAACCAATCAATCAAACTAATTAATGGTAACTCCGCCGCTCGACGATTCTGCAGCAAAATTAACCAATGGCGTGCAGGCAGGGGGCGAGCGTGAGAAATCACAGGCAAAGCTAAGCACCGACTGGGTACTAAACTAACTGAGTAACTAACTAGCTAGCTAGCTAACCAACCTGTACATGAATGGCTTGAGTGAGGTAACTCCGGCAGGGAGTGTTTCGCCTCGGCTGCTCCTGCCCTGGCGATGCACGGAGACGGAGGAGGAGTAGCCCTTTCGGTGGAACACGGGAAAGCGCCGCGGCAGCGCCGTGCGACATTGTTGGGGGGAGAGACCAAGGTGGAACGCGCGGAGGCGGAAGATCCGGAGAACCGGAGACGCGGCGGCGACGCGAGAGGAAACAACCTCGGTAGCGGGGAGCCGGAGATCGATGAGGGAGAAACACCACGACTACCAGCCTAAGGATCGACGTGACGGTTCGATTCGCAGTCGAACTGATCGGACGGTTCACAATCGAGAAAATTGATTATTTACCACACCTTTGATTAAAACTTGACAAAATATCTACCTCATATACCACATCTTTTGTTGTGCCTTGATAGTTTGTCATTTCTGAGTTATTAAATGGATTTTTTTTCTTTTGTTTTTTCAATGTAGGCGAAATGACATATTTACCCCTTGCCCATTCGAGCGGCTGGCTATGTCGTTGGGTCGAGCATGGTTGGAATACAAAAAATAGCATCGACGACAAAGTACAGTCGTGCAGAGTACAGGTCAACAGCAAGGAAGAAGAGGAGGTGCACTGGAGAGATGCAAGTGATGTCAATAATCGGAGACACAGATATTTGAATAGATTTATACTCTGTAGAAGTGGTACAACTTTACCCACACGACATAAACAGCCCACTGTGTCAACCATGTCACGCGGTACCAAAGGTACCCGATTTGAGAATTCATGACAAAGCTTTTACATTACCGGTCCTAACAACAAACCACACTATAATACCTTCTTAAGATATGGAGAGCTCTCCAAAATCCTATGAACTCATACGTTGTGCTGGAAAGTTTTGTGGTCCTCGCAAAGCCCTTACAAACATGGAAATCCTCAACCATGCCCGCACTAGCCCAATTTCAACCTACAATCTACCACCCACGGTTTATTGCTAGTACACGATAACTTATCATGCTAGGGCCTCCCCATGTGAGGCACGTGTGGTTGCACAAATTTACTTGGGTCTAAGGTGCCACAAGTGCAAGGGTGTTGGCCATTTTCAGAGGGACTGCCCAAATGTCAGAACTATGCTTATCACCGAGGATGGCGGTTATATTTCAGCTAGTGATGACGCCTGATGCGCAACCAGTCTTGCACACTGATGACATAGAACAATGTGAGTGCGATCTGAGTTTCCTAACACCGAGCGGATTCCATTGTTTGCGCCCAAGGTGCTTAGTGTGATGCCATCGCCGTCACTCGAGCGGTGCAATTTGTTTTGCACTTGGGCGAAGCTTGATAAGGTAAGGTCGCAAAGTGATCATTGATGGCGGAAGTTGTCACAATTTGGCTAGCAAGGATATGTGTCATAAGTTGGGTTTGAAGTACTTGCCGTATCCACGTCCTTATCATGTGCAATGGTTGAGCAACAAAGAGGAAGTGGAGGTGAACTATATGGTGCGAGTGACGTTTTCTATTGGGAAGTACACCGACACTGTGGACTGCGATGTTGTGCCTATGACGGTGTGTCACTTGCTCTTGGGACGGCCATGGCAATATGACCGTTCTGCTGTTCATGATGGGCGTACAAATGGCTACACATTTCGATGGAATAATATGGATATCATCTTGAAGCCCTTTACACCGTTACTCTCTATTCTGTATCCCACAACGTAGGGAGCATCTTGCGTAATTGAGAGTATGTATGTGTAGCAGCTATGGAACTCGACGTCCATGGAGCAGCTACGGAGCTCAACAACAACGGCATCGGCCAACGGTGACTGTCCCGATGGAGGCGGCGGCCGACAGTGACAGTTTCGGCGATGGTGGCCGACAACCGCGATGGAGTCATAGAGACAGGTGGAGGAGTCTGAGCCGATTCCATGTAAATCAAACCTTCTCAGGTCTTAATAATTGGGAGTGGCCCAACTTCAACTAAGATACAATATCGTGGAATTGGAATCAAATTTAGAGATTCAATTACGGATGCATCCAAACAACCTCACAATTGAAAATTCCAATTCCCCAATTCAACCCCCAATTCTGGCATCCAAACAGGGTTGTGAGAGAAATTCGAGCTATTGTTCCTGTTTTACATTTAATGAAGAATTTTGTAGAAAAATAGTTATGTCATTACGCAACAATTTTAAAATAATAATATTTTTAGAGGGTTTTAAAGCATTTTTCACCAAATAAACTCTCAGTCTGACAACCTCACTTTACTAGTTGCTTAGAGAGTGTTCTATCTGATGCCTAACACTTAATTTTAGTTATGTCACACTTTCTTAGTCAAGTGTTAGGTTCACTACCAAAATTGTGACTTGCTATATTTTCTTAGCCGCCCCTACGGCTTAACACTAGTCTAGAGATAGTTTCATATGACCAATATAAATAGTTTTGAACGTATTGATCGCCAGGCTTGATGAATGATTTTAAAGCATCATTTTTTAGAAAGGGCAGAGGGAGTGATTGTTTGTTATCAGTAAAATCGTAATTGTTTGTTAACATTTTCCTTGATTTTAGCGCCAAATTCCCTGTCAACAACAATGCTAACAGAGCAACTTATGTAAAGTCGTTTTTTTCTTTCTTGCGTGTGTGTGCAAATGAAATTCGCATTCTCCACCGTAATAATTTACGTGCATTGTACATGTAGAGTTCACTTCCCTGGTCCCTAGCTAACCCTTGTCTGCTCTTGCCTCGTCCAAATCCCAAATTAAGCGAGCTTCATGCATTTTGATCTAGGCTACTTGCATGCGCGCACGATCGAGACGGACATGCCACCCCTAAAAATTAATGGAACAATTAAGTAATTAATAATTTGCTTGCAGTACTTAATTTTGGTTTTGTGAAATTAATCAATAAGCCTTAACATGCTCTTTTCTTTTTGGTTTTGTCACCAGGTTGAATGGATACCGCGACACAGATGCATACGATAGCTTGGAAGGGAAGGTCTCCTGGCCTTTTGTCACATGGAATGTTGGGGTGGGGGCCACGGCTTCCTTCACGCGGGCCATAGCAGGCATCGCTGTGGAGGCGACGATCAGGCGCTATGGCCCCTTCGATCCCGTAATAAAGGTGGAGCTGATGAAGGAGCCCACGGAAGAAGAAGCCGCCCGAGGGAGAAGCGGCAGCCACATGAGCATCGAGGAGCAGTTGAGAGCTGCGGTTGCAAAGGAGCTCGGGCTGCTCGACCAAGAAGAATACAGCAGGCGCAAGGAAGCCGACGACGACCTACGCTACTACTCCTACGGGATGCACAACTCCACGTGGCGGTTGAGCCATCTCGTGTCGCAGCGCACAATAGTTCCTCAGATCATCGAAAAGCTGTCAACGAAGAGGTACCTGCTGGTGGTTGACAACCTCTACGAGCACATCGACTCCGTTAGTTTCACAGGGACGGTGGGGCTTCCTCCTCCTGAGTGGAGAAGTTCTAATTGGGTGATAACCACCACCTCCCGAGAAGTCTGCGACAGGAGCAAGTCGGTAGATCACACAGTCCTCCGATTCTCCAGCGAAGATGAGATCATGATACTTATCCTCTCCGCTCTGCATCAATCGGCGAACTACATCTTCAACACAATCCGCCGGGAAGACGAGCGGTATTGGCACCATGTCGCCCTCCGGTGTCTTCACTCTGCCATGCTGCTCTTTCCCCAACACCCACTGCCACCTGATGGAGACGGAGATCACCAGAGTTGTAGTGCGCCATCTGTTACCTCAGATGAGCTTATCCGTCAATGGGCCGCCCAAGGTATACTCGCTAGCATTGAACCAAGAGTCCAAGAAAGCATCAAAGAGGAGACCGGCAGCTACCGTGACAAGTACGATGATATCTATCAAGTTGGCAATGTCATTCTCCAAGCATTCCGGGAGTATTCCTTGATGAAGCTACCATTTTCTCTTGCAACTGAAGCTGATGCACCTACCGAAACTGCTGCACACTTCTTGGCATCCCATGGTCTCATTGCAGAGCGCCTCCCCACAGTAGATAAACTTTTTGATGAAATGCAGTGGTTGGAGCACAAGAAATGGATCTCGCTCATGGACAAGGAAGGATGGCATATAAGTAGCGAATGGCTGAGCAAAGAAACCGGTGGCCCAACCACACTTATTCTAAGGCATTGCTCACAGATATCAAACTTGTTCTCACAACTTGATCATCTCTTGCCCGATCTACTTTCTATTCGTGTTCTTGACCTCTCCTATACAACACTAGAATCACTCCCTCCTTCAATTTGGTGTCTCCTGAACCTACGGTTGCTTTCCCTCAGAGGCTGTCGTGGCCTCAAAAGTCTATGCAGCTTCTCCGATAGTGAGAGAAGTGACTCATGAAAAAATAGCAACAAAAATACCAACTTGCTCTACCTTGACCTCTCCTATTCAGATATAAACACTTTCCATTGTGACTTCTTCCAAAACATGCCAAATCTTCAAGAGCTCCTGCTTTTCAAATGCTCCAGCCTTGTGGAGTTGCCACCCTCCATCGTTAATCTGACAACACTAGAGCTCACAGGAACTCAAATAAAATCTTCCTCTGAGGAGATATTTGGAAAAATGAATAAGCTTCAATCAGTCAAGCTCATCGGCAACAAGAAATTGGTGTTGCTCCCAGGGTCAATCTCTAAAGCCCATGGCTTGATCAAGCTACATATTGAAGGATGGGAGTCAAGCGTAGAGGAAGAGATTAAATTGGACGGGCATCCTACCCTTCAATCCTTCTCGCTGATCTCTGCACCTCACGTAAGGTGCATTTCCTTGCGCGGATGTAGAAAGCTCGAGTCTGTGGAATTCAAGGACCTTGGTGCTTTGGAGGACCTGAACCTGTCTGCCACAGCTATCAAGGAGCTCCCTGCTGACATCCCTAATATGCCCCAGCTTAAGCGATTGCTTCTCATGGGTGTTCCTGCTCTGAGGCGATTCCCTTGGCATAAGCTGCGGCGACTGCCAGATGTGTTTTGCTTGGATCAGTGTGCAGAAGGAATTGGTAATCATTGTGATCAAGTTGCTCAGGTGTGCATCAGTGATTCCAGGCTATTCCATAGCTTCAACGCCACTGCTGGGGATTTAGTAAGGGATGGACGGTTTTTCCAATCTTTCTATGTTCGAGTTGCACCATGCAATACAAACATCAGGCAGTTGCCAGATGAAGAAGGCATGCTAGATAACAAGCTGCGGGAATTAGTAAAGAAGCAATTAACTTATGTAGATGTACATAGCAGCTGTAAGGCAGAAGAAGTTGCTATTTTCTCGCCGATGACAGCTCCCCTTCGCCGAACAGGGCGTCATGTGGAGATCTCAGCAATGCATCGGTATCCTGCTGGTTTATACCGTCTTCTACAAGTCACCAGATCAATATCTGTGACATGTGATACTTCTATTTCCTACCTTCACGGTCTGAGTGACTTCGACGAGCTGGAAGAATGTGAGCTTCGGTGGTGCCATCAAATGTATCAAGTTATCGAGAGATACATGAAGATTCTACGAAATGTCCATGCTAGTAATCTCAAAAGACTAGCTCACTTCTACCACCCATACACGGGTGATGCCAGCTTGAGTACACTAGAGCACCTACACCTGGAGTACTGCCCAAGATTGGAGGACATGATGCCATGTCAAACAGCACTACCGTGTCTCAAGACGCTTGACATCCTGTTCTGCTACAACCTCAAGACAATATTCTACGTCCAAACAGCTACGACCCCAGGAGAAGATTCTTCTTATCAGCTCCCACGCCTCCAAACGATACACCTCCAGGAGCTCCCACAGCTGCAGCACCTCCACGACGACGATGCTGTCATCACCGCACCGATGTGGAAAGAGCTCCACGTCCGGGGGTGCTGGAGCCTCCGCCGGCTCCCGCGCCTTCACGATCAGCCGAGGATGGTGAAGCTGAACGGGGAGAGGAGCTGGTTGGGCAAGCTCCTCTGGGACTCACCGTTACACCGCAACAGCTACGACCCCAAGCTTTCCCCGGCGTTCGCCTCCTTCGACGAGCGTGCCGAGATCAAGAGCTACCTCAGATGAATCATACCCAAGCTGATCAAGACATCGATTCATGCATCCATGAGTTGGTATGTGACTTCTCCCAGCAAATCCTATGTTCATCAATCATTCACCACAACCAGAGACTACCTAAACACCTACCATATTAACAACATTCCACCATACATGCGTACCGTATATGTCACCTACTATACCCTTGTGCTATCCCCTGCCTCCATACATGCCAGTTGTGGTGTGCTTAGACATTTAGTGTTTCCAAATAAAAGGTTAGTTTCCCTGGTTGATTTTCGACCAGTCTCTTGGCAGGCCATCCAGTGACAACTAAACTAGTTTGCCTTGTGTGAACTTAACCTTGTTTCCAAATATTATTGGAGTGCCAGCTTTTCTATGTTCAGTATGATCGTTTATGTATGTCGTGTTTAATTGATTATTATGTAATGTTCATGTGAGGCGTGATATAAGTACCCACTGTTTAATAATAAAGTGTGATTTGTAATGTTAATTGGCACGTGTATCTGATTTTTGTGCTAAAAAAATGCGTATGTTGTGCTTCATAAGCTCGTCACCTACCACTGGGTTACTGGAACTGTTGTACCAGCATTACTGATTGAGCTTCTTATTTAGAGAGCAAATCTGTAGGAACTTACCATAAATAAGATAATTAAAGCTCTAATATAAGCCGCTAAATCCCTCAAGTGGAAGGGCATTAGCGTAAAGTGAAATAATTCTGGGGTCAATGGCATTTAGTGATAGATCTGAATACCCTATCGGAGTAGTTTTCATTCTCATATCTTAAGTCCAGTTCTAGTTTGATTTATTCATCTTATTTAAATGCATTTTCTAATTTTGAGTCTACATAATGTTTCTATTGTGTATTAATCAACTGGACATTAATTCAGGTAAAACACTTAATTCATTCTACTTAAGATATTCATTTCCCAATTCCTACCACAAATTCTTCAACACAAACCCACAGCCCGCTGCTGTGTTTTCTTTACAAATATACAATAATGTACCGCATTGCTAAATTTGCAGTTCTACAACTCACTTCAGTCTACATGAAGGACAACTTAGTTACAGAAAGAAAAGTATACATTTCTGCAAGGAAAATTGAAGCACATGTCCCTAAAAGAAAACCTAATGTAACAAACATGTGAAACTGAAACACGGACAGATCTAGGACACTGAATTTTCCTTGAGTAACGTTTGCTTGGGCTACCATTTTAGAACTAACAAAGTTTACTTGAAGTTACCTGAAGATAAAAAAAATTGGCAAGCAACACTGCAAACTGGACTTTGCATTAGTGAAGGTTCTGCTGTCACATCGATCGAGGATGGGTTCTGCTGTCAGCAAATTTCATGAAATCATTACAAACCGAGGAAAAACATGAGTAAAATAAAAGTTAATTGCAGGTAGTGAGTGTTTACTGTTTTGTCATCTTTCTAAGTAAGTGAAGATAAAAACGTAGCTGGTTTTATGTGTGACGCCCAAAAGCCAACACAAGCACAGGGATGGCTACATGTGCAGTGTTAAGAGAGCAGAACAGGATATTAGAAGGCCTAGTGGAGAGAACAAGGAAGATAGTAATGCATAACTGATCACTGCTTGTTACAACAACTAAGAAGCTTTTCTATGATTTTAGTAGATGAAGTCATGTGGGCATCTCCTAGTAGTGCTTGATTTTCTGGTGGAAAGAACAGGTTCATACATGATAGTTCCCTAAGAATAAAGTGAAAGGAAGGGAGCAAAAAAACAGTTAAAAAAATTCTTCGAAATTGTCTTGGCGTGTTAGTGAAATACAGCAGCATAAAGCTCATGCCAATACAAAAGAAGGGATGATGACAGTATGCTCATCTGTCCATTGCTGCTTGTGCATCCTCAAGGATTTCTGTGAGCACTAGTTCTCACTTTCACGACGTTAATCGCAGCTAGCGTCCGGGCAAACGGAAACAGCAAAGAGAATTTTAAAACATTGATACCATAGATGCTTAGGAGGCAGAGCAGTACGCCGCCGCCGTAAGCAAAGCGGAAGCGAGGAGGAACCTCAAACGGGGACAGGCTTGCGGCACTGGCATTTCATCGAGCATGTGATACGCGTATGTATGTACGTACCATCTGCAGTTAGCTACCGCTCTCGATGCGTGTCGTCATGGGTCTCCTCAGCTTCTTAGATCTCTTCGGGCTAACAATGAATCAATCAAACTAATCAATGGTAACTCCGCCGCTCGACGATTCTGCAGCAAAATTAACCAATGGCGCCAAGGCAGGGGCGAGCGTGAAAGCACAGGCAAAACTAAGCACCGACTGGTACTAAACTAACTGAGTAACTAACTAACTAGCTAACCAACCTGTACATGAATGGCTTGAGTGAGGTAACTCCGGCAGGGAGTGCTTCGCCTCGGCAGCTCCTGCCCTGGCGATGCACGGAGACGGAGTAGCCCTTTCGGTGGAACCCGGGAAAGCGCCGCGGCAGCGCCGTGCGGCATTGTTGGGGGGAGAGACCAAGGTGGAATGCGCGGAGGCGGAAGATCCGGAGAACCGGAGACGCGGAGACGCGGCGGCGACGCGAGAGGAAACAGCTTGGTGGCGGGGAGCCGGAGAACGATGGGGAAGAAACACGACGACTACCAGGCACCAGCCCAAGGATCGACGTGACGGTTCGATTCACGGTCAAACTAATCGGACGGTTCATAATCGAGAAAATTGACTATTTACCGGGTTCTGAATTTCGGCTGATAATCGGCAATTACGGGTTTATCAGTAGGCCGGTAGGAATACAAATCGGTCTAAAAAAGGGTTTTACTTGAATTTTGTTCGAATTTGATTTTTTTTTATTTTAAAATCAAAAAAAAAAATAGGAAAAAAAATCAAATTCTGATCTTCGGCCAAACCAGCCTTATCGGCCACCCTTGGTAAAAAAAACTTACCGGTAAAAAAAACCCTGCTATTTACCACACCTTTGGTTAAAACTTCACAAAATACAAGAAAGTACGAGGTAATAGATCATATACCACATCTTTCGTTGTGCCTTGATAGTTTGTCATTTTCGAGTTATTAAATGGATTTTTCTTTTGTTTTTCAATGCAAAGAAATGAACTATTTACCCTTGCCTATTCGAGCGGCTAGCCATGTCGTTGGGTTGAGCATGGTTGAAATACAAAAAATAGTATCGACGGCGAATTACAGTCGTGTAGGGTGCAGGTCGACGACAAGGAGGTGCACAGGGGAGATGCGGAGTTCTTTGGCGGTGCCGAGGTGCAGTGTGACAGTGAGGTACACAACGAGGTGCATGTTGGAGGTGTGAGCATACAGAGGGAAAAGTGACAGGGGAAAGAGACGGAGTGCATCTACGGCGCTCAGGGGTGTGTGGCTCCCACCGCCGAAGACGAAGATGACGACGATGAGGACGGGGAACGAATCCAGTAGATCCTGTCATCACGGAGAAGATGGGAAACGGACCCGGTGGATCCCGTCACGGACGGCGGCAAGGGGGAGTGGATCCGGCCACAGCATTGTCCAATCCGTTCTTCCCTAGCTCCGGCGAGCGCTGCACCTCCTCCTTTGATGCTCGCGGCGACAGCGTGAAGATGGAGCAAATCCAATGAGTCCGGCAAAGATCAATGATGAAGACGCTAGATCCAACGGTCAAACGTGAGAGAGATGCCGGAACAATCCTTCGCCTCTCATCGCTGGTGGGTATCTATGGGATGTGATGTATGGGGAGAGAGAGAGAGAGCATGTACAGTATATGCATGTATTCTATTTTTTGTATTCCAACCATGCACGAATCTTTGAGCATTTATGGATAGAGCATATTGTTGGCCTAAACCGAAAACAAACACACGCGAATACAATGGAACCTTAGAACGCGAACGCAAGAACACAAGAGAAAAAAATTTGTGCCGTCGGAATAGCAGCAGCTTTTTGGAACACAAGACGAAATGGTTTTGCTTGAATTTTTAAAAATTTAACATCCGAAAAATTCAAAAAAAAAATGAAAAAATCGGCTGAATTTTTCTGATCTTGGCCAAACCGGCCTTACCGGTCACCCCCGGTAAAAAAACTTATCGGTTAAAAAAAACCCTGCTATTTACCACACCTTTGGTTAAAACTTCACAAAATACAAGAAAGTACGAGGTAATAGATTGTATCACATATTTTGTTGTGCCTTGATAGTTTGTCATTTTCGGGTTATTAAATGGATTTTTCTTTTGTTTTTTCAATCCAGCGAATGACCTATTTACCCTTACCCATTCGAGCGGTTGGCTATGTCGTTGGGTCGAGCATGGTTGAATACAAAAATAGCATCGACGCGCAGTGCGATCGTGCAAGGTGCTGTCGGGCAAGGAAGAAGAGGAGGTGCAGGGGAGATGCGGTCGCGGCGGGGCACGCGCGAGGCGCATCGGCGACGGTGAGGTACACAACGAGGTGCGTTGGAGGTGGGAGCATATAGAGGAAAGTGGCGGGGAAGAGACGGGGTGCATCTACGGCGCCCTGGGGGTGTGCGGCTCCTGCCGCCGAAGACGAAGATGACGACGAAGAAGATGGAGAATGAATCCAACAGATCCCATCATCGCGAAGAAGATGGAAAATGGATCTGGTGGATCCCAATACGGATGGCGGTGAGGGAGAGTGGATCTGGCCACGGCACAGCCCGATGCGTTCTTCTTCCCTAGCTCCGGCGGGCACTGCACCTTCTCCTTTGATGCTCGCGGCGACAGCATGGTGATGGAGCAAATCCAATGAGTCTAGCAGCATCGGTGATGAAGACGCCAGATCCAATGGTCGAACGTGAGAGAGACGTCAGAACAGTCCTTCGCCTCTCATCGCTGGTAGATATCTATGGGATGTGATGTACGGTGGGAGAGAGAAAGAGTATGTATAGTATATGCATGTATTCTATTTTTTGTATTCCAACCATGCACGAGAAAGAGTATGTATAGTATATGCATGTATTCTATTTTTTGTATTCCAACCATGCACGAATCTTGGAGCATCTATGGATGGAGCATATTGTTGGCCTAAACCAAAGATGAACACGCGCGAACATAATGAAACCCTAGAACGCAAACACAAGAACACAAGAGAAAAAATTTGTGCCACCGGAACATTTGCGGCTTTTCTGATTCTCTTACTCTATTGCTCTTGTTCTTACAAAATCTGATTACCGGGGTGCCCTTTTATTGAGAGCAAACGACTATTCATATCCGGTAAAGATTCTACGTATCCTGAAGGGATACCATACAAACTCTAGTATCCATAATGAATACTGCATAAATATTGTAGGACTACACAAAACAAATTGTCCCTAAAATCAAGATATAACATATGTATAAAGATTCACTACTACAAAACAGGCTATAGTAGACACCCCATCACAGACGGGTTAATTTGAAACCGTTTGTGTTGGGTCTGTTGGGCGCGGCATTTGTTTTGCCGGCCTATCACAGACGGTTCTTATTAGTAACCGTTTGTGATAGACATATATCACAGACGGTTCATAAATAGAATCGTCGCGAAATATCACGACGATTCTATTTATAAACCGCTCGTGATATGGGCGATTATCACGCACGGTTTATTAATAGAACTGTCTGTGATATTCACAGACGGTTATTTACATAAACCGTCTGTGATAATCGTCCATATCACAGACGGTTTATAAATAGCATCGTCTGTGATATTTCACAGACGGTGCTTTTAATAAACCATCTGTGATATTTCACAAACGGTGCTTTTAATAAACCGTCTGTAATATATGCCTATCACAGACAATTCATATTTTGAACCGTCTGTGATATCCTCGCGCTATAAATACCTGGAGTACCCCTGCCCTTCCCATTTCTGCCCTTTCCCAGATAAAGCCCACTACGCCGCCGACAGAGAGAGAGGGGAGGAGAAGGAGAGGAGAAAGGGAGGGAGAAGGACAGCAATATGAAGAGATCGATTTGGTATTTTCGTCGTGAGCTCCGATGGTAACAATCTTTATAACCCAATTGAGATATTGTAGAATATGCTAAGCATCGATCGCGTGTATAAGAGCCGAAATGGGAGTGGGTACTTCCATAGCATCGGGTAACTATACGTGAAGAGGGAATTGTGCGGATTTCGCAACTGCACCAAGGAATAATAAAAAAGCACACAAAGTAGTAAGTAAGGAATTAATCCCATTATTAGGAATGCAGTTATTAGCTATTTTGAACAAATCCCGAAACTCTACCCTTTAGAGCATCTGCAATTTACGTGCTTAATTAGCCGGTTCGAATAGCTAGATTTGCATCCGGATGTAAGGGAATAGAATAATATTTTTCATTGGGTGGTTGGAATAATATTAAAGTTCTGTGAGGGGGAGGAAATGGAGAGAGAGAGAGCGCGGTTGAGAGAGATTTTATTAATCTAATTTGACACTATATATTTTGTTATATGTGTAGCGTAGATGGACCAAAACTGGATGTATGGTGTGAACCGTGTGAGTCAAGAGTACATTAATGACGTGGTTGCTTTTAGAAGAGCCGCGAAAGCGTGATATGTTGAAGAAGGGGATAAAATTTATGTCTTGTCCATGCATTGATTGCGTAATCAAGATGTTTACCAACCCTGCAGATAGAAGCACACTTGATTCGAAGGGGTTTCAAAAAAGGGTATACATGTTGGACCAGTCACGGTGAAGAGCGACAAGAAGTTAGTAATAACGACATCGCCGAGGAAGTCAACGATATACCGGATGTCAACGATATGCCGGATGTAGACTGTGCTTTTGATGAGGATAGGTCACACGATGACAATCTGGATCAGATGCTACGCGATGCAGAAGAGAACTACAGTGAGAGAGATTTTTGTAAATTCGAGCGCTTAATGGAGGACTCGGTGAGACCTTTGTTCCCTGGCTGCAAGCCGGAATATACAAGGTTGTCAACCGTGATTGAACTCTTAAATTAAAAGCAAGCAATGGTTGGTCCGATAAGAGTTTCACGGCGTTGTTAGGTCTCCTAGCGGACATTCTTCTGGAGGAAAACGTGTTGCCCAACACCACCTACCAAGCAAAGAAGGTTCTTTGTCCATTGGGAATGGAAGTAGAAATAATACATGCATGTCCGAACGATTGTATCCTCTACAGTAAGAGTATGCAGACATGCATGTATGTCCTGTGCAAAGCATCCCGATACAAGTGTCGAATCTCGCTAGGTTGAAGCAAAGACCTCTGCTAAGATGTTGTGGTATCCACTTTGTGATCCCACGTTTGAAGTGTTTATTTGCGAACCCAAAAGAGGCAAGATTGGTGCGTTGGCACTCGGAGGACCGTAAGAAAGATGGAAATCTAAGACACCTGCGATTCTCGCCGGTGGAGAAACTTCGATTGGAGCTTGAAGAGTTCGGTGCGAGAACCAAGGAACATAAGGTTAGGGTTGAGTACAGATGGAATGAATCCTTTCGGTAACATGAGCAACCGACATAGCACTGCTTTGTGAATCTATGCATGTACAACCTTCCTCCTTGGTGTGTATGAAGCGAAAGTACATTTTGATGTCACTACTTATCCAAGGGCGAAACAACTGGGAATGATATTGATGTGTACCTAGCACCATTCTTGGAAGATCTTGTGACATTTGTGGAATGAAGGGGCACAGTATGGGATGCGTACAAACGAGAGAACTTCACTTTACACGCCATGTTGTTCGCACCATCAATGATTTTCCCGCCTGGTAACTGTTGGGCTTGATACAAAAGGAGCCAAAGCTTGTCCGCACTGCTTAGATGCTACAGAGAGTATATGGCTAAACAACTCGCGCAAAACTGTGTATACGTGTCACCGTAGGTTCCTTCCCAGGAGTCACCCATACCGAAAGATGAAGAAACAATTCGACGGAAATAAGGAGGACGGTTCAGCTCCAAAGGCTTTTAGAGGGAAAGATGTCTATGATATGGTTAAGGATATCGATGTTGTGCTTGGGAAGAGACGTCAATTAAGAACCCGTCAGAAGAACATCTAGAAGAAGCGGTCAATTTTTTGGGACTTGCCTTATTGGGAGCACTTAGAAGTTCGTTACTGCATCGATGTCATGCATGTGGAGAAGAATGTATGTGATAGCTTGATTGGTCTCTTACTGAACATTAGTGGCAAAACAAAAGATGGTGTTAACGCATGGCGAGACTTGATCGATATGAACATAAGGACCGAGTTAGCATTGCAAGAGACTGATACAGGACGAACGTACCTCCATCCAGCTTGCTACACTCTGTCCAAGGCCGAGAGAAATGAACTGTGTCAGAGCTTGCATGGTGTGAAAGTCCCGTCTGGTTACTCTGCTAACATTAAGAAACTTGTTTCTATGCAAGATTTGAAATTAATTGGTATGAAGTCGCATGATTATCATGTGCTGATGACACAAATGCTTCCTGTTGCAATTAGGAGTATCTTGCCGAACAAGGTCCGAGTGACAATCTTGATGCTGTGTTATTTCTTCAACTCAATTGCTCAGAAGGTCATCGATCCCCAAGGACTAGATGCTCTGCAGGCCGAGGTGGTGACGACTCTATGTCATCTTGAGATGTATTTCCCTCCGTCATTTTTCGATATCATGGTCCATCTCATTGTTCACCTTGTGAAAGAGATAAAGATATGCGGTCCTGTGTTCCTACGTCATATGTACCCGTTCGAGAGGTACATGGGAATTCTCAAGTCCTACGTACGGAATCGATCTCGACCGGAGGACAGCATCGTCGAAGGTTATGCAACGGAAGAGGTCATTGAGTTCTGTACATGAACCGTCTGTGAAGTCAGAGTATCATAGACGGTTCTGTACACGAACCGTCTGTGAAGTCAGAGTATCACGAGCGGTTCTAAACATAAACCGCTCGTGATACTCGACTTCGCTGCACGGTTCGTGTGCAGAACCGTCTGTGATACTCCGACTTCACAGACGGTTAGTGTATAGAACCGCTCGTGATATCGGCATTCGCTGACGGTTTTATTTAAAAATCGCGTGATATTCGTATCATAGACGCGGTTACCCACCGTCTGTAATAACAACCTGCTATCAGAGACCAACTTATCCAGACGGTTCGAAAACCGTCTATGATGAGGGTTCCGAACCGTCTGTGATGACTGTTTCTGTAGTAGTGATTACTAACAACCACTCCCAAATCTTTGTGCACTTACTTATTGAGCCGGTCAGTCTCAACTATGACTTGCTCAATTGTTACTCAATATAGGATGACGAACACATCTCTTCAATGTCCCGGACTCGACTTAGGACGGCGAACACATCTCCTTAACATCCCGGACTCATCTCCACGGAATCGACTTAGGACGGCGAACACATCTGCTCAACATTTCGAACTCAACTATAACTCGCACGGGATTACAACTCACAAAACTCAGCCATGAGTAGCGTTGGTTCTTTGCCAAATAAGCACTCTCTTCTTTCTTCTTGGAACGACATTCTGAGGCAAAGTGTCCATAGTCTTGACAATTGTAGCAACTCACCTTTGTCTTGTCGAATTTTTGATTCTTGCGCCTCGCCACCACCACCGTTAGAGCCGAATGAGCCCTCGCCTTTGCCTTTCGACAATCGAGCCTCCCACTCGGCTCGGATTAACGAGGTGCTCATCTTCGCTACCGCTAGATCCTCGAATCCGTTTTCATGCGCCTTCAAGGTCGATCATCTCTCAACCATCATCACTTTGAGGTCGCCAAACTACTCAATTGTGGAGCCAATTTGCAAAAACTTTCCGATGATCGCTCGAAGAAACTTTCTCACAACATAGCTCTCTTCCATCTTATCCCCAAGACTTGGATCTAGTTGACGATGATCGCCAACCTCATGGCGAAGTCGTTGATCGACTCCGCCTCTTTCATACGTATCCTCGAACTCGCTCTTGAGAGTCTACACTCGCACTTCCTTAACACGATCGGCACCAAGATGCATCGTCTTCAACGCCTTCCACGCAGCTTAGACCGTCTTCTTTTGGCCGAGAAAGAGTGTTTCCTTCGAATGCCTCCATAGATGACTGTCAAGGCCATCTGATCATTGAATACATCAACGTTGCAAATTGCAACGCGTGAGTGTAGCACATATGTGGCCAAAACGGCACAACGACGTGGAGGAAGCACGGGACGCATTGCGTATGCATCTTGTGTCTCCTCGAGTCTAGACTCCCGTTCCCCTTCCCAAGTATATAAGCATGTTGGATCTACTTTTATCGAGTAATGTTTCGCTAGCTAGTATCAGCAGTGTTCCGTTTGATGCGAATGCAATCACATTTCACATTAGTTTCTGGCCACATATATAGGGCGGCGTATCTGGTGCCCATGCCCACATCTGTGGACATGTGCACATGGCCAATCCTGGCCGCCCTCGCGAATCCAACCGCCACGATCGGTGTCACACTCCCACCACTGCTACTTTGCGAAAAGCTCCCGCCCTCTTTTCCCCGACACAACTCGGTCTCACCCCGATCCCCAATCCCTTCGCAACAACGCCAAGCGCTAGGGTTCGCCGCCGCCGCCCGTGCACCTACCCTGCCCGAAGAAGCCTCGTGGAGGAGCGGCGGAGAAGGCGGAAGACCCGATGGGGAGGAAGCCCAAAGCGAGAAGTGGGTCCCGGGGAAGGGCGAAAAGGGCACCAGCGAGGAAGAAGGACCACACCGGAAGAAGAAGAAAGCGAAGAGTGTGGAGACATACATGATCTACATCTTCAAGGTGCTGAAGCAGTGCACCGGACATCGGCACCTCCTCCAAGGCCATGTCCATCATGAACTCCTTCATCAATGACATCTTCGAGAAGCTCGCCGACGAGGCCGCCAAGCTCGCCCGCTACAACAAGAAGCCCACCATCACCTCCCGCGAGATTCAGACCTCCGTCCGCCTCGTCCTCCCAGCGAGCTCGCCAAGCACGCCGTCTCCGAGGGCACCAAGGCCGTCACCAAGTTCACCTCCTCTTAGGTTGCATGTAGTAGTAGTTGTAGTTGGCTGGTGTTAGTGGTTTTTTACTCTTGTTATCTAGTAGTGGCAGCAGGTTGTTAATGGAAATCGTATATAAGCGTATGCATCTTGCGTCTCTTCTAGAGTCTAGACTCCCGTTCACCTTCCCACGTATATAAGCGTTTTGGATCCACTTTTATCGAGTAACGTTTCGCTAGCTAGTATCAGCAGTGTTCCGTTTTATGCGAATGCAATCACATTTCGCATTAGTTTCTGGCCACATATATAGGGCTTTCACCCGAGCTCTGACTCCAACCTGAATGGCATGAAGTGATCAAGTTCAGCATTCAAGATTCAGGGGGAATACGGGACTAACATATCCTAATTAGGTCTTGCCTCTGCCTTAATTTTATCTACACAAAAAGTAGCATCAAGTAACTTAGCACTACGCTTTAAAATACAAATTATTATTTGTTAAGCAACTGATCATGCCTGCAAAGCACCGTCATCGAGAGACAGAACAATGCATGGAACGGCTGATAACAGTATTAAAAATATTAGTTCTAGTTTGATCATGTCTTCCGAACAGCGCACACGTGTGTGTATATATGCATACAACAATTTCTATTAATTCCTTGGTTCCTTCTGGCTGCATCATGTCTGCATGACTAGATATATCCATGCATGTATCATGCATTCATGTACGCAAGAAGTAGAGCGAGCGGTTCGGTCACGCGGCCGGCGGCGCGGGCCCGACGGCGGGGCCGCAGCCGGTGAGGCAGCTGATGTCGCCCTGGACGCAGGCCGCGGCGCAGGTGGGCGCCTGGTCGGCGGGCTTGCCCGCGCACGCCCTGGCGCAGCCCATCACCTCCGTGACGCACCCCATCATGCAGTCCACGATGCTCCGCGTGCCCGCCGCCGCCGGCTCGCCGTGCCCGTTCGCTGGGTCGGGTCCGGCTCGCCGGCTGCGCGGCGGCGGCCACGAAGGCGGAGACGACGAGGAGGAGGAGGACGCGATGGCCGCGCGCCGCATCGCATCAGTGGTGGCCATGGTACTGCAATTTGCCTTTTTTTCTTTGCGTGAATTTGTGTGCGTGGTCTGTGATGGGAGAAGGGGTTTGTATAGGGGAGCTATGCGTGGCTTGCTGCTGGAAGCGCGCGCATACGGGACGGATGCTTGCTTGGTGTGCGACGATGAGGCATGAGGAAGGTGTGAAGACAAAGCAGTTGTTCTGGTGCGCTTCTGTTATTAGTAGTACAGTATGCCAATACTTTACTTTGTCCAAAGAACGTTACGACGACAGTTGAGATGGCCGAGTTGGTCTAAGGCGCCAGATTAAGGTTCTGGTCCGAAAGGGCGTGGGTTCAAATCCCACTCTCAACATATTTACTACCTCTTTCTTTTTTTCTTGTTTACCAGTATTTACATCTTGCTTGAGACTGTATTTTTTTTCCCTTCAGATACTATAGGTATGAGAATACCTGTATTTTTATGTCATGGATATGCAAGGAAAAGTTTGATATTTCCGGCTAAATTTGTTGACGGTCATTTTTCTATGACCAATATGTCATCGAGAGAGAAACCTCTTTTGGTGTGGTGGTCGAGTTATAAGAGTATAACCCACCCAGCAGGATCCAAATCTATTTTACTCATGTTTACGCATAAGTGAATGCACTTTAGTGTCAAAATAAACACATGTGGTCGTGCCCTTCTAGGCAAATGCTAGGGGTTCAGCTACATTCACGAAACATCAAGCAACCTGCGACATTAACCTGGAATGCTTAGTGTAAGTAGCCAGAGTTATATTGTCGTGTGTAGTCATTCTTCTACTTGGACATTATTTCGGACTTTGAAACTGAAGTAAACAAAAACCTGATGCAATGTAAATATTTTTTCCCCAATCCAATGTGAAGCATAGGAGTAGTTTTTTTAGAGAAAACATGGGAATTGGATAGGAATTATTCTAGAGCATGCACGCTGTTTGTTGGAAATTCCAGTTTGCTCCCTCCTACCTTAATCCTTCGACTGATGGGCCTTGGCCAACGCTACCCCGACTCACCGCCATCATCACAGAAAAGGCCCAAGAGGAGAAGTCCGCACGCACGGGATCTCCTCGTGAGCGATCCGACGGCGCAGATCCTCTCGACGCTTCGCTATAAATATCACCTCAACCCTGAAACCTCGTCCAGTTTTTGCCCCCGCAGCCGCCGCCGCCTCCTCGTCGCCCGTTCCGGAGACCAGAGAGAGCGGAGCCGGAGCAAACCCTAGCCTCCCACCATGGTACGGCGATCTTCCGACTTGTTCATGTGATCCCCAATGTTTCTTGTTCGGATTGTTGTTGGGTTTGGGGTTCTGATCTGTGAGAATTTCTTTTTTCTTGCGGGTGGTGGTGCAGGTGCTCCAGAACGACATCGACCTGCTGAACCCGCCGGCGGAGCTCGAGAAGCTCAAGCACAAGAAGAAGCGCCTCGTCCAGTCCCCCAACTCCTTCTTCATGGTAACCCTCTTGCAATCTTTGCCTCTATGTGCTTGTTTCTCTCTGCTTGAATGATGCGCATGTGTACGTTCGTGTAGTGGTACGACTGTAGACTGCAGGTGGTAGGTACCGCATAGATAATTTCGATGATTGAGATTGATGTGTTATTTTGAATTATGCTGAGGATTGAGGCGTCACTATAGAAGAACTGCGCCAATGATCACCGGCTCATGGTTAGTTATGTGGTGGACCGTAGTTGTGGTTGTGATTAATATTGAAGCAGGCGTTAGTTCTATCGAATTGTCGATGGGTGAGCTTGTATGGTGCCAGCGTTGCCAGGTTTTGGGAGGGATTAAAATCGAATTGGCCTGGTAAGCAAAGCTTTATGGTGGTACAAATTTGTGGGGAAGAAAATGTTATGCTGTGATTGGAATCATTTCTGTGGATCCAAGAAATCACATCTCTTCCTGAATGGTCCGGTGGAACTAAGTGACAAGCTCACATTTTTATGGAAGTTGCTGTTTGCTGGGTAGTTTGTCTAGGTTATGTTGCTTGTGCATCTATTGGCTAGCCTGTGGGCTGCAATAACTTAATGATTTCACTGTTTAATTATGCTAAAATTTGGAATTGTTCTTTGTATTTGTGTGATGATCAATATACTGTGGGTTCTAACGGTGATGTACTGATGTGTTATCTTTTGCAGGATGTCAAGTGCCAGGGCTGCTTCAACATGTAATTTCTTCATCTTTTGTGCTTTGAAGTGATATCCTGTTTTTGTAAAGTAGATATCTGGGTATAGGCATTTTGTGATTGCTGACTTTTCCATGTTCCTTTGATATGAAATATGACCCAGCTGTGCTTAAAAAATGATGATTGGATTCCTGTTTTCTTAGGTGTATCTAATATACATGGACAGTTTATTCTACTGTTTTTTTATAATTGGATTGTTACCTAGATGTTAGGTTCACTAAACAGATGTGTTTTCTCCAATATAGTTTATTGTGCATACGCTATGTCCATTGTAATTCCCTAGTTTTATGCACTAAATGCCATCCTTGTTATTGATGGCTGACCTAGCATTGTGATTGGCACTCATGATTCAATCATTCTTGCTTGAATGAATTACCAGTCTCTTGTGCCCTTGACAAAGTTCAAGACATTACTTTTCAATCATGCATTGCCTCATTTTTCATTGTTAGTGGATCCATCAGGACTATACTGATTACTAGGGCAAGCATCAATCTGCCACTCAAATCTTGTAGCATGATGGTTGTTGCTTGTAATTCAACACATGTTTCTTCCATGTTATGCCCTATGAGTTTTATGGTAGATGCACTGAACTGAACTCTTATGTGTTTGCAGCACTACTGTGTTCAGCCACTCCCAGACCGTCGTAGTCTGCCCGGGCTGCCAAACCGTGCTCTGCCAGCCGACGGGTGGAAAGGCCAGGCTAACCGAGGATGCTCCTTCCGCCGCAAGGGTGACTAATATGAAGGTTACCCAAAAGAAAGGCACGACTTGTTCGTCAAGTTTCTTAGTTTTCCAGGATGTAGTCTGAAAATTTTGCAATGTCCGCAAAGTGAACCCATGTTTGGTAATTTAATCTCTCGCTGGAGCTCTGTTATAACACTTGTACTTTGGTTTGTCTGGGTAGCAAGATCAGACTTCCATCTATTCAGGTGTTTAAACCGTAAGTTTGGCATCAATGAATCCGCAGCTATTCCTGGTCTGTTCTGAGTGTCGAATGTAATGCTCATCACGTTCCTTGGTCATTTTGCTTAATTTTATCTGAGTGTATCATGTATGTAAGACTGGATTTCGTAATCCAGAATTTTTAGTGAAAATATTGTGTTATTTTCTAAATTAGTAGATAGCGTTCATAGGTACATCATTGAATTATTTCATACATAATGTAAACTAAACTATTCATTTATTACATCATCAGAGTTAAGTAGACTGTATCGGGTTGAGTTTTACAGTAGGGTCGAACAGGCTAAATGATTACATTATTGAACAACGGAAAAGATAGTGGAAGCAATCTTATCACAGGCATCTGATTGGGGAAATCTATGTACGACAAATATTATCCAAAGATTAGGGTAATATTGATGTACACAAGTACCGATTGAGTCAGTCAGACTAGGACGAGACCTAAACTACTAGAAACTAGATTACTCTCCACCATCGTCTTAGCCACCAACTTCGATATCCTCGTAATGAGCGTAATGTCCTTGATCTAAGGCTTCTGAGAGTTCAAGGAAAGAGCGAGGGTGAGCGCAGCACAAACAACCGTGCTCGTGAGCTAACACACAATATGTCAGGCTTAATAAGGAAGATTTGGGTTTTTTTTATTTGCTAAAGGTAATATTTTTAATTATATTAATTAGAAATTCCTATAATTTAACATTTTAATCAAACCATATTTTATTAAAGAGAATAATTGTACAATATTTATAAACAGCGAAGATTACCTCGACCTTATGCTTAGTTTTGACTAGGGTACATCCACCTTATTAACAACACTGAGTGCATCCACCCAGGAAAATAAAAAAAGCACAGTTACATCCATTCGACGAGTTTTCATCCCACTCACAAAGTTTTTACAAATAGAACTAACTCGCGTAAGTTCACATGCCCATTGTTGACCGTAAACACGGCTATTCAACAGATTTATAATACTCAGAAAGATTGTACATTTTACCTACAATAAATAATCGTCTTAATATGTACACATGTTTTATCAAGAGAAATTATCACAAACCTTTACAATGCATCCTCGGTGTTAGTTACATCCGCTAAGATTTCATCTGAGTGTAGTTACGCTCACACACCTGCGTCAATCATACCAACCAAACCTATCTTGCGCCACACAGCGGCTTAAGCCAACAACCCGACCCGTGTTCACGATGGCTTATGCCAGCGATACGACTCGTGGGTTCTTCCAGTGGTGCAACTCGTACTAGTGGATACAAATTATTTAACTAGATCGACACCATAATAGACTTATGCTTGCACTATTTTACATTGGGAGACCATCATAAAGTTATTTGGATGGTTCATGTCACATACCACCAATTCTCGTGCTACATTAGCACCCATCATCATACCATCCGATCAGATGTGATAACAGTATTAGGTTTTTGAAAAGCATAAATTACATATCTCAAATGTTCCAATCATTTACCTCCAATGACTGTTCAAAATCATTTTTATGATTAAAAAATGATAATTAGGATAATTAGCGCTCCGTACTTAAGTAAAACTATCATAACGCTTAAGTATGACTATAGCTAGTATGTTACCATATAATTATCTAGAGTGACAAGGATTAAGTGATTCAATTTTCAAAAAATGGTATAACAAATTTGCGAATTTTCAAAAAATGGTATAACAAATTATCTAGAGTATCAAATTGGTATTTAACTACCTTAAAAATTTAACATATATTTGCATAACAAATTTAGCATGCAATTTGATATTTTAAAAATATATAATTTGCATAAAATGTAGGTTCGATATGATCAAAATATTGATTCGTCTGGATCAAAGGCAAGAAAGTCTTGATAGTTTTGAGCTTGATCAAACTGGAGCTCTCCTACTTCTTATCCTACTTCTTAGAACTCTACTTGGACGATCGCGTCAAAAAAGAACAAACAAGTAAGTAAAACAAATAAGTACTAAAAAAATATCAAATGAACTTCAAATTGAACAAAGCTATAGCTATTAGAAATATCTTGAATTTAGAAATTTTTTGAAACAAATTTCATTTAATTGGGAATTAAAACAAGGGAGAACAGGTCCTTCAAGTTTGAGTTTAGAATTAAATCAAGAAAAAAGCAGAGGAGAGAGAGGCTATCTCTCGACATGTGGGGTCCATTGCGCAGACTTGGCTCACAAAACAGCGCATGGACCAAGTCATATGCGTAGAGCTCTGGGTGCACCGAGGTTTTCTGTGCTCGGGCCGCTTGTCATTGATTCAACAAGATTAAACAGAGTTAAGAACTTCATTAATCGATGTCGGGGCCCACACGACATACTCACAAAGTAGCAATTAAACAACATTAACACCTCTAATCAATGGTTAACCCTAACCGACAATGATTTGCCCACTTAATGGCGCGACAGGAGCCGTCCTGTTCGGATAGAATAGGAACTCCCGAGCGTTGCCTTGATGTGCTTGCACCGCGAGAGAGTAACGACGCGGCGGCGATGCCAAAAACAAACCCGGAGCGTGCGGTTCTAAGGGGGTGGTGGTGGGGCGGCAACAAATAGGAGCGACGACGCTACAACAAAAGCGGCGGCGGCGCTACGAGTGCAATGCCGTCGACGACCTCTGAATATATAAGCATTTTTCAAGTATTTTAATCCGAAATTTGCTAGATAAAACATGAAAATAACTATAACTAAGAACACTATAGTTATACTAGATTCTACAAGAACGAAGCTAGCATTCCTATCTCAGTGTTCATAACAATAATGAAAAATAAAACTAAGTAAACGACAAGCGTGAGATAGGCATACCCGGATCTTTCGGTGGAAGGAGTAGAAGAAGTAGAAGCAGGAGTCTTGGTGAGGTCGTGCGTTAGTCATGGCGTAATGGGCGTCGTGGTAGTAGTTGTTCGATTGATGTAGATGTAGCAGAAACTTCGTGGATGTTGTGGTAGTAGTCGTGCGAATCAGCAGAGAAAAGGATGAAGCGGCGATGCGCGAACGCTTCCAAAAACCTTATTCGTCCTCGCTCGTGCAAGCCTTCGAGGACGGGTTCCGAGGCTCGCTCTCCGGTGCGGCCGTACACGTGACTCGCGGGATGGAGATCGCCAGAGACAACGAACAAAGCGTGATTACGTATTGTGGAAGTGAAAACTTGTGAACGAACCGACTCTCGATTTCTCTTAAATAGCCAAAAGAAAGGAGTCCAAAGGCCACGATTACCATTGATTCAACGAATCGAAAGGCCAACGATTGCCATTGATTCGCGAATCGAAAAGCCAACGATTGGAATCTGAAAGACCAAAGGTTGCCATTGATTCGCCATCGAATCAAACCTTTTAATAGCCAAAATAAAGAGACGAAGACCAAAGGTCACCATCAATTACGAGTCGGTGCATTTCGATTTCGAATAGATAAAGAAAATCGCGCCGCACTCGACACGCTGTGTCTGTGCAAGCACGCACACGCACACACGCATCGCGCACCGCACCGCACGCGCACGCGGCACGCGGCACGGCTTTCGGCTCGGCGAGGCACGGCTCGGCGAGCGCAGCGGCGCGCTGCGTGTGTTGGCTCTTTCCAATTCCACAATAGGGCTACCACGTTCCACCTTATAAAGTGGTGTAACTCCCTTCATCTGTCCATATGGGACTAAACAATCATGCACATGCACATGGGCCTTTGAGATTTACCAGAATTAATTAGAATATAATATTTGGGCCTAGCCTGATTAATTCCAACAATCCCCACCAGATCCCAATGGCACATGTCGATGCCTTGATCCACGTATTGTTTTTAATATACCGGTGTTTTGATGGAGACCGGTTAAAGTTGAACATCCACCTAGAAGCAGTTACACTTATCCACAACGCACAATGGACTAAGCCTTGAATTGTGATTTGTGTGAATAAGTTTTACTTAAGTCCTTAATCGATACTAGGTGCCAGCATCCCCGCTGGTTGGAGCATATAAGTCATACTCGACCTATTCATGAGCTTCCTAGAAATTACCCTATTTCATAGATCGTGACTAGCAATCGGGCTCATATAGGTGTGTTCTTCAAGATCGCTCTGTAGGATAGCATCTTTGCTTTAATAAGCCACAGAACACATTAAGATAAAAATCAACTTTGCCATACGATTTAGGAGAAAATTGCATCTCCAATGGAGTGGGTCTATAAGGTACTCTCCTCTCGCTTAACCAATAGCTTGTTTCGCCAATCCTACTTCACGGGATCTCCGATCATATAGGATGGGTTACCACTATGGTATAACTCACGTGGTCTCAAACCCATCTCCTCGATGCATTGTCTATCACATTTCGTGATAAACCCTTTGTGAAGGATGCGCGATTCTTAGTTGTTTGGATATAATCCAAAGCTATTACTCGAGTTTCTCATTTTTCCGACGGACTTGATCTTCTCTTCACATGTCTTGATGCCTTCATATTATCCTTAGAATCGTTCACTTTGACAATCACGATCGATTGTCACAGTTCATCGAATAGCGTGCAGGTTTCAACCACCAAATCCATCAAGAGCTCACGAAGCCATTCGGCTTCAACGATGGCGATATCTAATCTTGTGAGTTCGCTTCCATTGTTGACCTCGTTAAGATGGTCCGCTTGCAAGACTTCCATGAAACAGCGCCACCTCCAAGTGTGAAGACATATCCACTTGTGGCCTTAATCTCATCGACATCGATATCCGGTTTGAATCGCTATAACCTCTAGTACCTAGGGTACCCTGTATAGTGAATGCCATAACTCATATTACCCTTTAGATAGCGCATTACCCTCTCAAGAGCATGCCAATGATCATCTCCTGATTAGAAACAAACCGGCTTAGTTTGCTCACAAAGAAGCGAGATGTCGAGCCCGGTGCCGCTAGCTAAATACATAAGTGAACCAATTATCGAGAATATCTCAATTGGTCTCGGCTATTCTCCGATTCTTCCTAAGCAACACGCTAGGATCATAAGGTGTTGGAGAAGGTTTGCGTCGCTATAACCAAAACGACTGAAACCTTTTCCACATAATGAGATTGCAACAATGTAATTCCACCATCATCACCTCTCAACGACTTGATGTTCAAGATAACATCGCCTACTCCCGGATCTTTCATCTCAAAATTCGAGACAAGAAATTCTTGACCTCCTTAATCACATTAAGGTTGGTCCCAAAGATCGATATGTCATCAACATACGACATAGAATGACTCCTCGCCCCACCATGGCGATAATACACACATCTGTCGCCTTCATTCACAATAAAGCTGCGGATGTTAAGGTTTGTCGAACTTTTCATGCCACCGCTTAGGTGCTTGTTTAAGACCATACAAAGATTTCAATAACTTGCACACCTTTCCTTCTTGACCATTTACTACAAATCCATCCGGTTGTTCCATGTAAATTTCTCGTCCAATTCTCCATTTAGAAAGCCGTCTTAACGTCCATCGATGAACGAGAAGACCGTGTGAGGCAACCAGAGATAGTAGTACTCGAATAGTGGTCAATCTAGCCACAGTGAATAAGTATCAAAGAAATCTTCGCCTTCCTTTGGGTATAACCCTTGGCCAAGCCGTGCCTTATACTTCTCGATAGTACCATCAGGCCTAAGCTTCTTTTTGAACACCCACTTACATCCTACAGGTTTACAACCATAAGGACGCTCAGTGATCTCCCAAGTTCCATTAGAGATAATGGAATCCATTTCACTACTGACGACTTCCTTCCAGATTCTCAGATCCGGAGAAGCATACGCTTGTAAATGGTACTTGGAGTATCATCCACAAGGTACACAATGAAATCAGGACCAAAAGACTTTGCAGTCCTTTGTCTTTTACTCTTCCTCAGAGTTTCATTGTCTTCCTCCTCAGGAATTTGCTCAGGGATTTGCTCAAAATATTCCATTGGAATGGCGAGTTCAGAGTTGTATCGGGCTCGACTCGATGAATTAGTCATATCTTTCATTGGAAAAATATCTTCAAAAATGTAGCATCTCTGGACTCCATAATTGTACCGACAAGTACGTCAGTACTCAGATTTCACCACTAAAAATCTATATCCAACGCTATGGTGAGCATAGCCTAGAAAGACGCAATCCACGCTTTTGGTCCAAGCTTACGCTTTTTGAAATTGGCACGTTGACTTTCGCCAAACAACCCCAAGTGCGCAAGTATGAAAGTGATAGTCTTTTCTTCTCCCATTGTTCAAATGGAGTTATCTCTTTATTCTTTGTGGGAACCCTATTTAGGACATGACATGAAGTCAATATAGCCTCCCCACCATGCCTTGGAAAGACCCGCCGTGTCTAACATGGCGTTAACCAAATCGGTTAGAGTACGGTTCTTTCTTTCTGCAACCCCATTTGATGGGGTGAATAGGGAGCGTCCTCTCATGGATTATACCATGTTCCTCACGAATAAATTGAACTCATTAGAAAAGTACTCGCCGCCACGATCGGACCTAACCCTTTTGATTTTCTTTTCAAGTTGGTTCTCACACGCCTTATAGATTTTAAAGTAGTGAAAAGCTTCATCTTTAGTTTTTAAAAGATACACATAGCGTAACCTAGTGGAGTCATCAATCAAAGTCATGAAATATCTCTTACCACCTTTTGTCAACACACCATTCATCTCGCATGATCTGAATGTATGAGTTCTAATGGTACCAAGTTTCTTTCCTCCGCGCCTTGTGAGGCTTACGAGGTGCTTTGATTGCACACAAACTTGACACTTAGAGCCTTTGGCAAAGATGAATTCGGGATTAACTCTAAAGCGGCTAACTGCGTCATGCAACCAAAATTTATGTGACAAAGTCGTGAATGCCAAATAGTAGTCTCATTACCACTGAAAATATGGTTCACAACATTAGTACATAAATCTGAAAGAGATAGGCGAACAAGCCTCCGCACACATAGCCTTTACCAACAAATTGTCCACACTTGGACATTACAAATTTATTGGATTCAAATACGCCTAAAGCCATCTCTACAAAGAAGAGATCCGCTCACGAGATTCTTATTGATAGATGGCACATGATGCACGTTCTTGATTGCACAATCTTCCCAAGTAAACTTCAGATCGACCGTGCCAACACCATGAACGATGGCATGTGACCCGTTCCCATTAGAACGGCTGAATCCGAGTGACACAGTAAGAAGAGAACAATGAAATATCAGCACACACATGTATATTAGCACCGTTGTCTATCCACCAATCGGTAGATTGACATACTGAAAGAACAGATTGGTAAATTACCATACCACGATGTTCCGTCTCAATGAGTACCAATAACAACATTAGCGGACTTAGAATTCGCCCTTGCCGATTCTTCCCACCCTTGCGTTGGCTGCAATCCTTGGCCCAATGACCATGTTCGCCACACACAAAGCAAGGACTATCCTTTGTGTTCTTCTTCTTCTTCTTGAAGCTAGTTGTTTGTGCGATCTTGTTCTTGCCTTTGAACTTTTGAGCTTGGCCATTCTTTTTCTGTACCACATTGGCACTAGAATGTCCCTCATTACCTCTGATGTGTGTATCTTTTGCCCTCGCCTTCTCTTCAACATCAAGAGACCCGATGAGATTTTCAACAGAAAACTCTTGTCTCTTGTGTTTCAGGGAAGTAGCAAAATTCCTCCAAGAATGAGGAAGCTTGGCAATAATGCCTCCATGACAAACTTGTCCGGTAACACACATTTGAAATGCTCTAGTTCTTTGGCCATGGATTGTATCTCATGAGCCTGCTCAACTACAGAACGGCCATCAACCATTCTATAGTCATGGTATTGCTCCATAAGATACAATTCACTGCCTGCATCCGAAACCCCAAATTTGGCCTCGAGTGCATCCCACATCTCTTTCCCATTTGTGATCACCATGTATGCATCAACTAACTTCTCACCAAGAACACTAACCACGGCACCTTTGAAAAGGTTATCAGCAGCCTCGAACGCTTGCTCCTGTTCAGGAGTAAGTGTTCCTTCAGGCTTGCCTTTGCCACATGGAAAACGTTCATGGCGATTAGCGTAGTACCATCTTGGTGCGCCACCTCTTGTAATTCGCACCATCAATTCATGGGGTTTAAGCGCAAGACAAAGCCGATTGTCGAAAAATGCCTAAAATAAGGTTTTTGGATTGCTGAATATATAAGCATTTTTCGAAGTATTTTAATCCAGAAATTTGCTAGATAAAACATGAAAATAACTATAACTAAGAACACTATAGTTATACTAGATTCTACAAGAAATGAAGCTAGCATTCCTATCTCGGTGTTCATAACAATAATGAAAAATAAAACTAAGTAAACGACAAACGTGAGATAGGCATACCCAGATCTTTCAGTGGAAGGAGTAGAAGAAGTAGAAGCAGGAGTCTTGGTGAGGTCGTCGTTAGTCATGGCGTAATGGACGTCGTGGTAGTAGTTGTTCGATTGATGTAGATGTAGCAGAAACCGTGGATGTTGTGGTAGTAGTCGTGCGATCAGTGAAAAGGATGAAGCGAGCGATCGCGCGAACGCTTCCCAAAAACCTTATTCGTCCTCGCTCGTGCAAGCCTTCGAGGACGGGGTTCCGGAGGCCTGCTCTCCCGGTGCGACCGTACACGTGACTCGCCGGGATGGAGATCGCCAGAGACAACGAACAAAGCGTGATTACGTATTGTGGAAGTGAAAACTTGTGAACCGAACCGTACTCGGTTTCTCTTAAATAGCCAAAAGAAAGGAGTCCAAAGGCCATGATTACCATTGATTCAACAGAATCGAAAGGCCAACATTGCCATTGATTGGCAGAATCGAAAAGCCAACGATTGGAATCGAAAGACCAAAGGTTGCCATTGATTCGCCATCGAATCAAACCTTTTAATAGCCAAAAATAAAGAGATCAAGACCAAAGGTCACCATCAATTCTGAGTCGGTGCATTTCGATTTTCGAATAGATAAAGAAAATCGCGCCGACTGACACGACACGCTGTGTCTGTACGCTGCGCACGCACACACGCACACACGCACCGCACCGCACCGCATCGCGCGCGCGCAGACGGCACGCACGGCTCGGCTCGGCGAGGCACGGCTCGGCGAGGCGGCGGCGCGCGCGTGTTGGCTCTTTCAATTCCACAATAGGGCTACCACGTTCCACCTTATAAAGTGGTGTAACTCCCTTCATCTGTCCATATGGGACTAAACGGTCATGCACATGCACATGGGCCTTTGAGATTTACGAGAATTAATTAGAATATAATATTTGGGCCTAGCCTGATTAATTCCAACAGACCAGATGCGACCTTGATGAAGGGCGTGCGGACGAGCACCTAAGGAGCAAGAGAAACTCACCGGTGCACAAAGGAAAGGCGAGGCGGTCGGAGATGGGGCGGCGACGAGGTCCGAGGCGGCGCGAGGAAGCTTGCGCCAAGAGCTTCTTGGAGAGGAGGAAGAACCTTGGCGGCGCTTGGGATGGCTTTGGGGTGTCCACGCGGTGCTTCAGCGCCAAGAATTGGATTGTGGTGCCGAGGCTCAATCGGCGACGGAGGCGAATCGGCGGGAGGCGAGGATGAACAGGAAAGAGGCTCGGGGATGAACAAGGCGGTGGGAGGTCCATTTGGGGTGTGGCGGCCGGTGAGGGCTTAAATAGCACCGGGAGGAGGAGCCGTTGAGGCGGCTTGAAGTCGCGCAGTGCCGAGAGGTGCATGGTGCGCAGTGGAGCCGGCCGGAGGTGCGCGCGCATCGCGCGAAAAGAGGAATGGACGGGGATGGGGCTGGCGCGGCGTAGGTGCACATGGCGCACACCGGCACGGCGCGGCATGGCGAGGTGGCGATGGCAGCGCGGCGGGGCACGGGTGTGGAGCGCGGAGCGCCTGCGGCCGGGATGGGTCGCGGTGGAGTGAGGGAGAACCAGGGGATGGAGTGCAGGCGAGGCACAAAGGCGGGCGCACTCGACACGGGCTGACGCAGCGCGCGGCGCTGGCCGGGCGCGTCGAGGCGTGTCCGGCGCGTCTCGTTCGTGCGGGCAGAGCGGCATGGCCGTTCGGGCGCGCCAGAGGAAGAAGGGCAGGAAAAGGGGTATGGGCTGGGCCAAGCCCACAAGGAGAGATTTGAAACTGAAAACTGAAGGTTTTGAGAGAATTTTGAGTTAAGCTTTTGAATTCAAATTAAGTTTTGAAATTTCTTTGCAAAGTAAAAAACGGGATGTTACAGTGTACTTTTGATGTTTGCTGTGCTTGAACCGGGCTAAGCCTCCACTACAGTGTGATGCCCCAGATTAGCTTTAGCCTGGGTACGAATGTTTGATCTCAAGGCCTTGACGCCCTCGTAAGTATTTTTTCCCCCCTACTTCTGGACACGCTATTGTCTGCAGCGTCAGGTGTTGGTGTTTGGTTGCTGGGCTGAATGCTCTGTGTCACACACGAAGTGCAACTGATACCGACCCGTCACTCTGGGAAAACTAGTAGTAGTTGACCATGGAAGGTACGAATACACTGAAGTTTTGCATGAACTGAAAATAGCCATTTGTTCAGACAAATATCAGAATGTACTTACACCGCTTTTGGTTAATTTCTACGGATCGGAAGGACCCAGACGCTGAAGAACGTGAATGCACATGCGACTGTCATGTATGAACGTGAATGCACATACGACTGTCATGTATGCTACACAGCTGACATTTGTCGCGCGTGTCGTTGCCGACATCAATAAATTTACGCATCTGCAGTTTTTTTTTCCTTCTAATGTCTAGAAGAGTTTATTAACTGATGAAAATTTTGTCTCCTGGTTAGCCGTGCGTTTCATTCAGCTTCTCCAGAAGGGGAGAAGCAAAGAACACGAGCTAGCTAGAAGCTTTTACTCCTACCTGATATGTCTGAGCTAGCTAAAAACCCCAACAGGTGAGGCAACCCGGGGCCTACCGAGCAACGCTCAGTCCTCCTGTGTGAACTAATTGATCTCGACAAATCAAACGAAACACTCAAAACTACTCGGAAAACAATGTGCGAGAGGGACATGAAGAAAATACTCCAAAAGCCCACAGCTTTATCGTATGGAGTACTTGCCGTATGGAACGGAAGGATCGATCTAACTATACACGAGCGTGCGAGTCATCCGCATGCTTCCAGACGTCAAGACAAAGCTACCAATGGATGTCACCGTCGTCGTAGTCGTCTTCTCCTCTGGCTTTGCGGCTGTCCGTGACTGACGCTGTCCTTGTCGCTTCAGCTTGTCGCCTGAGCGTGATTAAACTAGGACTGGTAAAAATTAGCCATTTTTTTTTTGTTTGTCTCAGAGACTGCAAGATGTGACACGGAGTGTTGATTTGTATGGCCGTGATTGGACGTTCTCGACACTAGAAGCCTGCCGGTTAATCTGCTTTAATTAGGTGGAAAAAAAATGTCCTAGCTAGGCTGAGGACCTAAATCAGCTGGTGCCTGGTGCTAACGTTGTCTTTTGTGTACCGAGTATGGGAGTTTAGCTATAAGAGGAGAGGACCGTGTGATAGATCAGCGGTTAACACTACCGTTAGTTTAATGGTTAGAAATTTCTCGGAGAGTAAAGAAACATAAGTGTGATATATCCCTTCAAATATCTTTTTCTAGCATTTTTTTATCAGTTTTTCAAGTGCAAACTTTGTCCTGAGATATTTTGCTATCAAACTTATTCTGTCAATGAACGAAGTATGTTTGTCTACTCCCTCCCTCTCTCTTAATTTAACCAACCATTTCCGTTCTTTATTTTGTTTACTTTCGGGGATGAGCTACTCATCAGCAGAAGAATAGATGCAACACTTTGTGAGCGTCTGTCACCTTTGTCATCACTTTCTCAAGTGGAGCAGATATCTTAGATTTCCATCAAGGAAATTTCAGGAAATTTCCTGAGTAGCTAGTGATGAAGATGAACACTCCTAAAAGAAGCTAGCAAAGTTGACAGAACTCTGCTGATGGAAACAAATGCTCCTTTTGATAAAAGAGACGATTCCTGGCACAACTAAAGCGCATTTTCACGAAATTTACACTGGGGATGGCAAGCAAGAGTGCAAGACGCAAATGCAACAAATGGTGTCAAAGCTGCACCAACGCAAAAGCAGGAGAAAACTTTGAAAAGAAAGATGAAACCGCATTCTAACTCCGCTCTAGATTTTTACGGATAGGCCCGTTTGGAATGCGGAAATCTTTCCCGAATCTTGCGGAAATTGAACTGTTTCGTATGAAAATCTTGTGAAATTCATGCGTTCCAAACATGCCTTAAGTTGTTAATTTATCATACATGCTTTTCATTTTCTTTGCACCATTATGATTTTAAATGTACAGTTAGAAATTTAGAACTCAGAAGTAAATATGTAAAAGGTACAGTCTTCTCTCGTGAGCAGAGAGGTGCGTGCGCTCGTGATCCTGGATGAGACGCGAAGTTTGGATTCATGAGACATTCGTCTGGTATGTTGCTGTTACCATTCAATTTACGCATAGGGCCAACATCACAACTTGAATGCAATGCAACTTGTTGATAGTTTACTAAGCTGTTCTCTAATACTAGCTTTAATCCAAACATTGCTTTCAAATCTATCAAAAGATCTCGGTAGTCGAAGGAGAGGCAATAAAATAATGCATCATTTCAATTTGTTTGCTATAAAATGTTCTTTGAAAATCTACATCATTGTGGATGTACCGATGTAGACTTGCATTGTACTCTCAAACAATTAACATGTAGCCACAGGTTTGCATACTAACCCAAAGGGAGAGAAATTTTGCAACTGCACCTCTCCTAGTTCATGAGTTTTTTTAAAAAATATTTTTGAAAGGTGCTAGTTCATGAGTTGGTTACATTACATGCATTTATTTTCAAAAACAAATCTTGAGAACTATCACGGAGCAGGACCAAAAGTCCTTGATTCCTTGTAAAAAGCAGACAATTTGAAGCAGAAAACTCCTAAATAATTGTAGACGCAGAAGAACAGCTTGGGAATCGAATCACAGATTTTGTAATTTGCAAATGGACCTAATGATAATGCAATATGTAATCTATGACAATGACCTTGACTCCCAAGGGCATTGGATGGGCACTGCATGTGATGAGCCAATGCAAATTCACTCGATATATATCCATGTGGAAATGAGCAGCCTGTGAAAAGAATTTGCAGCCATGAACTCCTGATACGGCCAGACATGGGCACCGTCTTATTAGGCAAGACTTGACCGAAAGGAGCCAAGTCTCATCTCACGACCTGATTACCTGATTAAAAGCTAAAACAAAAGGCAATGACACTTTAGTGTTCACCAGTTATTATCAACAAAAGAAAATTTTGCCGCTAAATAGACAGTCAAGTAATTGTTTATTCAATTGGAGAGAAAAATTACTCATTTCCACATAGGCACATTAGAACATATTTCTATGAGAAATCTTGATCTTTTAATTAGAACTAGCAGAGGACTAGTAGTCTAGTATATTGGTTGGCAACTAGAAGCAATCATGTACATGTAAGGTGAGAATTATGAACATTAGTTGAGCCAAATGGTTATGTTGGTGCCTCCTGACTATGTTGATGTGATTATTTTGAGATGTTGTTTTGATTTCTAAGATCTAAGCAGGTAAGAAATCATTGGTTCAGAGGTTGAAGTCTTGTCGTTTCATAAAGAATGTTTCAGTATATTATGTCCAGTTAAGATATTTGCTAAAAATATAATGGCTGTTTGGTTTGGTGCCCATATGAACTAAAGTATGCCGAGCCAAATTTTGGTAACGTTGACCAGATTTGGTCTCCGTTTGATTTGATACCAAATTTTTGAGTAAGATTCTATTCACATTGGTTCTCTAGTTCATTTCTGGTACCAAGCTTTACCAAAATTCAGTCGGCCGATTAGGCCACCCCAATTTTGATAACACCAAATTTTAGCTTGACTTTCATATGCAATTTTGGTCCTCAAACCAAACAAACCCAGAGTACCAAATTCTTGGCAATCCAATACCAAATTCAGAGACATGGTTAACAAGGAGCCCACAGTTTTGCGTAGTGCCCCACAATGTCTTGAAAATTGTGCATGAACAAGCTATCTTGCATATTATATTATCTTTTAACGGAGAAAATTCAAATATTTACGACTAAAACATTATCAAAGTATACAAATGTGAAACAATAGCATTCATATGAAGTTGTAGTTGATTTATATAGCTAATAAATCCTCTACCGGAAAAAGGAACACAAACTATCAACATCACTAATTCGCTATGGATGGATTTAAGCAAAAAAAAAATGAAGGGGAAATCCGCACCTCAGGGCATCTCCAATAGTTAAAGACAATCTTGTCTCTAATATATGTTGCATCATCTTTAGAGACAACATCTCCAATAGACAGCCTCTAGTACACTCTCCAACACTTATATTTTATAATTTTTCTTTAAAACGGGCCTACATGACAACTAGAGTAAATTAATGTATCATATCTTGTTTCGCGTGCACGATCGTCTCTTCAGGAAGAGACGACTTGTTCTCTCTCTTCTCCCCCCTCTCCTCTACGTAAGATTTTGTTGACGTGGTATAACTAAGAGACGCTAATAAATACACTATTGAAGATGCCCTCACATCACACGTGCACCCCTAGACGGTTAGAGCATGAAAAAAAAAGAAAAAGAAAGGAGGAGGTTGCGTACGAATATCGACTCCCTTACCTTACGTTGGTGTGTGCGCTCGTGGGCCCGTGAGTTGGAGGTGTGCTGCCAAATAAGAATATGCACTAACCAATTGTAGTAAGTTGTATAAAAGAATTCTCTAAAAAAAAGCTGTTTAAAAGAAAGAAAGAATAAACAGGTCCGGATCCTCGACTATAACGCAGATGAGCAATGTGTGAACAGTGATATACAAATGAATGAATAGTACTTGACATTAAAAACACTGTAGCAATTGGACCATAACTTTGATTTTCAATCAAACAATGAAAATCAGTTTTTAGTACGTGGTACCATAGATCTTCTGCATTGAACATCCATTTCCAAGAGAAACTGCCTTATGAACTTAGCGTCCAAAGGTGTGTTGACACATGTATCTAAGGATGCGAGTTCATGCATAGACTTAAGTACTATCATTGCTAAAAATTCGTGATTAGCGCGTCTAGATTGATGGACTCGTAGAGGGAACCATGCAAGTGTCTTCAAATGCGAACACTAATAAAGGAGGAAAACATATCATCGAAGGGCCATAAAGGTAGAGAAAAACAGTAAAACACAGAGGTAGAACTACAGAGAACCGCAGGTATTACTGTAGCAAGTACCATGTTTTACTGTAGCGGAAATCTACTGCATCATTGGATCTAAATCCCTTCTTTCAAAATCTAGACTAGGATTTACTCGAAGGCAATTCACTACACTTCTATGCGAGGATACGAATCCGCCTAAGAGTAGCCACCCAACACTAACATGCACGTTTTATGAATACATACTAGTACTTCATGTATTTTCAGTTCTACACCCATGTTTATTTAAACTAAATGTCGATGATCTATCGGCGCTACAATGATCCATCTCATGCTAGTAAAGCCCAATCGCACTGCCGCAGTGCCCCGGCAGTTTCGGCATGCTTCTTCCCCACCTATCCACACACATTTATAAATCTGATCTGGATCCTCTACAATACTGCAGAGGATCATAGCATAAACGGTAACTTCAGTTATATAAACAGTGATGGGCAGTAGCCCATGGTACCGTAGATTGCTGTAGCAAATCGCTGTATTTAAACAGATAATTGTATCAAAAACACTGTTTAGATTATGCTGTGGCGATCGATTTGATCCACCCGCATTCTATCTAACGGGCTTATGAGTGCTAAGAGCATCTTCAATAGTACCACTTTAGCTATCTTTAAGGTTGTCATGGGTTTTCGATGGCGTAAAGAAGGCTGAAAGAGGAGAGAGAATGAGGTCGTCCTCTCACAAAGCAACAGACGTATTACGCGAAACAAAGCACTAGTGACGAAGCTTTTTGCTGTTGGAGCGTAGTCGTCGTTTATTCACGCGAAACAAGACACCTGATTCATGTAAAACTTAAATACTTGTGAGGCTTTAAAGAAATCGTTTAAGAGACAATGTATGAAATAACTTTAAAATTATCTTAAAATGATACGAAAGGTATTAGATACAATTTAAAAGACAAATTATCGAACATATTCTAATGCAGATAACACTGTGGCTTTGGCGCTGATAATTGCAACGCGGAGGATCCGATCCATATAAATCCCCCTTCCAGCGCCACTCCCGGAACGAACCCAATCACACGCAAGAACAGAGCAGGAGCAGAGTACCATCTTAATTGCCTCCTCGATTTCAATCATAGGTCGGCTCGAGGTGCCGCGCGATTCAACGCAGCTCGCCTTGTTTATTACGAGTACTATTCTCCTCCCTACCAAGTCATTCCGAATTCTTTAAGCTTTTCCTGTTTCTGCTTCGAATAATCGAGCCAAGCCCAGTTGTTTTTGTCTGGTTGGGCGGCGCTGGTGCGTTAATGGCTGTTGACCTCCTCTTCTTCTCCCCCGTCCTCCTCGTGCCTTTAAATTGGGCGGGAAGAAGCGTCCGTGGTGAGAGACACGAAGCAGAGCCCATCTCTCGCCTCCTCTCGCCATTTCTTGGTGCTTTAGAGCTCTGAGTGATCGAGCCACCAAAACCCTTCTGTTTCTTGGCTTCGTCTTCATCTGCTCTGTTCTTGGCTTTTCTTGGTTCCCGTCTCCGTAAGCTGCATCTTCAGCAGCAGCAGCTGCTTGTGCTTCTTGCCATTTCTGAGGTGATCAATTCTTCCAGTGATGTCTGGTCCAGCAATGGCGTCAGAGAAGCTTCTCGCGAGGAAGGGCAGGCTGAGGCAGCGCTACGACAACGAGTACCGGCTCGTCGCAGGGTGAGTATATATCTGTCTAGCTACCTTCCAATGCTCATCTCATTGGAGTACACTAGTAGCTCCGCACCTCTGCTTCAGATTAAATCCATTTCTTGTTCCAAGCTGTTCTTGTGCTGATGAGTTCTGCCATTTCGTGCTCTCGACTCTCGAGCAGATGCGTGCCGTACCGTGCGAGCAAAGAGGGGCAGCTTGAGGTGCTCATGATCTCCACGCCTAACAGGAATGACCTCGTCTTCCCAAAGGTAACAACAGCTGACCACAACATCATGAGCTCAGCTCAGTTCAACTCAGTTTCGTCTGCAACATGACCAAGATTGGTAGTAATACTAGCATGTGCTGACTGACTGATCGACTGCTTTTGTCAGGGTGGCTGGGAGGACGACGAGGACGTCTACGAGGCGGCGTGCCGCGAGGCGCTGGAGGAGGCCGGAGTGAAGGGCGACATCAATGTAATTCACCTTCCTTTGATCAACTCTACTACTATCTAGTATGTATACTGCCGTCGCTTCTATGTAGATATGTCATTCTTGATTTCATGAACAGCTTCTAACCGAGAGCTGAACTGCAAGCATGAAGCAGATGTGTTTGTCACCTATGAAGCATGCCTAATCTTGATTAATCTTGAGTTCTCTAATAGATCGCGCGACGACTCGTCAAGCGCGTAACACATTCTTGTGTGCTCAATGGAGATAGGCTAGTCGCTGATGACTTCTGTTCATCAGTTGTGACAAATGTTTCGAGTGTTTTTAGCAATCTAGCCAGCCTGAAAAGTCTATCCTTCGTCGTTACGTGGGTAAATACGGTCCTAGCAAGTAACCTGCGTGGTTTAATGATTATCTATCCTTCATCCGCTTTGTCACTCGAAGCCCTGTGGATGATAGAGCAAAAGGTGCAAGTTACATATCTCGGTTAAATGAATTGACCTCTGGAGATTTGTAAGGGTACTTAAAAAAGCCGACAGCGACGGTGTTCGATAGCGAAAGTGATGGGGAAATTTCTCTGCTGACAAATTTTGCCGGGAGCATTGCGTCAGGGCCGGTCCTGACATTTGGTGGGCCCATGTCGAAACAAAAATGAAAGGCCCCTTTACGGACACATGCAATTTTTTTAAAGAAAAATATACTTGTTATACAAATAGTCAGTTGCGGACTTACGCATCCACAAAAACTACATATTAAGAGTCTGTTTGGAACACAATAATTCCATAGGAGATGATCCAATTTCCAGTAGAAATTGGGGAAAATTCCGGCATTCTAAATGAGGCATAAAGATGTTTTTAGTGTTAAGACTCGTACAAATCCCTAGTTTAAAACTCAAGTAAACCAAAAGTTTAATTGAATAAGATGTTCGCAACCAAGATATGCAACTTGCATGTACTAAAGCACTTTATTCTATGGAAATTTATAAAGTTTTCTACGACTTAATAAATCAATATACATGGTTTCTTTCTATCTGGAACAGACGCTCTCGCCAACAAAGCTATTCAAAAGTGTAGTCCAAACATCATAAACTAACCCTCTAAAAAAACCATCATGTAGCATTTCCACATACTATATAATCTGCAACATGTAAAGTTAATGAAAAATCAACTAAGAATGTTAGGAAATGGTACTATAGCTTCATTGGCCTCAATTGATGGCCACGAAGCAACTAGGGAAGGAACGAAGATATATGCCGTTGCTTGCTTGCGAGGAAAGTTTGTTTTATCTACAAAACTTTAAGTACTGCTAATACAGTACTATTGAACCTTTATAATTAGTAGATACAAGACTATATGTTGAACCTTTATAAGTACTAATATAGTACTACAAGACTACATGTTGAACCTTCGCAATGAGCAGCAACTCTTAATGCATATAGGATGGGCCCCTCCGGGTCGGGGCCTGGGCGGTCGCTCCTCTTGCCCACGCCCAGGAACGGGCCTGCATTGGGTGGATCATAACCAACAGGAGATAAGACATGGCTGTTGACCTATTGACTTAATAAAATATCATCCTTGTTTTCTAGTTGGGGAGCCCTTGGTGTGCACCATTGGTTCTTTTATTCATCTTTAGCTGGCTTGTCGTCAGAAGACTTGTCTTTAGGAATGAATTTTCAGAGATCTGGGTCAACAGATTGCTAGTACCATTTATCTTGTGTATGTATGGCCGGCCAACATGCATGTGACGTGTCTCCTGCTTGCCCAACACCAATCTAAACAATCTACTGTTGCCTGTTGGTTATGTATTTATGTTAAATTGTTAATTAATTCTTTTTATTATTTTATGAATTAGCCGTTGCTGATGCTATTATTTTCTGGTGCCTTAAGATGTCACTGAGCACTGATGATTATTTCCTGTTTTATTCAGAGAACCTCATTGGGGCTCTGGGTGTTCAGGAGCAAGAGCAGCCAGAACAGCGACAGCCCCAGGGCGCCTGCAAAGGCTACATCTTCGCGCTCGAGGTAACCGAGGAGCTCGAGTACTGGCCGGAGCAGGACACCCATGGCAGACAGTGGGTGAGGCATCTGTTCATCACATATCAAACCTGCATCGATGTGTCATGTCGATGCCATTTTGTAGTTCAGAGCTAACAGTTGCTGCTCAAAGCAGGTCTCCCCAGCGGACGCATACCCGCTCTGTCGGTACGAATGGATGCGCGAGGCGCTGACGGCGTTGCTGGAGCGTTTGTCAGTGATCCAGCCGGTGGTGAGCCCTGCACCGGAGCTGAATGAGCACACTGGCATGTACATGATGCTGAAAGCAGCAACCGCGGATCGAGCGGTGGCGCTATGCTGATCCTTGTTATGCGGATGACTGACGAGTACAAGTTAGCTACCACTATTTGACGACAAACTCAGCAGTCAGAATCATCAGATGATCTTTTCCTACATCTTTTTTCTTTCCACTAATTAGTGAGTTCTTCTTAGTGATCTGCAAATGCTTTCTAATAACAATGGTGTCCGCGAAGCCGTTGTCTGGAACCTCGGTCACAGCCATGCCCTGAACTTGGTATTGGTTGGCCTCTGAGGGCAGGGTGAAATTGTTCAGTGCTAAGAGCCCTAACCTATACGGAGGCAATGTCTGTCAAATTTGTATGATCAATCCACTGGCTGTTACCGGGGTCCCACTTTAATTTGTTTGTTCTGTAATGTGAAACTCTTAGGGCCACCTCTGGCCTCTGCTGTAAATGTTTCGTTTTGTGCCTTCAAATGAATTTCCTAAAGTAAATGGATAATTGTGAATAAAGTGTTCTTACTCTTTGCAGCTCATCCATTCATCCTTATGGTTCCTGTGTGCTGGCTCTTCAATGTTCTAAGTTTCCTTCCTCATTTTACTCTCTCTCTCTCAATATAATATCATATTCCCACCCCAATTCTATTCTACTTTAAATATTCTATATTTGAGACAAATTTGAGTGTGTATTACTGAAGGTAAAAAGACAAATGAAACCAAGATTCAGACTTCTAGAAGTTCATCCCTAATCATATACTAGAGCCCGGTGCGAGCTTTAGCGCGCGTGTAGTAAACGTCATGTGTATATAGTGTTTTTTTTGTCGTGGATTACGTTGGACTGTGAAGGTAGCTGGCGACATACAGTTTGATACATGACGCATAGACAAAATTAAGATAGACTAAGATGTGTTTAATATAGACAAAACGTCATGCTGTAGCTGGCGACATACAGTTTGATACATGACGCATAGACAAAATTAAGATAGATTAAGATGTGTTTAGTATAGACAAAACGTCATGCTGCCTGCTTCCTGGTGGGTTTTTTACTTTTTTTTTTGGTTCGTTCAGAAGTAGAGATATCTTCGGATGATCCATGTGTTTTTTTTTTTCTGAAAATATGTTGTGAAGGATGTGAGTAAAGATCTTGGGTATTTTCAGGTAGATAAGCGTGATTTTGTATAGCAGTAATTACATGATAATGAGTAGGTATAAAAGGTAACAACAATTCAGTTTTTAATTTTTTAGGTTTTAGCCTGGCCAGATATTTGCTGCTGGAGGACGTATTAAACAATAGGACGATGTTTATGTGATATTATCATGTACATAATATGGAAGTCAATTTTAACAGGAAATTTTGTTCACAAAACCAGTAATAAGGGAAAACTCCATGAGACAAACATGCGGAAAAAAGTCTAGCTGTGCACGCTTTAGCGCACACGTTGTATGTCTATCGGGATGCGAACGAAGGTTGAAATTAGGATACTGATAGAGGAATGGCTAATTCAAAAGGAGAAAAGACAGATGTATGCTTAGGTTGGCTGGGACACTATAGAATAAATCAAGAGAAAATATGTTATTAAACTGTAAGTAAGAACAAATTGGTAGATAAATTGAGTGTGGTGTAATGGTGTATTATCTATGTATCACATAGCGGGGTGACTACATCGGAGAAGTAAAAGTGGTATAGATCGTTCTGAAATATAGGCATATGTAGATAAAGTTCGAATATGTAATAAGTTTGTCTAAGAAGGAAAAAAAGGTATGTAAGACTATAATACTCGGGATACATATAGGCTCATTCATTTGAATAGAATACTGAGCATGATCTAATGTATAACCTGAAACAAGCAGGAACAAAATAAAACCACTTGTAAAGAGGGAACTTTAAGTACTACAGATTATTTGTTGACGGATAGCATAAGCATAACTAACCAGACAAAAGAGAACGCGTGCATCTTAGTTGCAAAGTGGGACAAACTGGGTAGCTAGGATGCTTTCTGCAGCACTATAAAGCTATATATACATAATACATAGTTGGATTGTACGAACATCAAGTAGGAAACGCTGAATATAGTCCGATAGGGAGAGAACGATATAGATTGGCATAACAGTTGCAAAGAAGTCGTGGCATAGTGGTAGGCTTGGTAAGAACCGCGGTGAAAAGAGCATGATTAGGCTGGATTAGTTAAATATGATTGGCCCGAAAATTGGAAGTGTATGTGTAGCGTAGAGTAGAGGCAAGTAAGTGGTAACATATGTGATCAAATTATAAGTAAATATAGTTTATTCAATTGAGAGTAGAGGCCACGTGGTAGAAAGATATTGTATACATAACACAAAATACAAAGGAGTTGTTTCATAAAACAGTATGATAAACGTACCTCTAGCTAGTTGTCATTTTTAGTTGAGTGCTCCTTTTTAGAATATTATGAAAAAGCGATGTCTCTAGATGAAGCAACAATCAGTACAATGTAATATATGTATAATAAGGGTGTTGTATCAACAATTCTAGATACAAGTGTGAAAGCTTTATTTATAGATGATATATGGTTGCGACGAAGAATGCAAGTGAATAACTATATAGATTTATAACTAAAGCTCATGTGCTATCTTACAATGATACATAAACCATCCAGCATTGTGTGAATAAGAACTTAAATTCTTTGAACTAACAATATTTGATAGACGTTATGTACAGTGTAAAGATCATTAAATTCAACCAAGCTTCTTTCTACTCTGATCAACTGATTTTAGCACAGAATAATGAAATGTGCTATCATCTGTCTTAACCATTGTCTTGTGAAAAATGATATTACATGACAAACTAAACATCCACAAGTATACATATAATCTACAGAGATTCAGATATTTACCTAACTACAAAAGATGAGAAGCTCACGAAAAGAATTCAAAAAACTAAATTGTCAAATGTAAACATACTGCCTGTCCCTGTCAGTTCATATTTGACAAATGATAGGCAGATAATTTGAGCCCCAAAATACAATGAGACTTGAAGTTTAAGACATGTAAAATCAGTGACAAAGCATACCTCAAGCCTTATAAGAACATTCCTGGTTTGCAGAATTCTCCTGGCCCATTCAGCTATAGCAGTGGCATGTTTCCAGAATCTTGCAGTACGGTCTTGAAGCTCATTGTTCCAGTCCCAAATAATCTACAATAGGTACTTTCATGAGATTGTCTACAAACTAAAATGTTACTACACTATACTATGTTGAAGAACCCACAATAGAGGATCAATTCAACCTTAAATGCAGTGTCATGTCAACTAAAAAAAGGAACGTGCTATACTGAAAACCAACCAACTGTAATCGAAAAAGATAAGTGCAATACCTCTTCAACACCTTTACCAACAATTTCTGATGGAAGCATACGTGCTTGGGACGCTTATGGAATGATAGCAGTAATAGAAGGGTTGCATCATGGAAAATGTTAATATCTTGCTTCCCAGCTCCAGTTACAAGTAACAAATGGAATAAATAAAGGGAGCTTGTACAACACAGTGCTGCTAGCTTGGACAGCTGATTAAGTTGTCTGACCTGTACTGGAATTGGTAGCTGTTGTGCTTGCCGTTGTAGTATAACAGCCCGTGGATTATACCCAATTAAAACAAAGATGAACATTAGCAAATTATTCCAGCAGTTTAACTGGGTATAATACGGTGATTCGTAGGTTCATCTAATTAGACCAGAAAAATGTGATTGCAGCATTGTGGTTTTTTTTTCATAGGTGGAATTTCAGTAGAAAAATTAGTTGGAATCAAACTGGTGAATAAAGATTTGACTTTCGTTCTATATAGTTATCTCCAATGCTCAGAAGTAGTTAAACTGCTAAACAGATAAACCAGCAGCAGCACAGTTTAGCTTTTCGAACATATGACAATGCATCCAGAAACAAATTAAGCTGCTCTGAAACCAAATCAGGTGAAGCTTGACCCCTCAATCGACATAAGAAACGTGTAGCATTTTCTTTTTTTTTTTCCAACAGATTTCCTTTCATTTGTATGGCACATAACAGAAGCCACCTAGGTGAAGCAAGTAACCAGCACATTCCAACTCCCATTATGAGACATAACGGAGTACGGTGGCATACATGTAGCGCGAACCAAAAACCACTTCAACATAGAGATTGCCTGCTATATAACCAAGCTGCAAAAAGAAACGTAGATAAGTAGTCTGAAAGATGAGTGAAGGGAAGAGAGAGAGAGAGAACCCAAAAAAAACTACTATGCACTCACAAGCATCCCAAGAACAATAAAGAACTCCTTGAGAGAAATGAACATGGCTCTTTTCTGACTTGGAGCAGTCTCTGCAATATACATTGGAGCAGTGTGCATGGCTTAATGATAGCAAATCAGGTGAGCATCATAAACAAAATGTGTGTGTGTTCATGCATGTAGTTTGCAACATCGACTAAGACATGAAGGAGAGTATTGGGTTTCATTACCAATCCAATTCCTATGCCATATAAAAATCGGCCAACCACCATAATAGGGAAGTTGGGTGCCACCCCTGTGAGAAGAGCTCCAATCAAATATGAGATAGAAGCAAGAATAAGCTCTTTGCATCGTCCTGTGGTAAGTAATGAGGATAAATCATATCAGAAGACCAGGCTACATTGCACCATAAGAATAAGTCAACTCACTAGCATGGAGGAGAAGATGAGGGCTAGAGGAGCTACCTAAAAAATCTGCAATGGTAAACGCCAACACGGAACCGATCAAAGCACCATAGAGTGAGGCACTGACCTGCATCATGAATGAAGGAATCAAAACATATATAGCAACAACATTCAAATTAAGTCAAACCAACCTTGGTGGGACAATTATAAATTTTGATATGATGTAGAGTATTACCACAAGGTCAGTTTGCACTGATGACAGCTTGTACCATGTTGTACCACTGAATGTGGATGACTGGAAAAATGGCGAACATGAGTTAATGGGGGGAAAATCACTTGCAAGATTGGATTGTCGTACAGGATAATTGTAATGTGATTTTGTTTTATGATAAGAGTACTGATGCTGTGTTGTGATACCTTGAGCGATATGGTTGCACCAGATGTTGCGCCGATGTCGTAGCCATAAAGAAGGCCACCCAAAGCTGGAAAAAAGAACCTAGAACAACAATTCACCGTCGAATTGGAGACTTTGGTTAGGTATACCGTATACATGTGCATGTGTTGGAAAGGCATTAAAAGAAGAAGAAGAAAAACTGGATGAGTGGACTGACGGGAGGATTGCGGCGGAGACGGAGTAGGCCTCGTCGGTGGCGGAAGGGCTGAGCAGCAAGGGCCTCGTCGTGCTCTCGCAGTCAAGGTCGGGCGGTGGAGAAGGAGGATGGGAGGCGACGACACGATTAGACTGGGGTTAGGGCGGCGCGGCTCCACGACGATTCCACCGCCGGCAGCTGGTGGTGGAAGCGGGGGCAAGGGATAAGGGGTGTCCAGAGCTCGTGGAGAAAGGAAGAAGGGGGTGCTTGTGGGGAAGAAGGAGATGGGGGGCGGCGAAGGAGGAGGAGGGGAGGCGGCCACGGCGAGGACGAGGGGGCGGCTTGGCGAGAGCACCGCCGCCCGGCGGTGGTGGAAGCGGGGTAGGGAAGGGGAGGCGTTTGTGGAGAGAAAGAAGAAGGCGGACAGCGGAGGTGAAGAAGGAAGAGGGAAGCCGGGCCGCCAGGGAGGAGGACGAAGCGGCGGCAGCAACTGATTCCAATGGCGGCGGAGGGATGGGGTGTCAGATCCCAAGGTGGGAATCTGATGATTTGGGAATGATGTCGAGGGGATTTGGGAAAGTGTCCTGCTAACTCTAAGCTAAGATAGACTAAGTGTTGGCATGAAAATGGACGATGCCGTTTTTCTTCCCAGAACTCCGTTTTGTAGGGTTTACATCCGGGGTTTACATCCGGTTGAAAGTAGATGAAAGTAAAAGGAACTCTGGGCAGTCTAACTGAATTCAGTTACAAGTCTCAGTAAGAAAACTAATAGATGTAAATAGTAAATACTAGGACTACTCTCCTCCGTTGATCTTCAGCGAAACGGTATCCAACGATCTTGGTCGCTCCTTCCTCATAAGTCACAGGACTTCATCTTTTACCTCTGAACCGATTGGTCTCTTCTCTGAGCTTCTGAAAGCTACGATCTGACATTTCTTCCCCCTTAACCAAGCACTTGTCCTCAAGTGTTACCTTTCGGAAACCATGAACGGATTGTTTGAGAATAGAATGCAGGAAAGGTCCCCTTAATAAAATTTGCATCCTCCCATGAAGCATCTTCTGGTGACAAATTTGCCCACTGTATCAACCACTGAGTCACAAGAGTGTTGTTTCTGGGCATTGCTCGGGTTTCCAGTACATTTGTCGGTTCAGTCTTAATCCTGTCGTCGTCTCCCACCAACAGCAGACCGGGGCTTGGAACTCCAATAAAGTATTTGGTTGTTTCTTCTGTCTTGGTATTAACAATTTGATAGTTTTTCATCTATAAACAACTTTACATTCTCTCCTCACCTTCTCTCCTCCATATCACCTAAATGCTGATGTAGCATCCCCTTAGTAACAGCTGAAATGGACTGTTGTAGATGCTCTTACATTAGTTAAGCAATTTGTAGATTTTTGGCAATTATTGTGTGTTGCTCACGGGACCTCCACACCCTTTATTTATAGTTTAAAAACGTGAATCTGATTCCAATACAACTTCTTAATCAAACTCTAATATGAACTCACCAACACCCCCTCTCAAAATGGGTTGAAGATATCAATCATGCTCATCTTGTTACATATTATAATACCCTCACTAGAACCTAACCCTTTAGTGAAACAGTGAGCCAACTGTTCACCAGACTTGACATACTCCAACTTCAGCACTCTGTCATCGAGCATCTCTTTGACGAAGAACCTACCGATCTCAACATGCTTGGTACGATCATGTTGTATTGGATTATTAGCAATGTTGATTGCAAATTTATTGTCACGGTGCAACACTAAGAGATTATTCCTTCATACTCAAAGCTCAAACAATAAACCATTCATCCATATCATTTCACTCACACTCAATGCCATTGCTCTGTACTCTGCCTCTGCAGTAGACTGAGCCACAACATCCTGCTTCTTGCTTCTCCATGATACTAGGTTACCTCCCACAAAGATGCAATATCCAGAGATAAATCTCCTGTCATCCAAATTGCTTGCCTAATCAGCATTGTAGTACCCTTCCACATCCAGGTGTTGATTCTTCCTGAACCAAAGGCCTTTCCTAGTGCTACTCTTCAAATACCGTAGGATTCGATAGACAGCATACATTTGTCTTGTTCTAGGATCATGCATATATTGACTAACCACACTCACTGCATGTGAAATATCAGGTCTTGTATGACACAAATAGATGAGACATCCAACAAGCTTTTAATAAGCTTCCTTATCAACAGGATCTCCCGATTCAGCACATACTTTGTGATTCATATCAATAGGTGAAGCAATAGGGCGACACCTAAGTATACATATTTCTACTAGTAGATCAAGGACATACTTCCTCTAGGAAAAAACTATACTCTTCGAAGAACGAGCAATCTCGATCCTAAGAAAGTATCGAAGAGTTCTAAGATCTTTCACCTCAAATGTCTCTCCCAATCTTTTTTTCAAGGACTCGATTTCCTTGGTATCATCTCCAGTGATCACAATATTATCAACATAGACTGTCAATATGATGATATGTGATATTCTATGCCTGTAAAACACAGTATGATCTCCATTGCACTGAGAATAACCCATACTACAGACTGCACGTCTGAATCTATCAAACCACGCCATTGGAGACTACTCCAGACCGTATAAAGACTTCTTGAGTTTACACACCTTCCCATCAGTCTGCCTGTTCTCAAAGCCTGGAGGAATCTCCATATATACCTCCTCTTGTAAATCACTATATAGAAAAGCATTCTTCACATCCAACTGATGTAGGGGTCATCCGAAGTTAGTTGTATAAGAGATCAATGTTCTTACCGTGCTCATCTTCGCCACTAGTGCAAAGGTCTCATCATAGTCTATCCTATATATTTGACTATAACTTTTTGTAACCAACCGTGCTTTGTATCTCTTCATCTTGCCTTCAGGAGTTTGTTTAATCGTAAACACCAATTTGCATCCTACTGCCCTTTTTCTTACTGAAAGTGGAACAAGATCCCATGTCTTGTTCTTCTGAAGTGCATTAAGCTCTGTGGATATCATGAGGATATGTGCACGATATTAGGACAATGATCACCAATTGTCATGAAAGAACACTTTCTCTCTAAGACTCCAAACAGCTCTAAAACAACATTTTCTTTCTCCCCCTTTGACAATGTATTCAGCAAGAACCATGGAAGAAGATAGAGCATGAATGATGAGGAATGGCTGCAATTTTTCATTTTAGCAGCAGGAGCCATGAGAGGTATCCAAGAAGACTAGACAAGTATTACACCAAGCCATATTATGTGAAGTAGCAAAGTTCCATCATGGCAAAACATATATAGCAAGCTAGAGCCAACGAGCAATAATTTGAGTTGAAATAAAGGCTTAGCAAGAAAAGATGTTGAAGATTATAGTTTAACTAAAGGTATCCAAGAAGGAGTCAAGCCATGTCTATAAGCCAAATGGAACCCATAAATTAGACAAAGAGTCAATTTTGAGCATTTTATGAATCAATTTGTTCAAGCAAGTGGAATTTTATCACATTATAGCACTTTCTTTGAAAGACTTGAGTTTTATCTTAGTAAAGCAAGTCTGGACTAGGAGTCATTCACAACGGCCTCCTAAGCTTCAACCAAAAGAAATTTTGTTTTCTTAGCAATGTGCTAGATCTCAAGCCTTGCGACCATCCCAAGCAAGAAAGCTTAAGAGAGTGATCTAGGTCATCCAAAACTCCCCCTGAGTTCAAGCCTAGTACAATGGCAAGCCGTCTCATGAGAAAGAGTTGGTGAGATCAGTTTTTTCGCACAGAAAAACTTATAATTTTTTCATTTGCTTGACTTAAGGACTTCCAAAGCTCATTTTAAAACTCATATCAGTTCAAGACTCAATTAGCGTATATGACATGGCGTGAATCATAAGAGGATCACTAAAGCAAAACTAGTCACAAGATTCAAAAAGTTATGTTTTGATTCAAATTGCTCACAGATAATAAAACTATCATGGCAAAAACTAAGCTACATATGAAAAAGCCATAACAGAAGTCTTAGCACATTAACACAAGACATGGCAAGGTATAAAGTATGAAATCAAGTCATACAAGGATAATAATCAAAGCTCCATGAAGTTATATTACAATGCAAGATGTAGAATTGAAAATGCATTATGATACAATGAATGCAAAAGAGCAAAACTCCCCTCAAAAGCAGGCCAAGAGGACTAATAACCCTAACTCTCCCATAGCGTAGCAAAGCGAGAAGAATCAAGAGCCTTAGTGAAAATATCAGCAACTGCTTTGCTTAGACTCAACAAAATGAAGCACAACATCACCTTTCTCAACATGGTCTCTAAGAAAATGATATCGAATATCAATGTGCTTGGTCCTAGAGTGTTGCAACGGGTTTTGGCAATGTTGATGGCACTAGTGTTGTCACTGAGAAAGAGGAACACTCTCCAAAAATAATCCATAGTCCCAAAGTAGACAAAATCCAGAGAACACGAGAACAAGCGCTTGTCTGCAATGACGTATTCGGCCTCGGCGATGGGTGTACAACAGGTGTTTCGAGAAGACCAAGAAATAAGAGATGTGCCCAAGAAATGACAAGTGCAGTACTCTTCCTATCCACTCTACACCCCGCAAAATCGGCATCGAAACGCCGAATAGAGAGCGCGAATCGAAGAAAACGAGTCCAAAATCAAGAGTGTCTTGAAGGTACACGAATATGCGCCGCTTCGCTGACGATGAGAAGCACGAGGAAGCTCAAATCGAGCGCCTGCAGACACCGCGGTTGTATGTCCGCCTCGACGCCTGTGAGGTAGAGGAGGAGCCGATCATCTTTGCGGTACTCCTTCCGATCCACGGGCTCTCCATCCTCATCGAGGTCCGGCCACGGTGGTTGTGGCAATGGGAGTAGACATTGGTCTCTCGCTTCCCATGTCGAAACGCCGAAGAAGGTCTTTGTATACTTACTTTGATGAGCGAAAGTGCCTTCTTTCGATTGCTTGACTTGAAGACCAAGGAAGAAGGTCAATTCTCCCATCATGCTCATCTCGAACTCCTGCTCATAGAATCGAAAATCTGACACCAAAGCATGAGACGAACCACCGAATATGATATCATCCACATAAATCGAACCAATAAAAATCACCGCCATGCACGAGAGTGAACAAGGTTTTATCAACCAAACCCATTTTAAATTCATTATCAAGTAGGAAACTCTTAAGCCTATCATACCAAGCTCTAGGGGCTTGCTTCAATCCATACAAGGCTTTGGAGAGTTTAAAAACACTGGTTTGGGAACTTATGATTTTCAAAGCACGGAGGTTGCTTGACATAGACTTCTTCTTCAATGAAACCATTAAGAAATGCACTTTTGACATCCATTTGAAAAAGCTTAAAGCCCTTAGAAGAAGCAAAAGCTAGCGATATGCGAATGGCTTCTAATCTAGCGACAGAGCAAATGTCTCTTCAAAATCTAAACCCTCTACAGGAATAACCTTGAGCTACAAGCCTAGCCTTGTTGCGAACTACCAACCATCCTCACTTTGCTTATTTTTAAAAATCCATTTTGTTCCAATTACATGAATATCGGTGGAGGTTCAACTAAGGTCCAGACTTTGTTTCTTTCAAAATTTTCAAGTTCTTCATGCATGACATTGACCCAAGAGGAATCGGATAAAGCATGGGTGACATCTCGGGGTTCAAAAGCGCGACAAAGCGAGAATGTGCATGAGAATCGGGAGAAATAAACACGAGCGAGTGACTCGCTCATTGAAATCCCCAATCATCCGCTCAGCGGATGTCGTCGTGAATATGAAGAGGAGCTCACAGTGCGAGTGGCCTCTACCTCATGGGTCGTGGAGGTAGGAGCGAGCCACTCAGTCGTCGGTGAAGATAGGAGGAGGCTGCTCACCGAAGGCGGAGTAGTGGTAGCGAGCTCTCCAACCATCTCGAGAAGAGACTTGAGGATGGATTGGGTCCTCATCCTCGAGTCATCGTCGACGAAGATGCTTTCTCGAATATCGAAACACTGTACTGCGACATCGGGTCTAGTACCGGACTAGCCTCATCAAAAGTGACTTCGCAAGTCTCAACAATTTTGTTAGTATCCAAATTAAATACCACGATAGCCACGAGAATGAGCGGGATATCCAAGGAATATGCCATCAGAACATCTAGATTCAAATTTATCCAAATTGCCATGTTTAAGAATGAAGCACTTGCAACCAAAAATCTTGAAATGAGAGACTTTAGGCCTATGACCAAATCTAAGCTCATAAGAAGTCTTGCCAATCACAGATCTCAAGAAAACCCTATTAGACACATAACAAGCGGAGAGATCGCCACCCAAAATCTCCTAGGTGTGGAATGCTCATCTAGCAAGGTTCTAGCCATCTCTACAAGGGTCCTGTTCTTCCTCTCTACAACGCCATTCTGCTGAGGAACTCTAGGAGAAGAGAACTGATGCTCAATTCCCCTATCAGTGCAGAAAGTGGCAAAAGAAGAGTTCTTGAATTCTGTCCCATTGTCACTCCTAATGACTCTCAAAGCTCCAGGAAGATCAACAGCTAGTCTAAGGACCAATTCTCTAAAAAATCCAAAAACCTCGTCCTTAGAAACCGTAAAATAAACCCATGAATACCGGAGAAGTCATCCACAATCACAAGCACATACCATTTTCCACCAATGTTGAACCCTAGAAGGACCAACAGTGTCTAAGTGCAAAAGCTGACCTGGACCATCAGTCATTACTAAAGTAAGAGGTGGATGAGAAGCAGAAACCATCTTACCATGTCTACAGGGAGCGCACACTAGGTCTCTAACGACCTTGACCTAGGCAACCCTCTAATCAAATCCTTGCTCGACTCTAGTCAAGTGGTCAAAACCTATGTGACCAAGTCTACGATGCCATAAGACTAGATCAAGAGAATCGAAGCTACAAGACATCTAGAACTGGAAGCAGATGAGACACTGAAATCAACACTAAAAATCCTCTCAAACCTAGTGATCCCAAAAACATTCTCACCAAGAGTCCGAACTCTACACTCACCACTCTTAAACCTTACCTCCAGACCCTCATCAAGCAGCTGAGAAACAGATAGCAGATTATACCTTAGCTTACTTACCAAAGCGACGTTCTTAAGCATGAACTTGTTGTTGACGCGCACTGTGCCCTTGGCTGTCACGGTCCCGGTAGCAGCATCCCCAAATGTGATCAACTCATTGCGGATGCACGTGTGAGGAGGAGAACCATCTAGAATCTCGGTCATGTGTCGAGAACATCCGAGTCAACAAGCCATATGTCCTCCTTCCTCGCACGACGGACCTACGTGGCATAAGCGAGAAACATCCGTGCCTCGATCACGGGTTAGTAATAAAAGACTTAGGAATCGATCTTGAGTCACGATCTTGAGGAACAACATGAAGCGGCGATAAACCGATTAAGAGTAAAATCATCGAATGCACATGAGAAACACCTAGACCTCTCCGAATCGACCTACAAAAGGTCGGTACTCCCCTGTCTAGATGCTACCCGTGGTCTCTCCTCATGATATCCCAAACGAGCAGCGCCTAGAACCTCCAAAGGAGTCAAAGAAGTCATCTACCAACCTAGGCCTATGTCTAGCATGAAAGACAGTGCTGGCTCTAGAGACTACGATGAGGTGAAGGAACTCCTCTAATGGACCTCAAAGCGCTCATCCTCCTTCCTCTCAATCTTAGCTCTACGAGCGGGAACTCAACAATGTGGCCATCCTTCTTGCAGAAGGTGCAATGGTATTTGACCTTTTGAGGGTCGACCTATTGAAGTAGAAACACTGTCTTGCTAGAAGAAGTTTGGGCAAAACTGCAGATCTAAAAACAATCTTAGATGGTTCAGGGGTTCTACCTCAAGTAGCCACTCTCAACAGCTCTCGTGATCTTAGGTGGATGGTTCTTGGAATGCTCTATTGAATTAAAACCTAAACCACTATTCTTCACACTCACCTTAGATGTATCAAGAATCATGTTGAGGTTCTTCTTCCCACCAGTAAATCTCTCAAGAGTATCTTTTAGGTAATCATTTTCTTTGGCTATGTCCTTACATGACGAACAATTACTAGACTTGATTGCCTCATCATACTCATCCTTGAGAATAGCTATCTCAACTTTTAATGCCTCACAAGACACACAATATGAATTCCTAATCCTATTCAACTGTTCCTTAAATTTATCTCTAAATGCCTCTTGTATCTTATCTACATTCATTTCAATTTGATTACACAAGATACGGCAAGAAGAGTCAATATCTTTCTTGGATGCAGTCATGAACATGGATTTTTCAATATTAGCTTTCTCCTTTAAAGTCTTGTTTAGAGCATCATTCTCAATTGTGAGTTTAGGGCAATTTTCACATGATGCAGATCTAGAATAAAGAACCATTTCATCATCTCTTTCATTTTGACCTTATTATCCTCACAATGAGAGCAAGTATGACTAGGATCAAATTTCTGCAATTCTTTTGTAGCGCTATTCAATTTTAATTCAAGCAACGCACAATTTAAACAAGGTGAAGGAATAGCATCTCTGAGTCACATCTAGAGCAATAGCATTCATACAAGAAGGACTAGACTTGAGAGATTCAATTTCATCAAGAGCATCTTTTAATTGATTTGTAACAGAGGAATGAGTAGTTTGTAGATTGGTCAGATCAAACATCAAGCTAAGACAAGAATCACAATCATTTGTAGGATTAATAGATTTGAGCCTAACAATTTCTAGGTTCAAGTCTTCAATTATGGTATCATGTTTCTTTATCTTTTTAGCTTGCTTCTTCAGTTTTTGTTCAGCAACAACCAAAGCACGTTTCATTTCATTTGGTGATGGACATACCTCGTCGGGATCATTTGAAGAGTTCGTAAATCGTTGGAGAGTCGACGTCGTGGCTGTCCCGCCATGAAGCACATCTGGTGAAATCATGAGTCTTCTTCTTGCCATGGAGTCATCGTCGTCGTCCTCAGTCCCGAGTCCACATCGCTCATATCAACACTCTCGAGGCGGCAAGGACCCACTGTGTGAACTGCGATAGTTGGGCTTCTTAGCTTTGCATCCTTAGCTTGTGGATGTCTCAGAAATCCTTCTCCTCTTTGCCCTTCACTTGGGGCACTTGGAGCGAATGTGATTTGGCTCACCACACTCAAAACAAGTGATAGGTCCACCTCTCCTCCTATTTCTTACTTTGTTGAATGCTCTCGAGAATCGGTGGATAAGAGGGCTAAGTCATCCTCAGTATCTTCTCTAGTTGCTCATCGCTCAAAGAATGCCAGCGGACAAAGAAAGACCGGATGAGCTAAAATCAAAAGAATCGGAAGAACTACCCTTAGAAGGGTCGACCACTAACGCCATCGACTCTGTCTTGGGGAGACGCGAGATAAAGTCAATCTCATGCATCTTCAACCTCGAGTAGAGCTTGTCCATGGTAAGCTCACTCATGACAGTGTTGTCATTGATGGAAGTGATTTTCATCCCCCAAACTCTCACATCAAGAGCACCCAAAATCAAGTGCATTCTCGGATTCAGTGAAGACAAGATCCACGATCGAAGATTATGCGAGAATCTTGGAGAACCTTCCCACAACTCATCTAAAGACTCACGGGCTTTTGCTCGATCTTTGAGTATTCTTTCTTGAGTTGGTTCTGTCTCACTTCCTTGATCGCGATAGAACCCTCGTGGTAATCACAAAGAGTCCTCCGGATCTCATGAGCGGACCTCAAATGAGCAACACGCTCAAACTCGGATCGACTAAGCCCTTGAATCGAAAAGTTTGAGCCTTGCTATTAGCCTCAACATCAGGAGTGATCACATCGTCATCGGTTGGCACAACATATGGATTTTTGACCTTAAGCCAAATAGCGTGCCCTTGAGCCTCGATGTAGAATTGCATCTGAGTCTTCAATAAGAAAAATCAGATCCATCAAAGATATGTGGTTTGTTTGCATACTTGTCGATCGCCATGGCTCCAAAGACCGGTTAAGATCTATAAGAAGAGCTAACTGCTCGATACAATTGTAGGACCGGAAGGCGACTAGAGGGGGTGAATAGGAGCTTAACAAATTTTCTTTTTAAATATTAGATTCAACACAAATTTCACTCCTATAGCTATGAGAGCTATGAAGATCAATAGAAAACCACGATGGAAGACTTATGTTGAATTTCCTTCAAACCCCGAAGAAACAATCGAAACACAAATTTTCAGCTTGATGAAGCAGTGTTGATGAGCAGAAGCGATCGGGCCGGCTACGGGAGCGGTCGGACCGTGCGACTGATCGGGCCGTCTGAGGCGATCGGGCCGGTGAATAATAAAATCGGCCTGAGCGAATTTCAGCACTATTTCAAAACGAAAATCGATCTAACTTTTGATCTACGGCCAAACTTGACCAAATTTGGAACACAACTTCCCAATGATATCTGGAATCTATTCCAAGTGACGATCGAAAGATCTACTTCAAAGTTTTGATCTTTTTCAGTTTTACGAAGGAAGGTTAAAAGCAGAGCAAAAGCGAAAACACGATCTAAAACTTGCTCGTGGAGATTGATGATCTTGATGATCCTAGATGTATTCCCACATCACAGCAAGATAGAAGTGGACAAGAGATCAACCAAAACCAAAGATCAAGATTGACTCAAAATCATAAAATGAGAAGGAAAAACACAAAGAGACACATCTTTGGATAATCATCCATGGATTGAATCATGATGTTCTTTGATTCTGACCACTCCTCAAGGAGGACAAGAGCTCAATCCATGAGCACACAATCAACTCATCTCCACTAGAACCTAAGCCTCTCTCTTTCTCTCTAAGTCCCTAAACCAAACTAGGGTTTGCAAATGAAGTGCTTAGGTGGCTTGTCCGGCACACCCCCTATTTATAGAGGCCTTGCTTCTAGAAGAGTTTCTCTAATGGGCTCCGTTAAGGCCCAACATGAGCGGGACACTTACACACGCTTTTAAAGCGGCGAAACCATTATCTCTTGACCTAAACCACTTCATCTTGCGGCGTCCGGCGCCGTGGTTTAATAGCAAATCTAAAGCGGTGTTGGTGAAGTACCAAATACCCCTTCTCGATCCTTCTCCATGGACCGAGTCCAGTTCTCGAAGCGGTCGCTTGCTCATGCCGCGTGTAGGTTGATCAGCGGCTCTCATCATATCGCAAGTCTCTCGTCGATTCCTCGGAACCACCAAGGCACTTGCAGCAGGCCGCCGCGCTCATCGTCGTCGCAGAACTACCCGTTCGGTCATCCTCGTCCATTCGCCACGCTTGAGCCAATTGACCTCGCGGCATCCATGATCGTTACGGACCTCGGCTCTCCAAGCTTAGTCGATCCTCGCGCGTTGACCGTCATTGACCTTCAAAACACACCTGCACGGCAATAAGCGAAATCGTCTCGGGAACAAGTTCTTCACAACTTGACCCGTTAGTGAAACCATGCAATATGCAACACATATACAAGGATAAACATGGATATGACTTAACTCAAAACCAATTAGCCAATCAAATCAACATTCAAGACAAAGCCGGTCGGGCCATTCAATGGCGGTCGGCCGCTCGCGATCGATCGCTTCGGCGCCGATCGGACCGCTGAACTGATAGTCTTGGGACATTTGCCGAAAACACGAGAAATAACAAACCAAAAGTGAGTGGGAGCATCTCATTTGCATTCATTTGGTTTTATTGCCTTTTCTGAATCTGAATTGCAATTCGTGAATACTCACCATGATCGAAGGTCAAATAGAACAATTGTTCTTTCATATAGACCTTAAGTGAGATTTTTGGCGATTCTCTGGAAATTGAAGCTTTTGTCTGTCCTTTGCCTTATCTCACTTGCCTTAACTATTACAAGCCAACTTGGTCATTTTCATGGCTTTCTCTTGCTTATGGACCAAGTTGTGCCTTTCTTAGCAGCGATTCTTTACTTTTCAAACCACAAACTTACATTTTACGGAAGATTGCCAATGTGTTCATCAAGGGAGATTGTGGATATCATGAGGATATGTGCGATATTAGGATGATGTTACAATTGGCAATTACACTTTTGGTTTGTTATTTCTCGTGTTTTGGCAAATGTCCCAAGACTATCGAGTTGGTGGTCATCGATGTATTGAGGCGATCGAGGCCAAGCGAGCGATCGAGGCCGGCCATTGAATGGCGATCGGCCAGGTTTTGTCTTGAATGTTGATTTGATTGGCTAATTGGTTTTGAGTTAAGTCATATCCATGTTTATCCTTGTATATGTGTTGCATATTGCATGGTTTCACTAACGTGGTCAAGTTGTGAAGAACTTGTTCGAGACGATTTCTCGTCTGTTGCTTGCGGTGTTTTGAAGGTCAATGACGATCAACGGCGAGAGGATCGGACTAAGCTGAGAGCCGAGGTCCGAACGTCATGGATGCCGTGAGGTCAATAACTCAGCGCATGCGCGAATGGAAGATGACCGAGCGGTAATTCCGGTGCGACGAGTGATCAGCGGCGAGCGGCAAGTGCCTGCGCTGGTTCCGAAGAAATCTGGGCGGAGAGACTTGCGACATGATGAGCCGTTGATCAACCTACGCGTGGCGAGCAAGCGATGCCGGCGAGTGGACTCGGTCCATGAAAGAATCGAAAAGGGTATTTTGTACCACCAAATGCGGCTTTAGACGATTGGCTAAACCACGCGGCGGCGTCGCAAGATGAAGTGGTTTAGGTCAAGAGATAATGGTTTCGGCTTTAAAAGCGTTCGCGTAAGTGTCCTGCGTTCATGTTGGGCATGAGCCCATGAAAACTCTTCTAAAGCAAGGCCTCTATAAATAGGGGTGTCTGAACAAGCCACCTTAAGCACTTCATTTGCAAACCTAGTTTGTTTTAGGACAGAGAGAGAAAGAAGAAGGCTTAGGGTTCTAGAGAGATGAGTTGATTGTGTGCTCATGGATTGAGCTCTTGTCCTCCTTGAGGAGTGGTAGAACTAAGAACATCATGATTCAATCCATGGATGATTATCCAAAGATGTGTCTCTTGTGTTTTCCTTCTCATTTTATGATTTTGAGTCAATCTTTGATCTTTTGGTTTTGGTGATCTCTTGTCACTTCTATCTTGCTGTGATGTGGAATACATCTAGGATCATCAAGATCATCAATCTCCCACGAGCAAGTTTTAGATCGTGTTTTTCGCTTTTGCTCGCTTTTAACTTCGCCGACAAACTGAAAAGATCAAAACTTTAAGTAGATCTTTCGATCGTCACTGAATAATTCGGTATCGTGAAAGTTGTGTTCCAAGTGATCAAGTTTGGCGTGTAAATCAAAGTTAGATCGATTTTCGATTTTAAATAGTGCTGAAATTCGCGTTACATGCCGATTTACTATTCACCGATGCGACGCTCTGACGGCTCGACGATACGACCGTCCGACCGCCTCTAGCCGGCTCGACGCTCTCGTTCATCAACACTGTTCATCAAGCTGAAAATTTGTGTTTCATTGTTTCTTCGGGGTTTGAAGAAATTCAACATAAGTCTTCCACTGTGTTTTCTATTGATCTTCATAGCTCTCATAACTATAGGAGTGAAATTGTGTTGAATCTAATATTTAAAAGAAAAATTTGTTAAGCTCCTATTCACCCTCTAGTCTTTAGGTCCTACAAGCTCCTCCTTCATGGCATTCTTCCACTTAGAACCTTGCTTAGCAGCTCGCCAATCCTTTGGAACATATACTGTCTGTAGAGATGCAATGAATGCTTTGTATGCAGGTGAGATATAGAAATATGAGATGAAATTTACAATATCATACTCAAAGCCATACCAGACTAGAGGCTTTCTAGCATTAGCTCTAGTTTCCCTACGTTACGCAAGTGGTAACTCTAGATGGCGTGACTAGAATGAATATTACCATTTGCCCCAAGGAGAGGCAGGAACCACTTGCCCCAAGGAGGCAAGGAACTTGACGGAGAGAGACCCGACGAGGATTTGAGATGGATCAACTAGCAAGGCTTGCTATTCAGCCGTGTTGCATTGCGCCTATGCTAGCTCTGCTAGTGGCTCACATGTTGATTGTTTGTCCATCTACTTCTCCCCTTGTTTTCCAAAGCAGTTTCGCTGATAAACCTTTAATTATTTTGGGGCTATCATATCTCTTGTATATTCAGTTAGGCTCGAGCATAAATTATTCCCACAATAACTTCTTTTTCTTGTTGACTATCACTCTCCTTGTTCTTCCCCTCTCAGCTATCACCCTCAGTTATAGAAGAGAACTCTTCTAAAAACTAACCAAGAGTACCTCTACTCGTGTAGTATGGCTCAAACTCTCGGAATGTCACATCCATACTCATGAACAACCTTCACTTAATTAGGTTCCAACATCTATAGCCCTTCTAACTTGATGAATAGTCTATAAAGATACACTTCAATGCCTATGGATCCAGCTTGCTAACCGCTGGTCGGTGATCTCGTACAAAGCACACACATCCAAACACATTGGAAGACACCTTGAATTCGTGACCCAAAAGAAGTTCATTGGAGACTTCATTCAAGTATCAGAGATGACATGCGATTGATGAGATACGTTGCCATCATCACTGCTTCGCTCCACAATCTCTTTGGCACATTCATCCGAAACATGAGTGAGCGTGCTACCCCTACAAATGTCGATTCTTCCTTTTAGCCACTCCATTACGAGGTGAGATTCCTAGACAAGTAGTTTGATGAAGTATCCCTCCTTTGAGAGATCTGTGCAAACTCCTTGTTAATATACTCGATTCTATTATCTATTGAAGAATCTGAACTTTTGCATCAAACTAAGTAGTAACCATCCTATGAAAGTCCTGAAAACACTGAAGGATCTCGCTCATGTGCTTCATCATATAAATCTAAGTCATACGAGTATAGCAATCAATAAATGTGACAAACTACTTAAAACCACTCACGAAGTAACTAAACATGGGCCCCAAACATCGAATGTATTAACATAAAGATTCATAACTTCGAAGACCAATGCTACTATATGTAGACCGTGTATGCTTTCCAAACTCACAAACATCACACATAAGTTTACTCTTATCCACTTTATTGAACAAATTAGGATATAAACGACTTAAACTCTCAAACGACAGATGTCCCAAGTGACAATGATGTAACAAAACCTCTCTCTAACTCCTTTTGTAGCCACACAATGTCAGTATCAACATGATCAATGTACCACGACCCATTACGCCTTATTCTAGTCCCAATCCTTTTCCCGGTTTCCTTCTCCTGAAAAAAAACACAAATCCTCATCAAATGTGATAATGCATTTGAATTGATCAATGATAGAACTAACTAAAACAAGGTTGACTGGAAAGGAGGGAACATGCAAAATAGAGGATAAAGCAATGGATGGTGTACACTCTACAGATCCTACATCCTGAATAAGCTGGGAGATTCCATCAGCTGTTTGGACAGCTTTAGAATGATTATATGGAGTGTAAGATGTAAATGCACTAAGTGAACTCGTGACATGCTTAGATGCTCCAGAATCTATGATCCAATCAATGAGAGTGCTTATATGTAGATGCAAGTGCAAGTGCCTGAATACCTTCGCCCACGTGGGTGTAGTTGGCAAAGTTACCAAAAGAGGTGGTAGTTGTTGCATTGGAATCATGAGGAGTCTTCATTGCCTTTCATTGCTGCCGCTTCTTTCCTTTGCATAGCTTGCCAAATGCGCCAAAGTGTGAGACACACTCTCCTGCGTGAGGCCACATTAGCCCTAGGGCTAACTTGGCCCCTTCCTCGACCTCCATAATCTCCACCTCCGTCTCTCGACCACCATGAGCGATGGGTGGAGACATTGAAGATAGCAACCAAGCCACCACCACGAGTTGGTGGTGTTCTACATCCTCCAATCCATGCTCGTCTTGTCTGTAGGATCGAATTAGTTGAGCTATTCTAGATCAACTCAAATAATTTTTACTTTCTTTCAACTTTACATCATTCGACATCGACTCGGTTTTAAGTCGGATGACCTGTGCATTTCTGGACCTATCATACCCGTCATGAAGAGGTCCTGTAATATGCTTCTCATATCACCTTGCATCACCACCAGGGAAGTAGTTTCAACAATTGCCTTCCTCTTCTCTTCTACCGCATTCATTATGGTTTCTTCCTCCTTCTTCCTCGCAGCCTCAATTTCCTTAGGAGTCATCTTCTCAAACAACCAGAGCAATATTAATCACTACCAAGATATTCCACGTGTATCACCTATGATCACGGCAATCCTTTACGCATCAATGTTCTATCAAATCTCGATAACTGACTTCACAATTACCAAAATCTTGCACAGCCGTAACATAAAAAAAATCCAACTTTTCTTTCCCTCTGCTGTCTTCTTTCCCTCTGTTAACTTTCTCTTGCCGACTTCTTTTCTCCCGCTTCTTCTTCCACTGCCGTCGAGAGCGAGAGCAATCTTCACGGCCGTCGAGAGCAAGAGCGATTTTCTCCACTCTTTTTCCACCACCGTTAGGGTTTCTCCTTCCTCTCCTTCTTCCTCCTCGCGGCAACAAGCGGCTCATAGTGGCGGCGGCCTCGCACTTCCGAGCGCGGCGGGTGGGCCGGCGGCAGATTGCTGCGATCTGGCCTGCGCGCACTCGCACAACGCGCGAGGCGCGATCATGCCCCAGCGATGGCGTCAATCCGAGGCGGCGGATCTGGATGGTGGCGGCGGCCCACGCGGTGGATTTGGAGGTCGTCAACCTAAGCGGTGGAAGCGTCGACCCGAGCGGCGGCAGCGGATCTAAGGTAAGTTTAGGGCTCTGATACTATGTAGATTTTGGGAATTATTGTGTGTTTTCCACGGGACTTTCACACCATTTATTTATAGTCTAAAAACACGAATCTGATTCCAATACAACTTTTTAATCAAACTCTGATACGAGCTCACCGACACAACTCATGCTTTGTACGGTCAAAAGGAGGATAATAATAAAAGAAACAAGAATGGAGTGAGTCAATTGCGTCCTGATTCTTGAGTTTGTTGGTGGGCTGGGCCATTCCAATTGACCTGTACTCCAATCCGGAAACCACTAAAACTGAGGTTGGCAATTTGGTATCCTCTATCATTGCTCATTTGACATAGTCCAGGGCTTTATGTAAAACTAAGCTGCCTGTCTAACAGCCAAAAAGCTGGTATCATTTCAACCTGAAAAATGAATCCAGTACCCTGAATGGAGGAGAGTGTATTAGATTAGTGACATTAGGCATGGCAAGTTGATTTCATCACTGCTAATTGTCAATCTGTTATGGTCCATTGTCCGCTGCAGAAGTTTGTAGTTGTACATTCCACCTGAAAAGATCTGACATCTGAGTTTAGTCCTGTGGATTTCTCCTAGATTTCAGACTTTTCATGAACCTGAATTCAGGAAGGCGCATGCAGCTATGATAGACTGTAGTTATCTCTAGCTGCTTGCCATATAAGATGAAGAAGGAAACTTTCGCTCTCCTGTATATAGAAGAATAGGAACAACAACCATTGTAGCAAATGACAATGTTTTTTACCTATTTTAGTTCAGAGAGTTAGGCATGCCTGCAGACGCATTTGAGTTCAGAGAAGGCGTACATGCAAATACTTTGCGCATTGTACTTGCATTCCACACTAGTCTCTTCTAGGCTATTGACATGATTCAGAGCTTGAGGTCAGGGTAAGGTGATAGCCGGCACACTTGTACCTGCCAGCCGAAGACCTTGTTCAGTTTTTCCTTTGGATAATTTCTCATGCTTCGAATGTAGTCTTCAGACTTTTCAGAAGCCTGAGGTTTGGAAAGGTGTATACTAGCAACTGAAGTTTGTCTGTTGCTGTTCTTTA